>JAOPHQ010002012.1:62500-167500 GCA_030340625.1 Merluccius polli | reverse complement strand
CACAACAATTGATGGGGAATGTGCCTCAATACATTGTGGCATCTCGGAGTTGCAATACAAGTAAAACGACATGTCTGTCAGCGTCTGAGCTGCACAGCGATCAGTGTACTTTTCTAGAATGGCAATGGGAGTAGGGCTTGGCAGACTGGAGCTTGCGGTCATGCTGTTTACTGCTGCGGTGCCAGGCTGGGGAGAGAGACGGAGAGCGCAGAACTGTCCCACTGCAATTGCCTTGACAATGAGCAAAATATTGTCTGGAAGAAGCACTTAAACTGCATTAAATTAAGAAAAAAAGCTGGTGTAAGCTCCCTATTGGCCTAACAATGATATGAGGTAAACAAATCATTGTTTATAGTTTTTAACTGATTGTGTGACACAAGTGCCATTACATTAAGACCCTTTAAACGTGATAACACAGTAATTTTGGAACGGGGACAAAAGTGGAAAAGTACATTTTCTATCATATCTAATCCTTGCGGCTATTGGATATGAATATTGCTCTCTGAGGGTTTGTTTAACACATCGCCGCCTCAAGCTGAATCTTCGCGACACACACACACACACACACACATGCGCGCGTGTGTGCGTGTGTGTGTGTGTGTGTGAGATAAAAATGGCTTGTGCGCCGTCACATCTGCGGTCGCCGCGGCTGTCGTAACCCAGGACAGCTGTGTCCCAGCGCACACATGCTCCTTGGTGTTTGTCCTAATTGATTAGGTTCACCCTCGGCCTCGGCTGCATGTTCATTCTAAATATGGATGCCGAATTAATTTTACCCTCCAGAAATGGGAGACGTCGGCTTCCTGTTCGGGTGTCATGATGCCAATATTACAGCATTAGTCCCGGCTGATGTTGTCATGTTGCCGAGTGTTTGGATGGATGTTTGCACTTGGATTGATGTCCAATGGTACGTTTCCATTTACATTTAGGGCATTCAGCAGACGCTTTTGTCCAAAGCGACTTAACAACAACATATCACTGTCGATGCAGCAAGGATGTCAATAAAACAAGTTTCTAACTGCACCACAATTGCAAGGTTTAGCTCTCCTTTCTGGTATACAGCATGGATAGCTCGCGAAAGATGCTATACAATGCCAAGTACTATTTAATTGCCAGGACGTACGAGAGGGTGTGTGTGTGTGTGTGTGTGTGTGGGGGTGGGGGGGGGGGGGGGTAGAGGAGGGAGGCTATGCAGAGTCATGAACATGAGTCTTGAGTCTCTTGCGGAAGTTGGTCAGAATCTCTGCTGTCCTCAGGGAGCTGGTGAGTTGTGTATATATTATATATATCTATATTTTCGCGTTAAACCCGTATATCATCTTCCAAAGCTCCTTTTTAAAATGTGCTCTATACAAGGTTCACAATATGAGGTTGTGTAAGGCAGCGTTTCTCAAACCATGGGGCGGGGGGGCGGTCCAGCACCAGCCCACCGAGCAGTAGCTACTGGGCCGCACTCCACAAAAATAATGGTTGTATTTGATTATTCATGTTTTTTTGAGCTGTACGCCAAATAATTATTACAGATCAGACTGAAAACTGTGATTGATCCAACCCCTGATTGAGAACTGACCCCCACTTCATTTTGACATTCATGTTCTTTCTGCAATTCAAGTTCTGTATATATATATATATATATATATATATATATATATCCGTCTTATTCATGTGGGTATTTGAGAAAGGCTGATATAAGGTTAAAAAACCTAAAGAGAAAGAATCATTTCTGACTGCATTCTGAGTGCATGACTCTAAAGGAATCAACGCCTTTTGCATGAACTCATATTCACATTGCATGTGATTTGCTCATGGCTCCATTTCCACATCTGCAGCAGCTGCCAGTGTTGTTCAATGGAGCCAGATCATAACATGGCGCAATTTTAGCAATGGACCTGTTTTCACACACAGGAAACGCTTGGCTGACCTCCATTCCACCTCTTGCGCTTCACTGTGTATGGGATGTACACAGAGGCAGGGGCAGGATAGTCTAGCAGTGGCAAGGGGGTTCGAACCCCCCAGGCGAAAGGTCCTGGGTTCGATTCCCAATGCTTACAGCCGACTTATAGTCCGGCTCCTTCATGACATATATCTGATCTCCGCCGTCATTTGCTTCGGATAAAAGTGTGTCTACTAAATGCCTCCATGGCAAATGGATGCGGCTCCTGTGGAGAAACGATAGTGGATGATCACTCTGCTTGTCCTCTTGTTTGCTGGGTGTTCAACCGCTTTTCTTTGTACTGTTGTCAACGATTCCAGGAAATTGTATGTGAATGAGGGATCACACAAACAAACGGCAGGATATGGTTGCCAGATGACACGCAGCACATTGTCGCCGATTCTTCTTCTGCTTCTTTTGTCTTGTCTTGTCTTGTTCGTTGGACTGACCAAAAACCCCCCGTGCCGCTTTACGCAATACAACCATGTATCGGGATATTTATTGTACCCTGGGTAGGTGTGGTTTTTTTTTCCAACATACTCTTCACAAAAGCTATTATAATCCACACTGTATTTCAGTGGGAGTCTCCAACATCCTGTTCTGTGAATGTGAAAGGGTCCCAACCCACATATCTCACTTCTACCGTTGCAATTTCTCTTTTCCCCAATATTTCTGCTGTCTGCAGCAGGAAATTACAACCAAGTGGCTGAGAAAATGACTGATGTGCACATCCTTCCCTCCAGGCAAAATGAACTTTATACGACGCCATGATTTAGCAATAAAGTAATAAAGGGGATTTAATCTTTCCGAGGCTATTATTCTCTTTTTAATGAAAAACAAAAGATTAAAAGTAGATATAAACCCCCCCACCCCAAAAAGAAAAACCAACAGCAAGCACAGTTGAGCAATGGCACTAAACTACTACAACGGTATTTTTTACGAGGGGAGAGTGGGGAGGAGCCCTGAGTCAGATGGTCCAACCCACTCTCTCTGGTTTCCCTTGGTGTCCGCTGTGTTTGTATACAAAGACGGAGGCTGGGACTCAGACTCAGGTCTCTGTGTACTCCTATCCCGGTTCCCTAGAACTACACTACACTGACTGCGCCCAATGAGGCTGCGTGACGATGCGTCGCTGGAGCAGGACAGGGCGAAGTTTGACACACGCGCCAACACACACACACACACACACACGGACACACACACACACACCCCCTTTCTCTGGCTCTCCAGTCTCTCGGTGAAAATGACATCATCTGAGAGTCACAGTGGAAGGTTCTGTTTTGCTTTTTTTTTCCTCCTCTGGTCTTAAACACAAAAACACCAAAGCCTCCAGTGAGAGGCTGTCATTCTCAGAGAGCAGAGGAGAGCTGAGGCTCGTTGACCAGAGCCCAGGTTGAGGAGCACATTGAGAGCGTTTGAGACCAGCGCCCCCCTCCCCCTTCTGCTAAACGGTGTGTGTACTAGTAGTTTGAGGGTCGGTCGGTCGGTCGGTCGTCGGAGGGAAGGCTGGAGAGACGGGGGAAGAAGGCGCCGCCCGCCATGGCGGTGCGCATCTTGTCTGGGGTGGAGGACCTGGTGGCCTCGGGCAGCCAGCTCGCCTGGTCCCTGGCCCACCGGACCCTGAAGAGGTGGTACCAGCAGGGGGTGACGGCCCCTTGCCGACAGCTGCTGGACGCCTGGCTGCGGGTCAGAGGAGGCTGCTACCAGGTGGGGCCGACGCTAAAACCAAGAATTGATCAGAGGGCGGACGAAGATGTGTGATTGTGGGGAGTTTAGTGATTTCGGTGTACCGCCGCTCGCTCATCACCAGATGTGTTGTGTGTTTTTAGTTTTTTTTACCATTCAAATAGTGATGCAGTTTGGATTCCCTTCAACTTTCCCTTCAGGTCCCGGTTGAAGTTCAACATGTGTGATTTAGTGCTGACTGCGTCGGGGCAGGTGTGTGCGCGCACGTGTTGGCGTCTGTATTTGTTTTGTGTATTTTTAACAAGGGTCTGACAGCACATATGGAGCTGATTAGAAAGCGGCGTGTCCGATCGTTTGATCTCGAGCGTCCAGCCGGGTGTAGCGTTTGAAATGCCACTCACTGTGGAAGACCTGAGCGGTGTCTGAGCTCAGGTCCAGCTGTTGGGTTGTTTAACTTCCAGACAGAAGTTTCCGGGCTCGAACCCCCAAAGTCTGCAGTCTACCTGTGTCAAGGACAAGGATAGACTTACTCACATACTCCGATTCAGAGGTGATAATAACCTCTACCTGCTCCTTAATGAGGAGTATGGTTCCCACAATCCCTCTGTGGCTGTTTATCTTTGTCTTTTTACAAATGATGCACACTGTCTTTAGGAGGACGAGCTGAAGGGTTTGTGGTTTGCCACACAGGGTAGGTCCCGCTGCACCGTCTGTAGGTCAAAGGGTGGCCTGGGCTTGGGGGGGGGTCAGGGATAGGGGGGGGGGTCATGTGAAGGCGGTAGCATCAGAGAAGCCGGTTCACGTAATGTCAAGGGTTTTTCAGGAGAGGGGGATGACCTCCCCAATCATGGTCACATGTGTTGACCTTCCTTTTTTAACACGATGACCTGCTCTCCCAGGGGCAGTGGTCCCCTCTTCAAACCCTGACTCACACCAGCGGTGGCACTTCTTTTCTAGAGCCAGTTGGCAAGATCATCTTCAATTTGGGTTTTTGAATGAAATGCTCAAAGATGTGCATGAATGCTGATTAAATAAATGTTTTGCCAGGGCAGAGGATCTTACGAGCCTTTGGTGTTGTTGTTTGGTTTTGATGTCACTGGGGCACTAAACAAAGCGGCATTGATTAATGAATCCAAACGAGTATTGTGCAAAGAGCCACACAATACCTTGTAAGAGACGCTAGGGGTGACGGGACAATGGCTCTTCTCTAACCAACAGCAACAGCAATTATTTGCATTAGGACAAACCACTCCGAATTCAGCCGTTTTGTTGGTTGCTCAGTTATCTTTCAAGTTGATTGCGCAATAACTTATTCTACATATTTGAACTCGGGCCTACTCTGCTATGTTATGCTATGTGCTATGTTGTGTGCCCACTGTTGCTATGGAGATACGGTGCTTTCAAGGGCCGTTTTTCGAAAGCAAACCCCAAACGTATAGGAACATTTCCTGAGTCATACTGAAACTCAGTATGGACGACGTAAGTTGTAATGTGGAAATTTAGCAATTTACAGATGTCACAGAAGTTCAAACCATAGTACCAAGTAGGTGTGGCAGGGAGACTAAAACAAGCCTGCAGACTTTCCGTTGTCTGAGGAGTAACTCACGGAAGACATTGAGAGACATTTGTAAAAAAAAACTTTAAAAAAAACTGCAAAAGTCGTGTCTATAAAAACGACGGCGCAGCTCTCTTGTGGTATTCGTAGACAATGTGTCGCGGCTGGCGGGCCTTTAACACCAGGCCTTCGGAGGAGGTCCGCCCGTCCTGCGGTCGCGCCGGTCGTCAACACCCAGCCCTGTTTCCACCACAGAGGCACCGAGCAGGCAGCCGCGGTGGGACAGACGCACCATGTGTTTTTCACTGTCGCGCACACATTGTAATTGATTTTCCTGACACTTAAAAGTACTCTTGAGGTTTTTTGGGGGTTTTTTTTACTGAGAAAGAGAGGAAGA
This sequence comes from Merluccius polli, assembly GCA_030340625.1. Lineage (NCBI taxonomy): Eukaryota > Metazoa > Chordata > Actinopteri > Gadiformes > Merlucciidae > Merluccius > Merluccius polli. The sequence goes on along the minus strand of JAOPHQ010002012.1, from coordinate 161,929 downwards.
TGCGTTCGCGGTCGTGATATGCTCCTTGGTGGTTTAATCCATTATGGATCGCCTCGAAGCAGCCATTTAAAGAAAAACAAACGTAGCTCAGTTTGACATAATGTGTACTTTATTTATTTAGATAAATCTAAATCCTTAAAATAAATAAATAAAATAAATCCTCCCCATAAAATCCTTAATCACAAAGTATCTAAATGATTTCAAACATGTCCTTGTCAGCGACACCGAGGCACTAATCACATTATGGTTATGTTGCTTAAATGTATTTGTATTCCCCTTAATTATGGTGACCGCCTCAAGGGGCTTCACAGGCCCACTTTACATTACATGACACCCCCCCTCTGGCCCTCAGCCGTTTCTGTACACCTGTAAGATTTACTTTATATATATATTATAACCTTAACGGTGTCTCTTTTTGCAGATGACAGAAGGCCGTCTGTGCCAGATCCACCTGCTGGACGACAGGAACCTGGAGCTGCTGGTACAGGTAGGCAACACCTGGGTCTTACCTCTGATTGGTCGGGGTCATGGTGGCCTGTCGCGCATTCAAAGTTACAGTATACATGGAAGGAAGCGGTCGATATGATTGACTAGGTAACATTTTCATTTTCTAAAATATTGTTTTTAACTAATACACTTTTTCCAGCCCAAGCTCCTGTCCCGTGAACTTCTGGATTTGGTGTCTTCACATTTTAACCTCAAGGAAAAGGAGTACTTTGGCTTAAGCTTCATAGATGACACGTAAGGACATTTGCTTCACATCACTAACATTTAACAGACAAGTAGTAGTTCTCGTGGCATACTAGCACCCTTGCTGTGTCATAGTTTGTGTTGATAAACTTCCTACAAATAATTTGAAACTACATTTAAAAATGCTTACTTTATGCTGATTAATAATGTACAGTAGATGATAAAGGCTCGGTAGAAGGCCTTTGGCACCTGGTGGCCATATTGGTTCTAAATGATAACAAGGTGGGGGAAATGAAAGACGGAACCAAGATGGCCGCTGGGTGAATAAGGCCCATAGACACCGACATCAAGATGCGCCTGTCAATCTCTCCACAGTGGGCAGAACAACTGGCTCCAGTTTGAACGCAGAGTCCTTGATCACGACTTCAGCAAGAAGAGTGACCCTTTGGAGCTGCGCTTCCTGGTCAGGTAAGGGCTCTCAAAGGAGTGTTAGTTATTGTGTCGGTGGTCATGTTTTTTTGGTCGTTGTTCAGTAATTAATCGTGAAATGACTTGTCATTATGGGGAGACCTTGTTGTGTTTGAAACCGCCACAGCGTTTCTCATGCGAGACGTGGCGAAACAGTAGTTTTATTTAACGGTATATTTACATTGATTTAGGCCTACTACAGCTCCTCCAATGATGCGTTCTGATGTACACGCCCTATAGTCAAATAATGACACTCACAATGAAGTTTCTGATTTATCGTAATTAAACGGTGTAGGCTGACCGAGAACGTTTGCCTGTGATTTATTGAAACAATCATCACAGTTGAGAACCTCCCAACTGAATCAATAATCAATAATGCAACACCATAGCCGGTGCAATAGGCAGTCACGTCCGGCAGGTGGCAGCAATGGACAACATTGTAATTGTCATCGTACTTCACCAGGGCGATAATTGGCTTAGGGATGCACTGTCAACACAGGCTCAGATTTCCAGTGTATTTATTGTGTGTTGACAGGTTCTACATCGAGAAGATCACCTTCCTGAAGGACAGCACGACGGTGGAGCTCTTCTACCTGAATGCCAAGTCCTCTGTGTGCAACGTAAGTCTTTGCCTGTGTTTCTTAACAACACCAGTTGTCCTTAAGTCCCCCCTGTACATTTGAATCCACTATAAGATAAGAATCGACTTTACTTATGGATTTGATGGAAGCTGATCTGGTTATACTTAATTGCATTTCTCTGAAGGGCACGTGTAATGGGAGGGGAGTGCATTGTGAGGAAAAGGTTACTTTACTTTATGCTTGGTCAGTTATCCTTTATTGTATGTCCAGTAATCTCTCTCTCTCTCTTTCTCTCTCTTTCTCGCCACACACACGCACACAACCCTGTGAAAAATGATCATCCAAGCCTCCTGGCATCTCCCCGAGTATTACATACAGCAGAGGAGGCGTGGTTCTTCATAACCCATTTTGTTTTACATGCAATGCTCATTTGAAATCCCTTTTTTTTTTTTTAAAAGGTCTTCTCCGTCTCCATTCGTGAGTTTTCTTTTTATCAATAGGAACTTGAAATGATCAATAGGACCTTGAAATGTCTTCTTTTATCAATAGGACCTTGAAATGTCTTCTTTTATCAATAGGACCTTTAAATGTCTTCCTTTATCAATAGGCAATGACTATTTTTTTTTTTTAATTCAAGTTTAAAGCTGTACGCTTTGTAAACATGGTAAATTGTTGTTAATTAGTCCATTAATTGTCCATAGTTCCGGTCTTGGTACTGTGTTGCAATGCAGACCCTATTTTCGCGGGGCAGGCCGGCTGGTCGCCCCGGGAGACGGGAGACTGTTGAACCTGCTCTCGGACCGTACCATTATCACCACGCAGAGGGGTGCGCGGTGGTGGTCGTTTCCACCGATACAACGTCCGACGAAAACTTTGGCGTCACACACACACACACACCGCGGACTACTTGCTTCGTCTTTTACGGTAGTTTACGGCGCGTTACGTGTAAACACGTCAACAATGTAATTGTCCGCGACAATTACATTTTTATTTAATTTCTTCCTTTTTTTAAACCGCGACCTCAATGTCAACGGCGGTGGTTCGGTCGGTAACAGTGGGACGAGGTACGGTGGTGGTGGTGTGTGTGTGTGTGTGTGTGTAAGGGGGGGTTTCTCCCTCTGTCCCTCTCTCTCCCCCTCGCTCTCTCGAGTCAAGTGTTTCCAACGGGGCTGAGCCTAGTCTCCGAGCTCGTTTCTCTCCCCCCTCTCTCTCTCTCTAACTCCCATTATTCTCCCCCCGCCGCACCAGGAAACCGTTGAAGTTGAGAGCGAACATGTCTTCAAGTTAGCGGCGTTGGCGTTGCAAGTAAGTACACACACACACACACACACACACACGGGACACACTGAGCCCCCCTCCCAGGCTATTGTTACTGTAACGTGTTTTAGTAACTGTAACGTGCTGCGTTATCTCTTATCTAGCCCTGCCAAACCCGCTAGTAACGGTTTTTTGAGTGGCGCGAGGGCGGTATTATCGGTGTATCGTGTTGTAGTTTTACTTTCGTTAAATGATTTGGGAGACGTGACGCCTTTTTTCGTGCCACTTGACTCACTGCTGCTTGTCTGTTTGTTTTTTTATCCCCCCCCCCCTCCCATAGGAGGCCAAAGGAGAGCTCACAAGGTAAGCTTTAACCTACGTGGTCCGGTTTATAAGTGTGGGTAATGTTCAGCTACATAGGTCTAGGTTCAGGTTGAACTTCCCCTAAAGGTTAATCATTGTGTGTGTGTGTGTGTGTGTGTGTGTGTGTGTGTGTGTGTGTGTGTGTGTGTGTGTGTGTGTGTTTGTAAAGTGACATTGAACCGAGGCCTGGCTGTCCTGGTGCTATCAACTGTGTTATGGACTTTTTGTCTTTAGCAACATAACCTGTGTTTCCTCCCCACACACACACACACACACACACACACACACACACACACACACACACACACACACACACACACACACACACACACACACACACGTGTGTGTGTGTGTTTTAGTTTTTCAGTGCTGGGAAAATAATCTTTTTTTTTTTTTTGTACCATGTGCTATCTCTCCATGAAACCTTTTGTGGGTGTAGGCTGTGTGTGTGGATGTGTGGATGTAGGTGTAGTGTGTGTGTGTTTTTGTGTTTCTGCATGGTGGGACATCAGTCACGTCACTAGGAGAGAGATTATTTATTTATAATGTATGTCTGAGCGGTAAGAGTCATGACCTTGTGATAAGAGTGTTTTATTTTGTTGAAGGACACACACACACACACACACACACAGCCTCTGATCAGTAAACATAGGACCTTCCTCGGTGAACAACGTAGCACGGGTCCCACCATTGTGCCCCCCTGCGCTTTATCGCAAACACAAAGCTTAGTGCTCAGTAAGGAGTTACATGTATGGTTTGAATACCCATACTGCCATCTTTTATTCCCACTCACTCACTCACTCTCACTCCCTCTCTCTCTCTCTCCCTTTCCTTCTCTCACTCTCTCCCCCCTAAAAAGCAAAATGCTTCTATTTCTGTTGTGTTACCCTATAATTATTTACTAGCATGGCTGGTTTCATGGTAATTAGTGATTGCAGATTGCTCGCGGATGCTCAGAGTACATTCAGGCTGCAATATGTTTTCTGCTTTTAAACCGCAGCATTTTAATCCTCAAAGTGTAGTCTGGGTGAGTTACTCCAGTTGTGACCCCTGCGAGTTCATGTACTGTAGGTGTAGGGTTGGGCTGTACTTTGTCCCGGCTATGAAAGCACAATAAAGCAAAAGCTGCCAACATATCTGGCAGATTTGATCCATCTGGATGGATATGCAACTAGCAAGTCCCACTGCTTTCTTCTTGCAGAGATACCAGAGTCTTATTTATTTGACTGCTAATCCTGACGTTGTGACACTGTCTTTCCCCGTCTTTGTAAAGACGTTAACATCATTTTTGTGTGGACATTCTTTGTGGACGAGGGCAGGTTTGCATGGACATTCGGTGTGGGAATACAGTACTACAGTCTTCTTCGGTCATACAGTTCCCAAAACATACGACATTCCCAGGACAGTCTGGTTGAGTTATCACCTCATTTGTGTCTGGGGCGCCTTGTGTCGTTTCTTGTCTTGTGGAAGTGGAGGGCCAGCGGTGCAGCATGTGTGTTTCCTCTGAGCCAGAGAGGGGTGGAAGGTGGAGCGCCGGGAGATAAGTTGTGGAGGAGGAGAGTCATGCCTCCCATGCGTCCCAGCCTTGGATGTTGTTGTCTGGGTGGGATCAGGCGTCAGGCCCCAGCCCCCAGCCATAGTGTTGTTATAACACGGCTCTTAGCACTGTGTATTAGTCTACACATAACACTAGCTGTCCCCCATTCTCATTCTGGTTTTAACTGCTGATTGTACTGCATAGTTTTACATTAACGCTGATGAATCTCAATGCTCAAGACATTTTAAGTGGTGGCGTCTCTCCATAAGTGCTGAACAGTCCGTTTTCGTAAATCAGATTAAAGCGGTTTAATCAATTGTACCAAATACCAAATGTTGACTGGTTCTGGTTTCCTTGGCTGTGCGTCAGGACAAAGTGGGCTAATTTAAGAAATCACGTTGGGCTCTGTTACGGGAATTTGCCATTATTGATGACATTTAATTAACAGTAAACGATTCATATAAAAAAAAAGAATCAATAGATGACTTGCCAATAACAATAAACTTAAGGTGCAGCGCTGCAGTGTTTCTACTGACTGATGTAACTGGTAGCCGTCACTTCCACTTCCTCAGTCCAGGGGTCCGGCAGCAGGGCTTTCCTCATCATTATACTAGCCACCCACCACCACCACCACCACCCCCCCCGCCCCCGTCCCTCAGCCCACTGGAAATAGCTGACACATGCGTACTATCTCCCCCACACACGTGGGCACACACGGGGCCATGCCAGGGCCCAGGGCTGGGCGTCTCCGAGGCGGAGGAACCACCGGCGCGCTGCGGGGAGATAGCAGACATCCTAATGAATTCCAGATTGCTGACGGGGCGGCTGTGGAGCAGATCGCCCTGGCAACGCCGGGCCCCTGCACCCTCATAAAAACGCGCACCATCAAACTGCCAGCGAAATGCCATGGCAGCAGAACCCAGTCAACCTAGCAGAGGTATCTACTGGGGGTAGGGGGCGGGTGTGGGGGGGAGGGAGGGAGGTGGTCCTGTGGATTTTATTTTTTTTTCTTCGTAACTGTTTAGTCTCGTAAACTGGTTCCCATAACTGGATCATCATGAGCCTTCCTACTACATCAGCAGATGTTAAATCCCATTAGTTTCAAGGGCTTTCAGTGGAGCGGAGTGCCTGCCTTCACGTTCATGAAGGTCTTGTTTAGGTCGCACGACAATTGGCCCAACGGGATTTAGTTATTTGATTTTGTGGCTAGGGCATTTGACTTCCTGCCAAAAGGTACTGGGTTTGATCCTCCTGCCATGTCCTGAGCCTACCTTCAGGTACCCTTGTGCAAGATGCCCCTACCTGCTCTTCAATGACATGTATTTTAATTCACTCTCTGTTGCTGTATAGATAAAAAGGTGAGAAAATGGTAAATAGAACTGGATGTTCACCAGTAGTCGATGATAGTCTAGTACATACAGTGTAGTCTGGTTAGTTTGGCCCACAGGCCAGAGTCCTGTCTGTGAGGCCCGTGCTTGGAACCGAAGAATCATACAGGACTTGTCCAGTACCTTTCATCACAGGCTCAGTCTGCCAAGAGCTGCTCAATGGGGTCTGTTCAGGGCTCTGGTGCACCTTCTGACGAACCCATAGTCGACCGTTGTTTGGCAGTAATTGTAGACCCAGTTAATGCCCTTTCTCTCCCTCTGTCTATCTCTCTCTCTCTCTCTGTCTCTGTCTCTCACACAAACCCACCATGTCAGAGTGACTCACAGTTCACTATCATGGGCCCTGACACACACACACACACACACACACCACAGGGTGTTGGACCTATTCTTGTGTTCATAAGCTCAGTGCTAAACTTTGTTCATACATCTGGCTCAGTCATTGTTTAATCTGCGCTGGGAAAATAACATAGGATGGCTTAACATAAGATAACACTGAAGTACATAGCCCTCAGAAAACCTGCGGTGAAAGTCTTCAAGTGCAGCACTTTTTTCTTCAACTTCATTTCAAAGCGCTGTGAGTCAAAAGATAAATGAGTTTTGGCAGCACTTGAGTGAATCCCGTACCTAGACTTGGCGAGCACCGGTTGTCTTCGAGATAAGAAAGGAGGGTTAGGGAAAAATCTCCTGGTGCTGCACCTTTTCCTCTTGTATGTGAGTTATGGCTGTCTTGCATTAAGACGTAGAAATTCAAACCACACTGTGAAAGCACCAAGACCTAGAGGGAGGGCTCTCCACCGTGGCTCAGCTGCTGTTATGACGCTTGTTTTGAAGGTCATGACACGGGACCTCAACACCCTGGGAAATTTAAGTATTTGTATGTGGAGTCTCTTGTCATTACACGACAATAACATGCTAGTTCCTAGTTAGGGTTCACTGGTTGACCTTTGTTCCCCCCCCCCACACTATTTCTACAATTCAGTCATTTAGCTTTTACATTGAATATTGTTACTACATGTTAATGAACAGGTAGGAGTGACGCATCCAGCTTAGGGATGTCTACAGGTAGGCTGTGGGCATCGGGTTCGTACCCAAAACTTCTCGGCTTGGAGTCAATCACCCTAACCATTTGACTATTCTGCCCTGTGAGGACGCATCTATATTTCCATATATTTATGTTAATTTTATGTTATATTGTGAAAAAGCCTAAACATGATCTTATCATTGTTTTTCTTGCCAATAATTGGAATATTACCCAGCTCTTTTTTTTCTTTTTTTTTACTCAAATTTGCCAAATGCCTCAATCGATTTTTAATTTGGAACCGTATGTTTATTGTTTTCACACTAAATGCATACAAGAAGTACACTACATCAACGGTGTAGTGCATAACCCTCCCAGTATAGCATGATGCTGAATTAAAAGTCAGAAAGACTGACTGAGATGTGATGTGCATTGTTTTTGGAAATATGCCTCATGATAAACAGTCTCTAGAAGTGTATCTATCAAGTTTGTCCCATGGTCTAGTGTTAAAGCAACAAATCGCAACTAATCCTAATATAGAATCGCAATACTTAAAAATGACATTACCGTACATCAAATCGGCACCCAAGTATTGTGATGGTACCGAATCAGGACATAAGCCTATCCAGCCCTGATAGAGGAAAAGGCAAAGCCTTGAAAACCTGCGTACTCCCCACAGAAGTGCCCCCCAGGTCAACCCCAGACAAGCTACAACCAAGAACCACCCTGCTGGGAGGCCCCCCCCCCCCTCCGAGTTGCCCCTGCCAACACCAATAACATCCTTTTGATCCATCACCGCAGTAACTTGTGGTGCCTTGCTGCGTGTCTCCCCCCTCTCAAGCGCTATGAGGGCGATGGGTCGCAGCTCCGCAGTCATAATAAAGCCCTCAAGGTAACGTCTGGCTCCATGCGGATGAATGAAATGTTGTTGTTTCTCTCTGTTCCTCTCCAGCGCCGAGACCGCCAGAGAAGACCTTAAGCAGCTGCTCCTCCTGCCCACCCGAGTCCTGAGGGAGCACCCGTCTCTGACCTACTGGTGAGACACATCCTCATCGTCTGTTTACCGTGGCACAGACCACAACATGCACCAGTAAAGGGTGGTGGTTGGTCAACTCATCCGTGGGGATTACACGCCCCCCCCCGCCCCCAATAGATACCCCTAGTCCACCCGCCCCTTTTCTCACCCCCTGACAGCACCCCTAGCACTAAGTGGCTTCGGCGGTCAGTAGCACCTGGTTGCACAAAGCAATTATTCGGTGTGAGGCTGCGGGCCGCGAGGTGTGGCGGGCGAGAGGGGCTTAGTCTCCGGTGAGGCGTCTAATTAACCCTCAAGCTTAGTTAATTACATTCACCCCTCAGCACGTGGGTCGCATGAGGATGGTGCAGAACACCCTTTGTGAGTCTGAAGAATGCCGTGTGCTTGTCTCTCTTCTGCGTTGCTGCGCTCAAGATGTCCTTCCCCTGCGTTTTCCTGCATTTCCTCAAACTTTGTCTGATGCCCAGCGCAACAACACATAAAACAACGATTCAAATCAATAGCCAGTGTACAATAGTACTGTGTGTGTGTGTGTGTGTGTGTGTGTGTGTGTGTGTGTGTGTGTGTGTGTGTGTGTGTGTGTGTGTGTGTGTGTGTGTGTGTGTGTGTGTGTGTGTGTGTGTGTGTGTGTGTGTGTGGCCTCACGGTCTGCCACCCATGCTGCAGTGAGTCTGCAATCCCTGTAGCCCTGTTAAAAGGAATGATTACAGTGGGAGCTGGCGTGTGTGTGTGTGTGCGTGCGTGACTGTGTGTATGTGTGTGTGTGCGCGTGCAGTGAGCGAAAGAGAGAGTAGTGAGTGCCATCGGCGGGCCAGGATGTATTTTCTGCATGAGCAGACAGAATGGGGTTTGGGAGGCCCATCCCACAACTCCTCTTGTATTCATTGAAAAGTCTTATCTTTCCCACTGCAGCGAGGACCGAGTGATTGAACATTACAAGAAACTGCAAGGAGTGAGCCGAGGACAGGCCGTCGTTCAGTAAGTCAAAAGTTACACTCCTGCTTTTGGATAAGAATGGGTTGTGATTGACAGTTGGACCAGCCTGTTCCCGAGTGCCTACCTCTTTTGTTATTTCATACTTTCCTTTTATCAATAGCGATTATTATTGTCCTCTTAAGCTGCTTTGTGCTCAAGAGGCGGTAGATGCTTCCCCACTATGCTGGGAAGTCTCATTAATTAGGACAGGCCTCTTTTTAAACCAGGCAGCCAGCCAACAGGGTGGAGTGGGGGAGTTGGCGGAAGAGGGGAGACAGTGGGGTGGGGGTGGAGGGAGGGGGGGGGGGGGTGCAGTCCTCTGTTACGTGTGTGCTTTCTCTCAAAGTGGCCGTAACTCGATGCAGACCGAGGTCGAGTCGATCAATGTACCCCCCTCTCTGTCTCTGGCATGGCCCCCTGAAACAAATTGATCGGTGGGCTACTGTAAAACCGCCGCGGCTTCTGAATGGCCAGTGGCTTAACTCCCGCTCAGCCAGCCACGCGGTGGCCACCAGCTGACAGTGATGAAGTGTTTCACTGGCCAAATGGCCGCTAATGCCTTCCATTCTTCCTGAAGGTATCTGGCCCTGGTGGAGTCCCTGCCGACATATGGAGTCCATTACTACCCTGTGAAGGTAAGCGAGGCGCCCGGGGTCACGCAGGAGCTTCACCTTGTAGTGCGCGGTTTTCAGCTCCCCGTCCTCATCCAAATGACCAATTCATCAACCCTGACAATATTGTACTTAAAGCACCCCCTGCTGTAGTTTTATTTTATTTTGTCGTAAAAATGTCCCATCTAAGCCGGTGACATGTGGTTGTCAAACCTACTTGCCGCATATAACGGAAATATCATATCACTCCTAAGCAAAATACCCCTCCATGACCTGTAGTACTTGCACAGTACTAGTCGATACAACACATTAAACAAGATTGCTTTAATAACGTGTAAATAACGCAGATCAAGCTTAATGCGAAGACTTTTAAATCTAGATTTACTATAGTTCAGTTGGCCGCAACTCAGGATAACCCCTCCTCGGTCTGCTTGGCCACCACATCTTAAACTGACTTTCCCCTACCTGGACTCATTAAAGCACGGCATCGCAGGAGATCAAACAGAGGCATTAACATGACTCAGCCTGGCCACACAGGGCCTTTTTTAAGGCTTCTTGAATGCATTTGATCTCACCTTGTGTTGCTCTTGCTCAGAGCATAATGGGGTAATTGCCTTGGAAACAACCCTATTTTCTGTTCCCCAGCCCCTTGCAATAAACCCTCTTAATGTGTGTGTGTGTGTGTGTGTGTGTGTGTGTGTGTGTGTGTGTGTGTGTGTGTGTGTGTGTGTGTGTGTGTGTGTGTGTGTGTGTGTGTGTGTGTGTGTGTGTGTGTGTGTGTGTGTTCCTCCCTGCAGGACAAGCAGGGGATACCCTGGTGGCTTGGAATCAGCTACAAAGGCATCGGCCAGTTTGACTTGCAGGACAAACTAAAACCCAGAAAAGTAGGTCCCGCCACCGCTTCTCTCCCCGGTGTTTACACTTGGATTCACTGTTTTGTTCTCCCTCACATAGTTTCCCTGTGTCGCCTAATGTGAGTTTCAGTAAAGCTTTTTTGGTCAAATATTTGGGAAATGTTATTTGAGGTTGTGTAGGAGGTAGATAACTTTCAAGTGCGCTTTTCATGCGTGGTTCCCTCGGCTGGTTAATATTCCACCTAACTGTAAATAGTGGTTTTAAAAAGTTAAAGCCCAATCAGTCGTCGCTGTATGGGAGCGATGGGAAATGTACAGAATCAAGGTTACACACACAGCGCAAACAAGACCGAACCCTGAGCTACTGACAGCACAGAGGCAGATCTCAGAGTTTTCTGACTACACACACGCACAGTTTGTCACAACAGCAGCTTATCAGTTCACCTTTGATAGTAACCCAAAGCCAATGCTTATCCCTGTTACTATTTACATTACTACTCCCTTCATACCTGTTCCACATGGCAGAGTGCCGCTGTTGATTAGGCTGGGTGTGGTGTCACACTGAATTCCACAAAATTAATGGGCATGGCGCACTACAATTAAAACCCAGTCTCTCTCTCTCTCTCTCTCTCTCTCTCTCTCTCTCTCTCTCTCTCTCTCTCTCTCTCTCTCTCTCTCTCTCTCTCTCTCTCTCTATTTTTCTCTCCCCCCCCCCTCTTCTCTCTCTCTCTCTCTCTCTCTCTCTCTCTCTCTCTCTCCTCTCTCTCTCTCTCTCTCTCTCTCTCTCTCTCTCTCTCTCTCTTCCTCTTCCTTCCCCACCCTCCCTGGTTTGGCAGGGTGGGTTGAGTTGGTGTGACGTTGTGGCTGCGGTGGTGGTAAAGATCTCTCACACACACACAAGGAGAGGTGGCCTGATGTTCCCCCATGGGGAGGAGGGAAAGACCAGCCATTTTTTATTGCCTCCTCTTTGTAGCTGCAGCTCTTGTTGTTATGATTAGCACAACAATAACTTTGGTTCCCAGAGACAGAGAAGACCTCATGTCATCTGGTGGATAGTGATAGTGCTTCTCCTCTTTGTATGGAAACTCTTCCTCCCCACCCCTTTTCTCCCCCCTCCCCCTCCCCCTCCCCTGCATGCTATTCTCATTATGCAAAGCTGTTTTCTACTGTGTGGGAGAGTGTGTGTGTGTGTGATCTCCAAAAGTGCAGTCATGCCAGGGTGCATCTTGTCGCCTTATGAGCAAAAAACCTCTCTTTCTCTCCTCCTCCCTCCCTCTCTTTCTTTCACTCTGTGCCTCTTTCTTCCCCGAGATGAACTTCTCGTTGCAGTTGACGCTGGGTGAATGTGGTTACGATAAGCCTCGACCTCTCATTATCTTCCACTCCATGCATGTCAGTTTCATCACCACTTAATGAATGGTGCCGAGGCTTGAAAAGGCCCAACTCTCTCCTCCCTGTTGCGTGGAGGAGGAGCGGCGGGAACTCTCATGTGAGAATCTGAACACCCTGTCATTTTCATTATGTACCAGTGCAACGTTTTAAAGGACACTGTCTGCAAAAAAAAAAAACAATGAGAAAAGACAATGACTTTAGAGGGAGAGCGAAGAGAACGGTTTCGTTTGGCAACAGAGCTCTTGACCGATGAGCTGTCCCACGCGCGTCACCCGGTGACGACGTGGTGCTTCTTAGCGCGCCGCGTGTAGCATGTAGAGGTCGTGGCAAGACTTTACATTGCAGTTTGAATCACTCTTTGGGAGCGTTCTCGTCTCTCGTTCTCTGTGTTCGTCTGTGGCGCTCTCCCTGGCACCCATCCCTGACAGACTCTCTCCCAGTGAGCTCTTTATGGCTGCATGCTGATCTGTGTCTATAAAATGTGATGAGCCATTAGAACCAAAATAAATCTTGCCTTGGATACGGATTCAGCGTTTCATCATGAGGGGCCCCAGTGGTGAATGGATGATGAAAGTGTGTGTTTTCTTTGCCGTAAACGGATTCACTGTCGTCTTGTTCCTTCCAAGAATATTCCACACAGCGGACGCTTTTGTCCCCCTAGCGTCTTACCTTCCCAACATCGATTATTTACCCAACCTGAAGATGACGCATGGCCGAGACGTCAGTCTCACAAGTCAAAATACAGGGCAGACGCCTCATGTGACTTCGGTACACACCACTCGCGGGCCTCAAGTCTCGCGGTCACAATGTACACAGCTGGCGGCCAACCAGCAGCTGGCGTGGAAGAGAGCCACGCCCTGAGCGAGCGGCGTGAGTCAAATCCTTGTAGACACACTTTTTACGTCACAAGGGAAGATTCCACTGAGCATTCGTTCCCCCAGGGGTGCTCTTCCTTAGCGTTCGCATGGCGACTGAACCAGAGCATGCTGAGCCCATACGAAACCACAGCTATTTCTTCATACACCCCCCCCCCCCCCCCCCCGCCCTTCCCTTCCTCCTCGAAAGGAAATGGAAAAAAAAACAACTTCCGTTTTTTTGTTATAACCTAAGGTATCGTCCTTATCTTTTGTGTTCCTTCTGCAACGGCCTTTGAGCTTGCCGTCGTGCGCTCGTGTGTGTGTGTCTGTGGGTGTGGGTGTGGGTTTGTGTGTGTGTGTATGACAGAGAGAGAGAGCTGTAGTAATCCATTGGGCCATTTCACCAAGAATGAAGGCGACACTTGACACCGGTGCCTTTTGAGGTGTGTTTCATCCCTGACATACTTTAGAAATGGCCTCATCAGCCACCAGGCTGTTTCGTGGTCTCATGTGTCCTGGGACACAGCGTTGAGATTCCCTCAAGAGCCAAATGAAATGCAAGTCATTAAGCCATCATTAGAATGTAAACGGTGATAGTATCGCACCCAGTAAGTGCTGGTGTGATACTACAGGGTGTGAAGTGGAGGGGAGCACAGATCCTGCCGGTTACCATTGTTTGTTAATTACAGCGTTGGCCACATTCACAGCCCCGACTCATTGGCCACTGAATAGATTACGGCTGCCTCATGCAGTGGTGCATCACTGCTAAGAACCATTTGTTGTGGCTCTGGAGGATCAGTCTGAGTTCATGAACCTTTATCTTTACTGTGGAGACAGAGCAACATTTGTCACCCGCCGCTGTGATGTCCGCTCGGGTCGGAAAAGGGGCCACAGCCGTGCATTTGGTCAAAATAACCACATTATTCTACAAACAAACGCAGTGAAGGACGAGCTGTATTCCTGGCAAAAACAGTCATGCAGCGGAGCTAGCTTTTGAGGTCTTTCAAACCTCGCCGGTGGATATTAATGACTTTGGCTTTCGTAGGGCAGTGAAAGATTCCTCCCGAGCCAGGTACGCTCCTGGGTGTACTGGGATGAAAAGGCACAGAGTGGTCCTCACAGGGAGGTGCAGAGCGCTGCGGCCACATTAGCCCCTGACATTAATGATTAGACCAAAGCAGCAGATTCCTTAGATGTTTTCTCGGGGAGCGGCTGGACAGCCTGTGTTGAATGGTCCATAGTAACACCAGGGGTTTGTGTGTGCTTGTGTCTCTCCGTGAGCCTGTGTTTGTCTCTTTCAATACAATACAGTGGAGAGAGATTCTCTGAAAAAAAGGGTCAGAATTGAGTCATGTTTGAGCAGTGGGTGCTTACCCCTGGCCCAGCTTAGTGTCACTTCCAGGTAGGGACAATACTGGAACCTGCCCATCTGGTTTACCTGAAAGGGAAGTAATTACAATAGAGAGAGAGAGAGAGAGAGAGAGAGAGAGAGAGAGGGAGAGGGAGAGGGAGAGAGAGCTGTGATGACAGCATGAGGTGTGTGTGTGTGTTATGTCAGAGGGAGGGGCCTGTGCGGGGGCGGGCCTCAGCTGAAACTCTTGCAACACCTATCTGGCCGCCTGAGAACAGACAAGAGAGAGTATTGTCCTGAGGAGCTGCCGCTGCCCTGTGGGAAACCCTAGCCAGAAGATTCAATACATACCCCACCGACAACCCATCAGGGACTCGATAAGAACAGAGGAGGAGGGTAGGGGGGGGGGGAAGAGAAATATCATATTCTGGTAAGCACCTCCATTTTGTACACTTTCACCTGCTGTGGTTGGTTGAGCTATTTACAAGTGAATCCGATTTGTTGTTGTTTATGGCTTGGCGTGGTTGATAAGGGGCACAGAGTTTAAGAGAGGGACATGGGCGTGAGCGTGTTCAGTGATGCAGGGAGAGAGGGAACGACGGTAAAAGGAAAGTCACCTGGAATGCTGCCTTCTGGACTGGCACCGGGCAGTGTGGTGATAAATCTCCACCTCGTGCGTGCTGTCGGCTCTGTCTGTGGGTGCTTGTGTGCGTGTGTGTGTGTGTGTGAGTGAGTGTGTGTGTGTGTGTGTTTTTTTTTCTTCTCTATTTCATCTCCACACAATTAGATCAAGGAAGAGCCATTCACAGGCAAACTGCTCCAAATTCCTGTGCTAGTGTGCCCGGTGTCAGTGGAACAGATGTTTCATCCTGCTTAGAAGCAGAAGGAGAGGGAGAAGGAGAGGAGGAAGAAGAAAGGGCTCCCTTGGCTCATGTGTGGCGTTCCTCTTACCCCAGGGCAGAGTGAAGTGATTCAGACCAGGCCACTCTCTGCTCCCTGCACTTGTGGCCGTAGTCATAATTGCCCCTCTGTTAGCCTGACCGTATACCTGACTGTCTGGCCAGCTGGGTCCTAGTGTGCAGCGAGGCTGGCTGTTGTTCTTTGTTGTTGCCGTGTGTGTGTGTGGGTGTGGGTGTGTGTGTGCGGTTGGTGGTTGTTTCGGCACGAGCTCCCAGTCCGAGGCCTGCTTCATTAAAATCTGCTGCAGCTGCAGCCCAGAAAAAAAGTTTTACTACCTTTCTCTGTTTTCCAGTCTGTCTTCATTTGAGAATAGATGGCTCTCTGTGTATTGGATGCTTTTTTGCAATAAAAGCTAATGGGATTTTTCACCGCTGTGTGTATCAAAGCTCATTTGTGCACTCATTCACACTTAGCAAACGTGGCGTCATAGTATATCTTTGTGTACACATACGTATTCATTGTGTACTCAGTGTGTGTGTGTGTGTTGTTTTCTCTCTCCCTGTCTTAGTTATTTCAGTGGAAGCAGCTGGAGAACCTGTATTTCCGTGAGAAGAAGTTTGCTGTGGAAGTGAATGACCCTCACAGGTCAGAGACGTCAATATAATTTTAATATAATTTAAAACCCGGTCTCTGTGTCATGGCACCCCACCCCACTTTACAATTCCTTCTTTTTTTAGCTTGCACTCTTCTTCAACAAAAGCCCTTATCCTACTGAAGGGTATCGGCAGCCTAATTTAGGGCACTGTGTTAGCACCTTTAACTTGTCTGTCCTGTCATTAAACAGTGCAGTGTTGTATACTGATCTAGTCTACTGCCGGTCTTAACCCTAAACCTCCCTATGATACTTCCCATACTAAATAAACTGTAATTAAAAGTCCCTGATCCAAAGAGGGCTTTGTTTAGCTGCTCCTCTTCTTCTCCTTCTTTTCATCAGGACCCTTGTGACACAGGTGAACCACACGCTTGTCATTTTTGTCTTAAGCTTGTGGTTTTTATGTGGCTCATGTACGTGTTTGTTTCTTATGTTTGTGACCCTCCAGGCGAACAGTGACCAAGCGTACTTTCGGACAGGCAGGGCTGGTCATCCACACCTGGTATGCCAGCCATTCTCTGATCAAAACCATCTGGGGGATGGCTATTAGTCAGCACCAGTTCTACCTGGACAGGAAACAGAGCAAAGTGAGTCAGACTCTCTCATCTATCTCCCTGTTTTCATTTCCCATGTCCTTGTCCTCCACCACCCCTCTTTTCCACCCCCCCTTCTCTCATTGCGCTCCGCCACCCACCACGTCCCCGTTCGATGGCTGTTGGTACGGCTCTCTCTCCCCCATGCTCAGGCTCGCCACACGTCACGGTTAATACGGTAACACACTTGAGCAAACCCCTCCCGCTGATGCTGATCATGGGGGTCTATTACACAACATGAGTGCTTTATGATGAGCCATCCGTTGTGGATGCGGGGGGGACCTCTTTATCTCCGCCTCTCTCTCTCTCTGTCGGAGGCAGATGGCCCGTCAGTGCTCATCTAGGAGTCATATACACCACCCATCCGCACCACCACCACCACCACCCCCTGATTGATGAGGGCGACGTGTGCGGCGAGCAATGAGCATTAAAATGGGGCTGCTTCGCATCGCAATGCACCACTATTAACATGAAATACCGACCAGGCCACCTCTGCTTCAACGAGTCTTCCTACCCCACCCTACCCCTCGTTTTCCTCACTCTCTCTCTCCGTCTCTGTCTGTCTTCGTTCACCAAGGCAAAGCTTACGACCACGAGGAGTTCGGGAGACATCGCCATGGACCTGACGGAGATCTCCGTGCCGCGGATCAGGAAGATGTCCAGCGCCGAGACCCGAGATCAGCTCATCATGGCCAGCAATGGCAGCCTGATATCAGCCGGTACGCAGCACACTAGAGAGCTGCATGACCTCTCCTGCTTCTAATCTGGGGAGTGATCGCACCTCCATTATACTCATTATCATCCATCTTGCTCGATGTCCTTTGCAGGTTCGGTCGACTCTGAGATTAGCGAGGAGCAGAAGAAAGAGAAGATTGCTGATCTGAAGAATAAGGAGAAGGATCTGCAAGACAAGCTGGCCAAGAAGCTGGAAGAGCTGAAGAATATCTGCATGAAAGAAGCTGTGAGTGTGTTGCGATGGACACTCTGGTGGTTTTCTACGCAGCGTTAGCTTTGCCACATCTCCACCTGACTTGGGATTTTGTGTATTTGTTTTGAAGGAGCTCACAGGAAAACTGCCCAAGGAATACCCTCTGGTGGCCGGGGAGAAAGCCCCGCACATCAGAAGACGAGTGGGGACAGCCTTCAAGCTGGATGACCTCTTCCCCTACGACAAGGTGCGTGGTCATTTGTGTGTCACTATCACTTTCATCTTCTTCTTTTTTTTACCATTTTTGGACAACATTTTGGATTTTCTCACACCATTTCATGGTGTTCAGCATTTAAATAAAATGATTGTGGAAAAAAAAACATAATTTCTCCATTCATCTCCCCGCCACCGTCAGGACCCGCACCTGAGGAACCTGGAGAGCCGCTTCGCGCTGCAGCAGAAGATCGTGGAGGCAGCCATGAAGCTGTCCAACGAGGATGACCTGGTGAAGACGGTGAAGAAGAAGCGGAAGAACAACTGCCTGGACGCCATGAGGAAACTGCAGGACATCGAGGACGAGATCAACGCCTACCGAAAGATGATAGGCCAGAAGCCCACCCAGAGGGCCTCGCTGATCATCGCAGGTAGACGGAGGTTTCCATGGGAAACGGCCATCTTGGTTCCATCTCGGTTCAATCTTGGCTCTAAATGGTAGCTGGGTGAGGGGAACTGAATGCAGAATTCCCCCCTCGCCCAGCTAGCGTTTAGAGCCAAGATGGCCGCTAGGTGAATAAGGCCCATTGGTTACAGCTACAGAGATGAAATATATTTATGACCCAGCCTTGCAGCCACTTGTTTAATGTGTTGGAGAGAAAAGGAACAGTATGGTCATAGTTTTAAGGCTTGCTGGTAAATGTAGTTTTTTTTTTATCATGATACTGGTACTAAAACCTGAATGGGGGAAGGGAAAAAGGGTTGAACACTATTTATTATGAGTCCCTTGGATGTAATTATGTTGTCAGTCATTCCAGTATGTCATTCATGAACTGATTCGTCACACAGCATTTGTATGAATGTGTGAACTATGGTGGCGGTTCTGAAGACCAGCTTTTCATCTTTGTACTTTCTCAGACGATTCCAATCCTTCAGAGCTCAGCTCGCTGTCTGACAGCCTCACTCTGGACGACGGTGAGTACAGCAGAGACTCTACCCACCAGTATGCTTTACACTGCAGGTGTACCGCAGTATACTAGGTTACCATGTGAGGCATCGCTCTGCCTTTTTTTACCCCTGTGCATGTGTTTCCGGATTTGTCCTTTTCTATTTTAATGTCACCTATTTTTCTGTGCCGTGACTCACTCACTTCCCACCGTGTTGTGGAGCAGCGTTAAATGAAGCGACCCCAGGTCGCAGTAATAGTGCAAACATGTGCCTGCACCACTGCATCCTGCAGCACTTCCACTGTTCAATTTTGTGCCAGAGCTCACATGTTTGGAGTAAAGTGCCACCTTCACGCATTACTGCGTTGTGCTTGTGTACAGCAGTGTTGTGCTAGTGGGAGCTGCGCTACAATGCAGCGCTTCTGATATATTTCAGGAATGTGGTGGACGGGGTATTTATTTACTACACAGTGCAGCCTCAGATGTATTTCACAACATGTTTATTATTGGCTGAAAATATGAAATATATAAAATGAAAAATGATAAGAAAATAATACACATTTTGTGAAATAAATGTACATGGGATTTGTCAATGTGAATCAACCCACCCACAGGTTCCCTCCAGAGTTAGAGTTGACTCTAGTGTTGTGTGTTTTTGCTCCAGACGATGAGTTGGGCTCCCAGAGGCTGCGGTCCAGGTCGGTCCAGTACTCACCCAGGCCGCACCACGCCGACACGCTGGACATCCACTATGGCCAGGAGCGACGGGCCTCCGACCAGCACCCAGACAACAGGTAAGTCATGCAACACAGCCAGCGCACACACGACTCTAAGGAGATACTTCTCATACTGGCGTGTTAGCATGATAGCCAGCCTGTACAGACCTGCAGCACAGCTACATTCCTGCCAGCCCATCTTCTCTCTCTCTCTCTCTCCCCCCCCCCCCCCCCCCCCCCCCACCGCCGCCGCCACCACCACCTCTGCTTCCTTATCAGCCACGAACGCGCCAGCTTTTAAAAATAGATGGGAGTGAGCGTGTTGCTGCCTGTTAGGGAGCACTAGACAGCTCCAGACGGAGAGAGAGAGAGGAAATGAGAATGTGGCTCTGGTCAATGTCAGTCTAAACGTCGCTCGGTTTATAAATGTTTAGAACAAGATATGCACGGTGTGGTAGCCTGGAACAGTGAGACTTTGTTGCATTAATCTTTGTCATTTTTAATTAACATTGCTATTTGTAATAATAGAATGAGGTTACTTTTTGTTTGCCGCACGCAAGTTAAACAGGCTGAGCAGGTTTTCTTTCTTGTGTTGTTGTTGTTGTTATTTCATCAGAGGTGAGGGTAGCGTTTGTTTATGTGCTTACGTGTGCTCCCGGGAGACGCTGTATGAACCTCTTATCTGGTGTTCCTCAGATTGAACTATGGCCAGGTCCAGGAGCCGTCCCTCTACGCTCACCACGGGGCCTTATCAGGCCACAGCAGCCCCTACAGACCCCCTCCCCGCCAGCCCCGAGACGCCCGCAGCATGCCCCCCACTCCTGTCCTCCCTCGCAACGCCTTCAGCAGCACCCAGCTCAGGTAGGAGCACACACACGCACGTACGCATTCGCGGCACATGTTTTTGATGATTTATCAAGTACAAATACCAATCATTTGCTGCTTGATGCTTAAAATGAATTAAAATGTTTGGTTCATGGATCATCATTAAATCAATACTTTTTTGGATGAATAGTTTTTTGGGATGCTTGTCGGATAAAGCAAGACATTTGGTAACTTTTTATTCATTTTGCTATTATTTATGACATCTTATAGACTATATGACTAATCGATTAATCAAAGAAATTATAGTTGGATTAAACAAAAATAATGGTGAGTTGCAACCCCAGACCTGTGTAGCCAATGTGTCCCAATTGTTCTCTCAGGTCGGACGACGCCCCCCCGCAGCATTTCCGCCAGCGCAGTGGCAGCCTGGAGTCCCAGTCCCACTTCCTCCCCGAGCAAGAGCCGCCGGTGCCCGCCTTCCCCCAGCCTGCGCCGCGCCGCAGCACCAGCACGGACCTGCTGGACGACGGCTCCTCCTACACCAGCCAGTCCAGCGTGGAGTATAGTAACCACCCCCACCACAACCACAGAGCCCCCTCCCGTCAGCGCGTGCGAGGTCCGCCGCAAGGAGCTCTACGCCAACACAGGCAGCATGCCCAACCTGGCCCAGCCCCAGCCCCGGCCCGAGCCCCGCTGCCACGCCGTACCAGCCCCGCGCGCGGCCCACCACCACCGCCTACTACGTCACAGGCTACCCCAGCGAGCCAGAGCCCTACTACAGCAACGGCGGCGGCTACGTGTACGACAGCAACGAGATGGAGGGCCACTACAGTGTCAACCCCACCTATCGCCACCACCCAGCTGCCTACCAAGGCCAGGACCCCTATGGCCGCTACAGCGACGAGATGGACGGCGGCATGTCGTCCATCTCTAACCTCTACGCCACGATGCGGCCGCCCAGGGCTCGGCCGGCGATGGCTCCGGCGGGACCCCCGCCGCCCCAGCAGCAGCAGCAGCTCCCCCCCAGGAACGTTCACAAAGCCCTGGTGGCGGAGCACCTGAGGGGCTGGTACCAGCGCAACACGGGCATCAAACAGCCGGCCTACGAGTACGAGTACGACCGCGGCTCCCAGCAAAGCCTGGGCTACCAGACCATGCCCGCGCCCTACAGTCAGAACGGGAGGTCCATGACATACTCTACAGGTTAGGCAACTGAACTCCCCATCACACCCGACCGCTGAGCTGGACTGTGTATGAGCTGGACTGTGTATGAGCTGGACTGTGTATGAGCTGGACTGTGTATGAGCTATACTGTAAAATTAGAAAAGAAGATTAAGTCAAAATTAACATTGACTTTAACAATATGTTGATATACCGTAATTAGTAGAAATGTTGA
Source organism: Merluccius polli (assembly GCA_030340625.1). Lineage (NCBI taxonomy): Eukaryota > Metazoa > Chordata > Actinopteri > Gadiformes > Merlucciidae > Merluccius > Merluccius polli. The sequence goes on along the minus strand of JAOPHQ010002012.1, from coordinate 140,378 downwards.
TGCAAAAATAAGTGCAACTCTACCGTACTTCCTGGTGTCAACCGTCCACCATGGACAGGTTAACACTAGGAAGTAAAAAGTGACCATTTGAGGCAAAAGGTGTTGACCCTCTAAGCAGCTCAGTCCATGTCATTCATGGACCACTGAACCACTCTGAACCAATGAGCCACTCTTAGTGGGGTGTCGATCAGGGGGGTCACCTGAATTGAGGCAAATGTGTGGGATACTTGGTCGTTTTGTTTTTAGCTGTTTGCTCATTGCTCCTCCCTATCACTCGTTCCACAGCGTCATGCGCAGGCAACTGGCAGGGCCACACGGGCGTCAGCATGGGCCAGTACGACGTGCACGTCCACCAGCCCTATTCCTGCAACACCACCGCACACTACGGCCAGCCCACACACAGCCGGTGAGACAAACACAACAACACATCCCCCCCTCCCCTCCCCCCGATTCAGCTCCTCCTTATCCAATTATAGCCTTCGGCTAATCCTCCTTCTTAGCACGCCAAACGAAGCTAAGCGCTATTTTTTTATAATCACCAAGAATGATGATGGATCGGTGAATATAATCTCCAAGCTCTTCGGTTGTTGTGCCGAGTGCCGAGTTAGACCCGAATCGACGTGTGTGTGTGTGTGTGTGTGTGTGTGTGTTTGTGTGTGTGTGTGTGTGTGTCAGCGATGCCTCAGGATTGTTATTTAGGTTTGTCTGTCTGTCACACCTGTAATATTTCCGCGAGTTGTGGACTGGTTGGTGTTAAACTGAGCCGGCTCAATTTCTACCTAACATCGCCGCCAGGACGGTGGAGGTGGAGGTCTGTTTCAGCCTGCGGTCGGTTCCTCTTCGGAGCTGCCTCACACTCTGCTCCTCCTCCTCTACCTCCTCCTCCTCCTCCTCCTCTCCCTAACTGTCCACCGGGCCCCCCCTGCTCTCTCTTGTAGATCCGGCGTCTGGTACAGCCCCGACGTCCAGAGGCGCTGTGCCCTTTTCCCCGCTAGCTCCTCCTCCTCTTCCTCTTCCTCTTCCTTCCCCGCCTCCTGCTCCTCCTCCTCCCCCCCCGCCGGCTGTCGGTCCAGGTGGGTGACGTACAGCCCCGGGCCCAGCCCCACCTCCAGGGGGCGGGGCCTCAGTAAGGCGTCCCTCGCTAAGGCTAGTCTGCCATAGTAAGTAACCCGGCAACAAGCCAGAGAGCTCTGGCTCTCGGACGGCTTGTCTTGCAAAGCGGCCCGCGTTGCCCGCCGGTTGAGTGTGCGTTGAGTTGTGTTTTTAAAGTTTGGTTTGTTGATGTTGTTGTTTTCGAACGTGAGCTCTGCATTGCGCTGCCGTTTTGTTCTGACTGCTCTCGCCGCTCTCATGTCAGACAAGGTACCTGCATGGCTTTGTGCAGCTGCTGAAAGATGGCTGCCCTCTTTGCTCTTTCTTATTTTTGTCAGCGTGCCATCCTGCAGTCACATTTCTCCGAGCGTGTGTGTGTGTGTGTGTGCGTGTGTGTGTGTGTGCGTGCATGTGTGATAACCAGACATATTTTATAATTTCCATCTGAGATGTGATTGCTTGTACCTCCACCCCCCCCCCCCCCCCCCCCCCCCCCCCCCGCCTGTCCCGCCACTGACCGGCGCCCCTCTCATGCACAGATACAGCCCCACAGAGTTTGAGTGGAGACGGAGCGATATGGCCGGGTATCCTGCAGGGCCAATAGAGATGTGTGGTGCTGTTGCCTATGCTACTGACCAGGACAATTAACCCCTCCCAGCCCCCAACCCCCCCCCCCCCCCCCCCAACCCCCACCCCCCCCACCCCCACCCTACATAGATAATCGGCACAGCACCAGAGAAAGGGTGAGAGACAAATAAAAACAAGGCCATGTGAACACAGTGGTGATGGTGGTGTGGAAGAGAGGCCGATCACTTCTGTTTGATTTCAAATAATACCAACAAAAAAAAAATTCCGCTGCCATTTTAATTTTTGGTTTGGTTTCCCGCCTACTACGTCACAGGCGTGATTTTTGGTTTGGTTTTGGGTGTGCGGTGATGGTGATGGTGATGGTGGTGGTGGTGGAGCACCAGTGTGTGAAAGAGAGGGGAAATGTGAGCCTGCTGAACGCGTTTCTGCTGTTCCAACACTCTTCCGTGTGGGATGGATGGAGTCTGTGTGTGTGTGTGTGTGTGTGTGCATCCGCTCTGCTGTGATCAGGAATGATTTGACACTGGGTTTCTGCTCGTCCTCCATAGAAAACCAGCTACATTGAATCTAATCCACTCCAGTTCTCTTCTTGGACCTTAAAGTTCAAAATCTCCGACGACTGCAGTCTCTCTGTATCTAATCTGCGTTGTGGTCTCACCACCCAGTGTTAATTCATCCTATACTCCTTAATCTGGTCTGTCACGGTGTGATGTGTCATAGAGCGAGACTGTGTGTGTGAACCCTGCGTGTGTGTGTTGCAGGTCGTACGTAGACGTCAACCAGCTGGACGTCCACCAGCTGGACTTGAGCGGCCCGGCGAGCGGCCCCATGGACCCCGACGAGCACCTGCAGTGGCACGAGACCTCCTCCAAGCCCGGGACCATCGTCTAGTCAGCCGGCGGTGAACTCTCACACACTTAACGTTGCTGTGCCTTAGACTGCACTTACCTGTTTTTCCGGTTAAGGGCGACCCAAAGAATCAAGAAGAATCACGGAAATACTTTTTAGGTTTTGTTTTTTTTGTTTTTTTTTAATGAACCTGAAGACAAAACAAAGAGGAATATACCGACCCGGGTCTTGGTGGGCGCACGTACTTAAAAAAAACAACTAAAAAACACACACAAACAAACAAACAAGACAAAACAAGCAACCTACAGGCTGTCGTGGTGCTAGCGTCGGTGCCGAGCCGTGGGGGTGTTTGTCGGTCAATGGCACTTGTTGTGTTGTGTATGGAGGGCCTCGCCTGGGCCTCACCTGGGCCTCACCTGGGTTGGCCCTCCTGGGACTTTGTGGAGCAGTGAGAGGAACCGGAGGAGGCAGGCTGTGCACTTCCTGAACCCAAATCCAGAGGGTTTTTTTCTCTGTGTTTTATGTGTGTATATAGATCTATAAATTAAGGACAACGAACCATCCCTTTAAGTTGGATATACTGAGCCTCGTAACAATTACAACCCCCCCCCCCCCCTCGTCTCTGCCTCTTGCACAGACCGCATGAAGGATCAATGGCTGCCAGGGTGCTATTTTAAAATGAAGGATTCAAGAGATGTATTAACCATGGACAACAGCTCATCCTGTTGGCCTGCAGCTGATGCACCGCTGTGTGTACCAGTGTGACTGTGGACAGCGTGAGATCCATTTACAAAAGTATTCTCGCCTTTCTCAGTATCAAACGATTATATAACACAGTCCTGCCAAATACCATCTGGGATTTTTAGTAATACTTACAGGTGCTTTTTTTTGTCACAGGTGAAACTCGGCTGTAAAAAAAATCAAGCAAAAAAAGACCCCAATTTAAAAGAGTTTTTTTTTCTAACAAGCTTGTTGTATCCATGCTGGAATCCATGGACCTGTGTTTTTTTCTTTTTATATAAAGCTGTATGTACATGTTGGTATTGTAAATACATTGGTTTTGTTTCATAGCCTGTATAAAAAAACATGTAATATATAGTAAACAATCAATTTTTTAAGCTGGTTCTTAGTAATTTTTACAATTACATTGTTGAATTGTTTGAATAAAAAAAATCTAAGCATTTGGAACAAATCATCAACAGATCTTATATTTATGTTCATTATTTTTCTTTTATAAATGTCCTAAGGAAAAGGGTGCTTATGTTGTTAATGGACTCCCATCTAATTGGTAAAACACAGGATTTAATCCTAAATCCATTACATTAGGTAATTGAATTGCGTATTGGCCTAATTCCATTAGTGAAATGGTCTGAAGTGGAACAATGGTCACCACTTAAAAGGGCTTTGTTGAAATGGCCGATTGATCTCAAGTCCCATTTGTTTTTCGTGGTGGGGGTTATAGCCTGCCTTCGCAGGAGGGAGCAGGTTTCTTTTTAACCTATTCTTATTGCCTTTTCACCTTTTGTTGTAGCTTTAAGCGTTGATATATCAACATTATGCCTGTGAGATTAGTGAGTCAAAATGACAACCCAGTAAATCTTCAGTTCGGCAAACTTGATTCCGAGGTGTTTCCACTGGCGGGTTTTTGAGTCTCTTGAGCCGTAAAAAGCAACCAAACTGGTCTTTAAAACGCGACACGCCCTCCGCGGCCCATAAACTCCTCTTGTGTCATCCCTGGGAAAGACTGACAACACAGCCCTCACCATGGGCGTCCATGTAGAGAAGCTGTTCGACACGTCCTCAGGCCTCCTGCTCCCCCACACCCCCCCCACCCCCCACCGACCCCCGACCCCTCACCTCATTTCCCCTCCCATCTAGCCCTCCCTTCCCTGCCTCTAATTACACACAGCAAACTTCTGCAAGTGAGGCCGTCCCATCGCTACACAGCACACCGGTAACCAGTTGTACAGCAGCTGCATTCAGTCCTGTTCTCTCTCTCTGTGCACGTCACTCTGTCCGTCTCTCCCCCTGTCCGTCTCTCCCTCTGTCTGTCTCTCCCTCTGTTATGATGATTCCAGGCTGGACGCGAACCTCGCGCAGTAGAAAGGAGACGGAGGCCCCGGCCGTCTCCCGTCTGTCCTTCAGCCCCGCTGCTCCGACGCCAGCTGCAACGCGCGCCTCGGGGGGAGGCTGCTCCCTTTTGGCTGGCTGAGATGTGGCTCTGCAAACAACGCGCCCCTATGTGCCACCCCCCCCATTTCAAACATAACGCGACGCGCCCGATGTCACACCGCAGATTAGCATTTGCGATACGACAAGCAAGCACAGTCGCACCCTCTGTTGCGCGGTGTCACTGTACGCCCGCGTTGGGCGAACGCCACCCGGCGACAAACAACTGCTAAAGGCTCGGACGCTTTGGCGGCTTTGTCCCGTGATCGGACACGTTTCGCTCCCTGTCCAGACAGCGTTAAGGGGGTTATCGCTGGCTTAGCCGTTGAAGGGGGGGGGGGGGGGGGTTGTCACATGATGTGAAACCTTTGGTCAAAGGCACCAGCCGTCTCCAGGTTGCACAGCTCTCCTTGTGAGGCTCTAACCTTGTCAGCTCTAAGGTCGGCTGTGGGATAAGATAAGACGTTACGTCATTTATTCCTGAGAGAAATGATTGTGCGGCGGTTGCAGTAGGAGGAGAGGAGCGGATGTATAGATTGTAACTGTACAAATAAACACAAACACTAACAGGAAGAGTGTCAGTAAATCAGTACAATAGCCATATGTACAGGCAGAAATGTGACCCGATAACGGTTGGTATCGAATAACGCAGCTCCAAAACAATACACAATGCCTCGGTAGCGGCTACAGTAAGGGCCACACATTAGAGGAAAATGGTGAGGTGCAAATCTAAATATATACTGTATATGATGTCTGAATATGCAGCAGCAGCAGCCGGACCCACTCACACAAGACCAGATTGTCAGTGTGAGAAGAGCAGCTAACCAGTGTAGCGAGGTGTGTGTGTGTGTGGGAGGGGGGGGGGGTTGGGGGTTGCTTGGGGTCAGATCCTTGGTTTAAGTGCGCTTAAGTGAGCAGCCTTGCGTGTTGAACTATGGCAGCTTTTACCCTCGGTGTTAAGAAAATAAAGAGACAGGTGTTGGAGTTAAGGGCATTACGCCGCCCGTCTACGAGTTGCGATGCGAAGGGTTAAGTAGATGGTACTTTCTAGTTGTTGTTTTTTTTCATTTGTCACCTGGCATGGTTTGGATTGTGGTGAAACGCCGAAATAAAAAAGGCCTAAATGTCAGTTTCACTCGACATGCTGTTTAAGACATGCTGAAGGAGTAGCAACTGTATCGGAGCAGAAGGCCGTGCCAAGAACCGCTTGTCTGTTGCAGAAGCATGCTCCGAGGCCCAAACCTGTTAGCCGTGTGTGTGTGTGTGTGTGTGTGTGTGTGTGTGTGTGTGTGTGTGTGTGTGTGTGTGTGTGTGTGTGTGTGTGTGTGTGTGTGTGTGTGGATAGTCAACACAGCTGTCAAAGGAGGATTGAACAAGGGCCTCTTCTGTACCCTTTGCAGAACTAACCTTGAGGTCACTGTGTGTGTGTGTGTGTGTGTGTGTGTGTGTGTGTATACACTCCACTAGGTTGCGCAACAGCATGGATGAGGTTCTTCTGGAGAGGACACGCCTCAGGAGAAAGCCCCGCGGCGGGATCTTTTCTACTTCATGTGGCCCCTCTCTTGTCCTCCCCTCCGCTCCCCTCCCCTCTCTCCTCCACCACCTGAGCACACACACACACCGTGACCTTACTCTCTCTCTCCCCCCCAAAACGCCCACATTCACACATACACACACACACACACTGTGTGAGCCGCCTCAGTCTGGCGCACACCATCAACAGCCGCATAACGAGACGCCACGTCAAACGTAGTACGTCTCGGGGGGGGGGGGGGGGGGGGGGGGAAACGGAATAAATAGGAACTACAGTATATGAATCGGTTTATTTATTTGCTGGAGGGTTTTGACTCAGCGCTTTAACGTCACCTGTTGGCCATCTGCGAGCGCTGCTGCTTACACAACAAACAGCGCGGAGCGTACAGTACATAGACGGTCCGGACGCACAGCTGCTGCCGTCACACCCGCTGCACCCACAACTATCTGCAGTCGATTTCAAATGGAGTCCAATCAGAAACGGCCAGGAGTGCTGACACAGCAACTGCTTTTTTTTTTTTTTTTTTTTGGGGGGGGGGGGGGGGGGGGGTGATGATGATGATGGTGGTGTTGGGTGGGGGGAGGTGGGGGGGGCACTGGGGTGAGTCACGTCGTGCAGATGGATCCACTTCGTCACCGCTCGACAGCACTCGCTCTCCCCCATTATCTCTCTCCCCCCTCTCTCTCTCTCTCTCCCCCTCTCTCTCTCTCTCTCTCTCTCCCGCCTCGGCTGTAATCTTCTACTGCAGCCCATACAGCAGAACCATTGATTAGCATTGGGACAAGTAGAGGAGGGAGGGAGAGGGAGTGGGAGAGGTAGAGAGAGAGAGACGGTGTGTAGGCCTACAACAAAGTTAACACATCCATCAGCCCTGGGGGCCGCTGTCGAGATAAAGCCAGTGTGAGGGGCCGGTGGGAGTACTGACGGGCCATGGGTCAGGACCCCTGGTCTCCTTTGAAGGCTCCGTTGGAACGAATGCACTCCGGTCCCCTCTCGGATTTATAGGCCCCGGGTCGTGGGTGTGGTGCATTTTAAAGGGCCCCTACTTTACCACCGGGTGTGAGTGTGATTAGCCATTACAAAGCCGTTTCGAAGTCGGGTTGTCGCTACCCTCTAGTGACATCACAAGTCGGAGTGTCAAACCCAGATGTATGATGGGAAGACGAGCCTGCCAGTTGGTACAGTCCACTGGGTAGGCTGGTAGACTGGTCTAGATAGGACGTGCCCACTTGTGATGTCACAGGTCGCTAATCGGCATCACACCTGGTGGTAAAATAGGGGCCCTTTAAGCCCTTTACTTTTATCCCTCTATCTCCCTTGAGATAAAAACAATTGTACACAAAGACCAAAGAGACCACCGTGTTTTCAGATCTGTATTGTCTTCATCATTCTGGTTTCCTTCAGCACATTCCAGACCGCTGATACAAAATGTTTTCATAGTCGAGTAACGTTCACAAATAAAACCACTGTTAATATCCCTATCTGCAGGACTTCTTCAGTGACAGACGTGTGCCGCTTTTCAAAATCGAGATTCCATTGGATTAGATTTCACAATGAGCCAGGTGTCACCAGGAATAGGTTTGAAATGCAACAAAATAGTAAATAGGGTACATGATGCCAGTAAAGTGACAAAATAGTCTGAGATGTCTAACAGTGGAGAGAGGTGCCTCGACAGGTCCTGGGTGAGGCGATACCCTGAGAACAACCTAAAGCCCTTCAGGTAACAACCCTGTCACTCAAACATAAATACACACACACACCTGAATACATACAAAACACACCCACAGACACCCCCACATGCGCACACACACACACACACACACACACACACACACACACGCACACGCACGCACACACACACACACGCACGCAAATACTAACTCATACTACATGCATTATTTGCCTTGAGTTTAGTACCGTGTGCAACACGAGAATCATAACTGCTCTTTGTTCCAAGTCTGTTGTCCAAACACTGAAGTGGTGGAGTGTGGAGAGTGTGTGTGTGTGTGTGTGTGTGTGTGTGTGTCTAATATCCGTGTCTCATCACTCCTTCAGCTTGGCTTCCAGGAAGGTTTGTATTTTCTGGAGGTTCTCCTCCTGTTGACCCAGAGCCTCCAGTAGGATGCCCATGGGTGACTTCTTCAACCCGGCGCCCTCGATCTTGTTCTCCAGTTTGTTCTTCATGTTGCGCAGGCGAAACGAAGCGTGTGCAAACATCACTGCAAGGCAAGCAGACAGATGCACGCAAGGTGGCTCCTGTTAGGCAAATCGCTTTATCTGCCGCCAAAACTTGAAAACACTGAATAACAAAATAGAGGGAAAAAAAACCCAGAGAGAGCCTTGTTGAAGGCAAACTGCAGTAACCCTGCGTAGAGAAACCAACATAGTCTGAGGAAAAAAAGAGCTACACTGCAAAAAAAACCTTTACTCAAATGTTTTGGAGGAATGTCATAACACTTTTGCTTGTCTGTTTGTTGTTTCCAATTGACAGATGATTTCAAACTATTTTCAAATCCAAAGTATAATACAATATAGTCCCAGTATATACATTTGGAATTGAACATACTCCAGAAATAAGATACAAATATTTAAAATGGTGCACAGCCAAAAGAGGGACTTGTGTGTATTTACACGGACTTCTTGGTAGTTTTCAACTATTGACTGTTAACTTACTGGCCAGAGGGAAAGTGATTCCCGACATGAAGACCATGACGCCTCCCACCAGAGACATCAGCATGTAGCTGACCACCATGACGGCGACCACGAACGCCGCAGGGTTCTGCTTCTTGAAGTTCCTGATGACCGCTCTATTGTCTCCGGCCCAGACCGAGCCGATGAAGACGGCCGCCACCACGGCCATCCCCATGAACATCCCCACCGGGTTCAGGAACCTGCAGGTGGACGACATATGGGCAAACATATGGGTCAGAAAACCAACCGTCACTTCTGCCTCTCGACTGGAACAACGTTACGGTGGTGAGTGGCGCCACCTAGCGGCCTGATGCGATCAGTGCAACAACATGGCAACTGCATGTCTATGATATAATGTGATATAATGCTAAACTCCAAAAGAAATGCAAACTACTATCGAGGTTTATAGATAGACAAATGACTCCTGATGATTATTAACTACATTTCCAGAATGAGCTAGCAAATATATGCCTGACCAATGATATCATGTTATCGGTTGGCCTATTATTAAAGTCCTTCACGATGTAGGCCTAGTAGAGGGGTCTTTAATGTACCTGAGGGGCAATTTGGACTGCAGTCAGACACAAACCATGCGAGAAAAATACAAACGCAAGAAAAGACAATCAATATGGCTACACACACAAATGAACAATTGTACAATTTCACAATGGTCTGATGGTCTGATCTTTCACAATGTCCAACAGCTGCACAAGTGTGGTCATGAGTAACGATCACAGTTGTAATGACATTGCGTGTGTGTGCGTGTGTGTGTGTGCGTGTGCGAGATAGAGAGAGAATCATAATATGTAAATCAGGTGACTCTCAAATCCGGTGACTCTCGGCGGTCATAGTCACATGGCGAGGGAGGTTTGGGGACTGCTGATGCATGTCACCGGCCTAAAGATACACACAAAGATACCTCCTGGATGACGGCTCTTATTTCATCCACTCATATCATAGCACATGAATCAGCTCCAGCCAGCTGGTGAACAGATGGGTTTAGGCTTTAAAGCATCGAGAAACAGCGTCTAACCTTGCACACATATATATATATATATATATATATATATATATATATATATATATATATATATATATATATATATATCTGTATTCTGCTTCTGCTCATGTAAAGTAGGTGAATTTGGATGTGTGGCCTTAAATCAGCTTTAATCGACAAAAACGCTATTGATCGTTAGCTGGTGATGAGCCCAACCTTTGGACTGATTAGTTTAGATAAGTTTTTCAGAGTATCTTTTTTTCTGGACTTGGCGTAAAAGGGGAAGTCCTGTTGGGGAAATGACGTCACCTCATGTGTTCACTATCATCAGCATCACCATCGAAGCGCCAGCTGGCTGGACTGGACGGAGCTTAGTAACCATGGCAACGAGATGTCATCCCCCCCCTAGCCAAACTATGAGGCTCCTATTTTTAGGATCCTCATGTCCAACTCAACTCCCTTGTTGCCAACAATGCAGCGACCTGTGCTAAACATCACCATGTTGCCCATGATGTTATGGTAACATCACCAAAACCCGCCCCGGGTCCAGGTTTTAGAGGGTTTAGAGGCACTTTGGGGAAACTTTTAAGCCCATGCGGAAGTTAGATAAACCCACAAGCCAAGATCCGCCGGAGTCAGGATGCCAAGTCACGGCCCACAGCGCTCAGACGTGAGGCTTAAAGTGTGTTTAAAGTGCAAATGGACGACAGAGGAGTCCAGCAAGACGCGTCTCGCGCCACGTCACTTGTCACCGTGACGCTGCGCGAGACCCCCCCCCCCCCCCCCCCCCCCCCCCCCCCCCCCCCCCCCCCCCTCAATGGACTCACCCGACCAGGAGGAAGACCGCGACGGCCATGGCGATGTAGTTAGTCTGGTAGTAGAGGAGGTTGTTGATGACCCTGTTGTTCCACTTGGCCAGGTCTCTGTGGTCCGGTCTGGAGAAGCGGTCCTGGCCCGGGAAGAAGTCGTCCCAGGGCCGCAGCGGGGTCAGCTCCAGCCTGGCCATGATGGTCCGCGAGGGTCTGCTGGTCTGACAGCTACAGGACGCGGAGGGAGATCACGGTGGAGGGGCGGCGGGGGGGGGGGGGGGGGGGGGGGGGGGATCTCGCGAGATCTCGCGAGAACCACGCAGCTCCTTGACGTTGGGTTGGTAACAACAAAGATGTTTAAAGCAAAGATTGGTTTAAAGTATGTTATATAAATACATATAATATATATGTATGGAGTTTGAGTATCATAGAGTATCATCTATGACTGTATGTTATTCATTTATTTATTAATAACATTTATTTATTTATCTGTTTTTTTATTTTGTATTTTTTTATTAAACCTGTGTTAATACCAAATGTGCCAAAGATGTTTATAGTAGCCTATGTCATAAAAATAAATCTAATATATATATATGTATGGAGTTTGAGTATCATAGAGTATCATATATGAGTTTATTATTATTTATTTTTAACTTATTAAAAAAAAAAAATTATGTTTTAATTTATTTATTAATAACATTTATTTATTTATTAAACCTGTGTTATTATGAAATACCAAATGTGCCAAAATTAAATAAACAAATGTATTTATTTTAAAAAAAATCAATACAAATAATGAATAAATATAGGAATTTATAAATGGGTGAATAAATTGTGAAATATAAAACATATTGCTTCCCAGGTGCGACGGGTCAGTGATGTTAATCAGAAGTTAACCACAACTATATCGGAAAATCCGAAAATGGCTCAGATCATTGCATACAGGATTCAATGACATTCGCAGAGAACAATCAAAGTGGGATTTCACTGAACTCTTAGACACACTGGACAAATTATACATTAAATCATTCATCAGTGGACCCCACACAGTTGATAGGGGAATGATATACGTTCAGTCGTCTACTTGGACTGAATACGTGGCTTTCCAGAGTCTGCAATGAAAGAGGAAGGAACTTTATTGACAATTTTCGTTTGTTCAGGTGGCGCAAATATCTTTTCAAAGCAGACTGCCTCCATGCAAACAGGTTCGGCTCAGGACTATTAAGGGACAATGTTCTATTCTCGCTTTCCCACCCATCTAGCCCACCCCAGTCTGACACAAAGGCCACAGTCAGAGCACAGGCCTTGAACAATGTACCGCAGCCCATGCCCTCTCCATTGGCGATGTCAGCAGCCACCCCCTTTCCCCCTCCCCCCATCGACGATGACCTTCACTCTCCACCCTCCCTTAGCCACAACACCCCCCCCCCCCCCACCCTCCCTTAGCCACAACACCCCCCCCCCCTCCACCCTCCCTTAACCACAACACCCCCTCCACCCTCCCTCCGCCACAACTCTCAGATCCACCCCATCTCCCGCCACCGCCTCCACCCATTATGATTTCACTAATGAAATTAAGAAGCAGGACGTTTTTGGTATGGAGTGGACCTTCACCACTCCAGGCACCTGAGCCCCCCCACGCCCCAGCAACCAAGTGGAGGGCGCCGCTCCACCCATCCCCTCATCGAGTGTTCCACACTAACAGAAGTATTGATAGCAGCCCTGGGAACTACTGAAAAGATAAGGGGTTCAGCCTTAGACGTGTCACGAGGGAAATCTCACAAAATCAGCTGAACCCCTGCTTACGTCAATGAGATTAAACAAGGTGAAATTTCGACACACTGCTAACAGGCCAGACTTAATAACTATTCCCTGCGAACCAAAATCGGCCTTGGAGCTGATCATTGTCAACAGCACCATCAAGATGGGTCCTCTTAATGTTAGATCTCTGGCTAACAAATCATTTTTAGTGAATGATCTTATTATCACTTCTAAACTAGATGTTATGTTTTTAACTGAAACATGGTTGGAACAAAATAACAGTGCAACTATTCTGATTGAGACAGCTCCTCCCAACTTTAACTTCTTGGATGTATGTAGATCTGGAAAAAGAGGTGGAGGGGTTGCTGTTATATTTGAAAATGTATTTCAAGGTAAACAGATGTCATTTGCTGATTTCCCATCCTTCGAATACCTTTATGCTGTTTTGAAATGTTCTGAGATCATTGTTTTTGGTGCTAAAAAAGACAAGACAGTAACAAAATTGGCTTACTATCACCTTAAAAACATAGCAATACTAAGACCTACACAAGACCTAGAAAAAACTTGTACATGCCTTTATTACTAGTATGCTAGATTATTGTAATGGTCTCCTTGCAGGTCTTCCAAAAAAGCTGTTAGGCAGCTCCAGCTTGTTCAGGATGCTGCTGCCAAAGACCAACACATTTGAACACATTACACCAATTCTTAAATCCTTGCAGTGTCAGAGAATTGACTTCAAAATGCTACTGCTCACCTATAAATCACTACATGGCTTAGGGCCGAAGTATATCACTGATGCTTTCGCTACACAAGCCTGCTAGGCCGCTAAGATCATCTGGGACCAATCTGTTAATGGTTACCAGAGTCAATACAAAACATGGGAAAGCAGGATTTAGTTATTATGCAACAAATAGCTGGAATAAACTTCCTGAAGACTAAAGACTTGCCAACTCTGACTACTTTTAAATCACGACTAAAAACGTTTATGTTCACTTTTCCCTTCTGCTAAATCTTCACTATATTGCACTTTTAACTGCACTTTTTGTATCGTTATTTTTTTATAACCTTTTGTAACTGTTCTTTCCTTTTTTTATTTCATTTTATTATTTCATTTGATTTTATGACAAGTTTTTATGTGAAGCACTTTGAGTCTGCCTCCTGTATGAAATGTGCTATATAAATAAAATTGCCTTGCCTTGAAATTACTAAATAATTAATTTCATTTTTTATTTCATAATGACAAGTTTTATTTTCAAATGGCACTTTGTTTTATATCATAATGGTGCTTTTCCGAATGACATGCTTTACTAAATGCTGCACTGTATAATATTCTGGTTATTTGAACTCCATCCGGATTAAAACAACGCAACGATAACAACGCGAGACTTCCCGTTCAAACTCCTGACCTAAGCCCCGCCCCGTTTTGACGAAGCGGGCGCCCATTGGTCGAACGCCACACGCGGTCGGTGAAAACACTTCCTGTTACGCTGTGCTAGGAAGCAAGTGGCTGAAGGATGTCACGGACTAACATGTGGATGAGTCTTAAGTCCTCGCTATCTGGTAGGTTTTGTGACCGTTGTTTTATCCTCCTATGTGGGTGAGGAAAAGGGAGGCAGAGAGAGAGGCTTTAGTGTTTAGCACATGTTTAGCTCGTACGGAGTCACGTGGTTTGCCGCAACATTGTCCACAAACTCGTTGCTTGCTGCTCATGACTTGACTTTCATGGTTGCTGAATGTGGAGAGCAAGGTTGGATGTACAGTATATATATATATATATATATATATATATATATATATATATATATATATATATATATATATATATCACAGACTAACACCCGATCGCTTTTCTCGCCTAGATGTTGCGCAGGATAATTAGCCCTCTGCTGACCAGGAGACCAAGTCCAGTTTGGAGACGTCCCCTCACCATGAAGCTGAAGACCAGTGAGTTTCAGTCCTTGTTGTCGGATGGACTGAACGGTGTGGCAGGTACGACGTAACACACACACACACACACACACACACACACACACACACACACACACACACACACACACACACACACACACCAGCACCTGACCTCCCATGTCACTGTGTTTATGCCCACCTCCAGGTCTGTTTGAAAAGCACCAGTTTGAGCTGAGAATCGCCGGGGGGGCCGTCCGGGACCTGCTGTCCGGCAAGCGGCCGGAGGATGTGGACTTCGCCACCACGGCCACCCCGGAGGAGATGAAGCGCATGTTCCTGTCTGCGGGGATCAGGATGATCAACAACAAAGGAGAGAAGCACGGGACCATCACTGCCAGGGTAAGACTCTCGGGAGGGGGTGGTCCTGGTCTAGTTCAGTGTGAAGGACATGGGCATGTTGGGCATTTGGTATTGGGGAAGGTAGGTCAATCAGAAAAATAATACAGGTTTTACATTGGAATTGGAAAATGCGATGTATCACACAGCAACACAATAGTGTTTATTGGTGTGTCAATTATTGTGCACTACTATTGAATGTCCCTGAACAGTATATAACTTTATTGGTGGATGTGTTGAGCAGATGTATTGACCTTGCTTGGAAGCAGTTTGCTAACTGGCTCTGGTCCTCCATTGGCACGGTGATGTCTACTGTTGGCAGCTTCACGACGAGAACTTTGAGGTGACCACTCTCCGGGTGGACGTCCAGACGGACGGACGGCACGCCGAGGTGGAGTTCACCACCGACTGGGAGAAGGACGCCGAGCGCAGAGACCTCACCATCAACTCCATGTTTTTAGGTATCTCACCGCCAGACCACTAAAATAATAGTATAATGCAAATAATAATAATAATTCAGCTAAACTCGTCATTCTGATTCCAACTCTGCACACTTTTCCCGTTATATTATTTATCTATCTATCTATCTATCTATCTATCTATCTATATATCTCACACAAATTAACACGGTACAATTGGTTGAAACGTTGTCCCGCAGGGTTGGATGGAACCCTATACGACTATCACAATGGTTATGAAGACCTGCAGAACCGCAGAGTCCGGTTTGTTGGCAGTGCTGAACAAAGGATCCAGGAGGACTACTTGAGGATCCTTCGCTACTTCAGGTGAAAAGGCAGGTTGTTGTGAGATTGGTCAATTTAACCTGGTAGGTCCATTACTGGTAGCATCAGCAAAACAACAAACATCAAAGTCTTCTGTTTTTCTAAATAATATTCGAAGACTTTGATGTGCATCTGTTGTCTCATGGTGAATTTAATTGAAATACTTGAGTAATTTTATAATGTTATACATGAGGCAGAGGTTGCCCTTTTTTTTTTTGTCTTCCCCCACCCCCTGTTCCTCACCCTAATAGTCCCATACTCTTCTCTGTGACCCCACCCCCCCCCCCCCCCCCCCCCCCCCCCCAGGTTCTATGCCAGAGTGGTGCAGGAGCCTGACAACCACGAGCCTGAGACTCTAGACGCCATCAGGAACAACGCCTCTGGCCTGGCGGGCATCTCCGGAGAGAGGATCTGGGTGGAGCTGAAGAAGATGTTGATGGGCAGCCATGCCGATCACCTGCTTGAGCTCATGTATGACCTGGGACTGGCCCAGTACATGGGTAAGAGCGGAGCAGGAGGGTGATTGGTTGCAGGTTGCCGTGGTATACCCAATGCTTGTGACAGTATGCATGCATTCATTGCTGTGTTATGTTGCAATAGAACATGTTTGTTTCTCAGACGAGAAAATAAATGCCTCGACCAACTTTTGCATAAGCAAGAAACATGGATTACATTTAATTGAGTCATTCTTATTAGGGTGACGGTCTTAAATAATGTGGCAGCTGATTAGAGTAAATGGATCACTTCATCGCATGATTAGGTGGCAAAGTGCATAAACAGGGGTGGCCAAATATTTGGAATATATGTATATCAGCAGGATTTGCATTAATATTTGGGCACTTCCTAATGAAAGTGAATGGACTACATTCAGTGTGGTGTTTCAGTCGCTCACAGGCAGGCACTCATGTGGCACACCTCCCCAGGTTTACCACCAGATGGCAACGTCGCGGAGATGAAACGCGTGTGGCAGAATGCCAAGGGCCATTCCCCTAAGCCCATGACCATCCTGGTCGCGTTTTTGCGCCGGCCCGCGGAGGTGGACAAGATGGACCTGAGACTCAAGGTGTCCAAAGAGGAGAAGACACTGGCTCAGTTCCTGGTGAAACACAGACGAGACCTCCACAAGTGTCCGGACAACCCGGACAGCCTCACCCCCTTTACGGACTTCATCATCGACGTGAGTCATCTGTGTGGATCCTCTGTGATTCCTCCCTGACACATCCTCCCAGGAGGGCACGGTTACATTTGAAATTGCTTTAGGCCGAGTTCTACACCTTCTGTGTTAAATAAGATGCTGGTACACAGTGCATGACCTGTGCTTGCATTTATTGTTTCTGTGATTCTGCATGTGGACAGCCTCAAGGATATTGTGCTGCACATTTTGTGACATCTAGTTTGTTTACCTTCAGGTTTGCTCCAGAAATTAACCAAAAAGTGTAGCAGGAAAATCCTCAGTCCTTAACTTCTTTCCCGTGGCCCAACATTTTGCAGTTATGTTTTTGGAGAGATACCCATAAACTACGGCAGATGTCTCTGTGGGCTACGCAGGTGACATAGAGAGACCCAACGAAGAAGCATAAGTCAGCCTTTTGTGTAGGGCTGGGCAATATATCAATATTATATTGATATCGTGATATGAGACTAGATTAGATTTTGGATATTGTAGTATTGTGATATTGCATAAATGTTGTCTTTTCCTGGCTTTAAAGGCTGCATAACAGTAAAGTGATGAAAAAATGAGAAAATATTAAATTATTATATTCATACTCATCTCACCATCTTCCCTCCCAGAATCGCGAGTTGGACACCAAACTCAAGGTGTGCGAGCTGCTGAAGTACCAGGGCGAGGCCCGGCTGCTGGCGGAGCTCACCCCCTGGTCCACCCCGCGCTTCCCCATCAGCGGACACGACCTGAGGAACCTGGGCGTCAACCCGGGCAAGGAGTTAGGCAGCGTGCTGCAGGAGCTCCGGGATGTGTGGAAGAAGAGTCGCTACCAGATGGACAAGGAGGAGCTGCTCAGCTATGTTAAGCACTGATCCATCGGGAGGACATTCAGTGAGGAGGAGGGGGGGGGGGGGGGGTGGTGGTGTTGGTCTGTGTGTGTGTGGGGTTGTTTTTTCACTTTCTGTGTGGGATTGTTTAATTCGGGGAGGCGCCTGTGGACAGAAAGCGGCAGCAGATGTGCAGGGACGGTTGAGCTGCACGGTGTTCGACCATCATGTGGATATTCTCAGACACACGCGCACACACCAAATAATCGATGGATGAAGACGATCTTTACTGGGCCTGGGTGCACCCACTGCTGTTCCAAATTAGTCTCCTCATTGGCCAATAGTTTTTTTTTTGGTTTTGTTTTTTTATCGGCGTCCTCAAGCACATTTAACTGGTTTGCTGCCAGCCTCACAGCTGCGACCATATGAGAAAACTTTGTTAATGACAAAAGCAATAGATTGCATCCCATCTGTGTTATTGTGGCGCCATTTTAGTTTATTTATTTATGGCTCTCAAAGTAATTGGGAGAGAACACGATGGGCTAAAGATGATGACCAATGCATCAGTCCTAATGACTTTCTTTTTTGCTATAATGCTATTTCCAGTCGTTGAGTAATGAATTAGCTGGACTACAAAAATACTTTATCACTACATTTATAGGTCCAAGTATTATACACACAACCATATAGTGGTTATATTTTATTTAATTGGATAACAAAAGATTTTTGTTTTTTTTGCATTTAATAAATACATGTGCTATAATAAATACGTATTTCCTATTGAATTAATAAAAAATGTTTTCCATTACGGTCCAACCTGTAAGTTGTAAATCTGAAGGCTCAAGGCAATCGTAAGTCATAATTGCCATGTTTCCTATGAATGGCGAACCTCTAAATGACAAGTGACAGCTGAATTTAGTTTCATATTCAATATTAATTTGATCTTCAACATTTGGCTCATTAGGAAACTGGGGTAAAATACTTTCATTATCAAGAAAAAAAGTGGCTCTTCCCACAACTTTTTTTTTTATGTCGGATGAAATAATAGTTTGGTGACATTTATAGATATTCACATTGTTGCAAAAATACCAAAGTAGTACATGTATATTATTGTAACAATATCTGTCCTTTCACATATATATATATATATATATATATATATATATATATATATATATATATACATTTAGTCACAATTCAGGCTTCAAGTAGAAATCAATCAATCTCAGTTTAAACAATAAAAGTGAAATATAACAGAAACGCCAAATTATTCTACTAATATCTGCCCTCCATCCACAACCTTGTTCTGTCCATACATGTCAGTAGAATAGTAGCAGTAGAATAATTTGGCTTTGGTTTGGTGTTTATGTCGAATATTTCAAACATTGAGACTTTTTTAAAATTATATTTATTGATTTCAATCAAACGGTGACTAACTTTAGGGACTAAAAATAATATTTCATCCAACATTAAAAAAAAAAAAAAAAATCTTGATAATTAAGGTAGCCTACTTAATCCCAGTTCCCTAACGAGCCTTTCCACACCTGCGCCAAATGTTGAACATCAAATGAATATCCAACATGAGACCTCGGCGTGAAACCTCTCAATCTCGGTTTTGAGTCACACGCTGGGGTTGCTCCTCCTTCCCGGGGTGGTGGAGATAAAAGCCTGCAATGTGGAGTCAGTCTCCACACACACACACACACCTGTCCTCCTCACGTCCCACGTCACTTCACCTCCCACCAAGACGATGACACCAACACATCCATAAGGAACCAGCAGGTCCTGATGCTGATGCTGATGATGCATCCCTCAAACTAGAAGAACACAGGTGTCATGTCTTCTCCACGGCACAGCCTCCAGACTTGACCCACACTACTTCTTCAAAAGAGCAAACCTTGGTTCTGGCAATGTCTTGGTTCGGTGGTCCAAACACGACCAACGTCAGCCTGGACCGTGGGCCACCTGGCGGGGACCCGCCTCGGGACGCGCGCCTGGCCCAGGTGGAGATCGCCCTGCTCTCCGTCATCTTCATCAGCGCCGGGACCCTGAACGCGGCTCTGCTCCTGGTCCTGTGGCGGCGGCGGACGCAAACGCGGACGCGGCTCTCCCGCATGCGCGTCTTCGTCCTGCACCTGTGCGTCGCCGACCTGGTGGTCACCTTTTTCCAGGTGGGCCCGCAGCTCCTGTGGGACGTGGCGGACCGCTTCGCCGGGCCGGACGTCGTATGCCGCGGCGTCAAGTACCTGCAGGTGGTGGGCATGTTCGCCTCCACCTACATGATCGTGGCCATGACCGTGGACCGGTACCAGGCCGTGTGCCACCCCATGGTGTCGTTCCAGCACCAGCGGCGCGGCGGTTGCGCGCAGCGGCGGCGCTGGGACGCGCCCATCTGCGCCGCCTGGTGCGTCTCCTTCGTGGGCGCCGCGCCGCAGGTGTTCATCTTCTCGCGCGCCGAGGTCGCGCCAGGTGTGTTTGACTGCTGGGCGCACTTCGTGCAGCCGTGGGGTCCGCGCGCCTACGTGACGTGGACCACGCTGGTCATCTTCGTGCTGCCCGTGGTCACCGTGGTCGTGTGCCAGGTGCGCATTTGCCGCGCGGTGCACGTCAACTTCCACGCCAAGATGCACCAGGCGGCGGCGGCGTCCAGGGCGAGCGGCAACGCGGTGCCGTCCAGGGCGAGCGGCGTGGGCGGCGTGTCCAAGGCCAGGGTGAAGACGGTGAAGATGACTGTGGTGATCGTGGCCGCCTACGTGGTGTGCTGGGCGCCCTTCTTCACCGCGCAGCTCTGGTCCGTGTGGGACTCCGAGGCGCCCACGGAGAGTGAGTCTGTGTCTGAGAGTGGTGGCTGTAAAGTGTGTGTGTGTGTGCGTTTGTTTGGAAATTATCTGTCTGTCTGTGGTGCTCTGGGTTCTGGGGTGTCCAAATGTCCACCACAGTCCACCTCCAAATGTCCACAGTCCATCTGCTCGTTAATTGACATATTCATTAGATATTAAACTCTATCTGTTAAGTCGCTTTGGATACAAGCTAGTACCTGCTGATTAACTGCTGCAATCAAACACAAAAAAAACGTGTGTTTTATGTGGTGGTGGTGCCTGCCGTTTTATTGTCTCTGACGGTGAGACCCAAAAGCGTCATCTCAATTCTATTGTTCCGATCATTTATCGGTCTAAATGAAACACACATTTGGGTTTGTTTCATTTTTATTATATTGATCCTTGTTTGTTTTGTGTGTGTGTGTGTGTGTGTGTGTGTGTGTGTGTGTGTGTGTGTGTGTGTGTGTGTGTGTGTGTGTGTGTGTGTGTGTGTGTCCTTCCCAGCGGCAGCCTTCACCATCCTGATGCTGCTGGCCAGCCTGAACAGCTGCGCCAACCCCTGCATCTACCTGCTGTTCAGCGGCAACCTGCCCGCCAGGGTGGGCGCGCTCTGCTGGGGCGGCGCGCACGCGCACAAGGACGCGGACGCCAAGGAGTCCGCCGTCCAGGAGGACGCCACCATGGTCAGCTCCATGTACATCAGCTTCAAGAGCCTGTCCGAGGCCAGATAATGACATTTTAAAAAACAAAAATGTACAAAATCGGATTCAGTTGCATGGGGTTCTTTGGACAGTTCATGCGTCATGCGTCAACCCATCCGTCCTGAACATTTTGCGCAAATCTCTGCCCTGTGGGAGCTCAGCTGAGATGGCAGTGGTATTAATAGACCAATAGCCCGTGATGTACATCGTTCATAAACTAAGCTATTGTTCAAAGTTAAATAAAATAGTACAAAGTACAACATAAAAATAAAGTCCAAACAGGGACATTTTCTTTTGTTTGCGTCTCCCTTTTTGGGACCAGTGTATATTGACATTGATGATGAAAAGTACTGTTTCAATATTCTCATACCATATCATTAAATGTAGGCCTATCCTATGTACACACATGAAAAGGTATTCAACTTGTGCTTGTTTATGTTGATATCCTGAAACATGACCACTGCTATGTACACATTAATGTGCCCATTTGTAACATCACGATTACATATATATATATATTGGGGCATTTTTGTACATCTATATTATATTTGTTCTTTTTCTATCCCAAAGTGTATGCTTAAGTTTAGAAAGTAATAATAGAAAGTAATTAGACCCTAAAAGTGTGCATATTATATTTCTCTCGATTTTTCTCAGGTCAAATACACGTTTTCTGCATGATAAATCTGACCTTAAGATTCTTCGGATTTCATAATTACTGTAATCAGTTAATTGCAATCAACTGAAAGGGGGTGTTTTGAAATAAAATTGTTACATGAGAGTCGTGGGGAACTGAACAATGCTCTGTGATGAAGCCACTCTTATGTAGTCCTTAACAGAAGTCATTTGTAGACCTTGATTAGATTTGCATTTATTTAGACGAGATGAGCCAGTATCACGACGGAAACCAGAAGTTAGGTAGGCCTCAGTGACGTGCAGGGGGGGGGGCAGGGGGGGCAGGGGGGGGCGATTGCCCCCCCCTCGTGGCCCAATTGTTGAAAAACGTGTGTTAAAGTGCCCTCTTGGGAGCCAAAACGCATGCTTATGTGCCCTCAAGTGTCCTCTTGGGAGCCAAAACGTGTGCTCAAGTGCCCTCTTGGGAGCCAAAGCGCGTGCTAAAGTGCCCTCAAGTGCCCCCTTGGGAGCCAAAACGCGTGCTAAAGTGCCCTCTTGGGAGCCAAAACGCGTGCTAAAGTGCCCTCAAGTGCCCTCTTGGGAGCCAAAACTCACTAAAGTGCCCTCCTGGTTGGCAAAATACACTAAATTGCCCTCTTGGGTGGAAAAAACACTCAACTGCCCTCTTCTAGTAAATTAAGTTAACTTCAAATTAACTTAACTTTAACTTAAGTTAACTAAGTTCTATTATTAGGTAGAGATGCCTATTGCATGTTTAAGGAGGAGCTACCTCACTACGTCTTGTGGGAATAGCTTTTCAAAGCTAGCAAGTAAAGTTAAAAGTTGGGTTAGCATTGCATATCAGGGTTTCCGCCAGGTTTAAGTTGACTCCCTGCCGGGCTAAGCATCTGGGATCATTTTTAAAAATGCTTTCTTGAAAATGCCTTTTAAACTTTAGCTTGTAAGTTAAGGACAGAAAGTCTTGTTAGTAGGCTAATGCTATTGAGTAGGCTAGCGGCTAATGCTAGCAGCTAGTTGAGAGGGAGAGAGAGACCAGTGTGATGATCAGCTAAGTAGAACAGAGCTGGGTGAGCATTATAAACTGTGAATATAGCTTTAGTGTATATTATGATATACTTTGCAATAAAAGAAGATAATGCAGTCATCTGTGCAAAGCAGATTTCCTGAATTTTGTGAAGGCTAGATACATTTAGGCTAGCTAATTTTAGAGACATGAATGAGTTGTAATTTATAACATGGAGCAGTAAATGTGTCTCAGAACTTTTCAACAGCTATGGCTTAAGCTTTGATATTGTTTAATTTTAATTCAATTTATTTTGTTGATGTTGAAAACACAGCATTCATTCATTGATAACAATGCATTGTGTGGCCATATTTTAAATTCTCCAGTCAGCTTTTGGAATTTGGCCCCCTGTGGAATCTGTGTTGTAGTTTTTTTTAATTCTCAGTTCCTTGATTCCATCCGTGACCCTGTCATCAGAGAAACTATCGGGCCCTATCTTACAGTTTTTCTCCATTGGTTTGGCTCATTTCTTGAAACAGAAATTATATTCTCAAAACAACATGGACAAACCTCCAAACCACTTGGCAATTGTTCACAACAGAATTGTATTTCTCACCGAGTTCATCCAAGTCCTCCAACTCATACGCTCACTGTTGTCGTTTGTTCATGCACTAGAATACAACCCACTGGAGCGTTTTTTTCAAAGAGCGCCCCCAGCGCCCCCTGTCCGTGACATGGGGATACAGACACTTTTCGCCGATGACCATTGTGGGTGATATTAACGGTTAGGGTTAGGGTTTTTCGCCGATGAGCATTGTGGGTGATATTTAGGGTTAGGGTTAGGGGTTAGGGTTAGGCTTAGAGTTAGGGGTTAGGGTTAGGGCCCGTCCCAATTTAAACCCTAGCCCTAGATTTGAGCCCTTCTCCCTAGATTTTGCGCGTTCCCGCGAGGGGGTAGGGAGTCCCAATACTTAGGAAGCATGGGAAAGTGCCTATCCACCACTAAAAAAGCCCCTCGGCAGCAAGTCAGCTCAGGACCAGACTTGTGTCCATAGGACCACACTTGAAAGGGAGGGGTTTGAGGAATTTCCAATCAATAATCATGTAAACATTTTTAAATCCGTTGGAATATCTCAGTTGCAAAGGAATATGTAATTGCATCGTTATCATGGACGTCGCTATTGAAATGAGGGGGGGGGGGGCGATCGTAACGGGGGGGGGGGGGGGGGTATTTTTTTTATTTCACGCCACAGGGTTCCGGGGCTATTCGGGGAATGCCCAGGTCTAACGACGTCCATGATCGTTATAACACGCATTTCCGGAAAAAAAAAGAATCGCTATTCACGATGTCAGTAGAACGTCGTGTAAACAACGGTTTGTGAGTGAAAGTACATTGTATAAAGCTAGAAAATAATCCAGCAGCACATTTTCACATTTTACCACAGCTGAAGATGGCATTGTGAGTGAAATGTCCGGCAACAAACTCGTCGCGTCTGTTTACGTAAACGCCATCGACGACTACTGATGACGTATCAGGGTCTTGAAGGGTTGTCCCATTTCATAGGGGAAGATTTCAACCACTACCCCTTGTCACTCTGTTCCGAGGGGCGCTCGAAAGAGAAGGGTAGGGGTAAGGGGTAGGGGTAGGGGTAAAAAAGAGAAATGGGATTGGGCCTTAGCTAGAAGTAGAGGTTTTCATATCCTGTCTTCAAAACAAAAGCATTGTCACTGTCTCTAAGCTTTTATTTTGTAAACAGCCGGAAATGAGTTTACTTCGTAGGTACCGTTGCTAGCATGACAGTTGTATAGCAACGTCGGAAGCACATTTTAAAATAGGCTATATTTGGACAAATTGACTACGTATTTGGGATCTACGTTGTTACTTTCTCGCCTGAAATGTTTTTAAAACTTAATAAAGTGACATATTAACGGTTGTACAACGAAAAGTGGGGTCAGCCTTTTAGGGCCGGAGGTTACGCTAAACGTAATGAGTCGTAAATTCGGGTGCATGCAAAACGACAACAGTGAGCGTATGAGTTGGAGGACGGTCTGATTTCATCACATTGCAAATGTCTTATATCTCTATACTATATCTCAGAGAACCAGTTTGGATTATCTGGTGCTAATATGGTGTTAAAATGCACTAGAATACAGGAAATGGCATCTACTTAATTGAACATTTACCCCAGACCCCATATGTATTTTTTTTTATTCATACATCCATGTCGCTGTGTGTTCTTCACAATCCAACATTGTAATCCACAGTTCTCCTGGATGCTGATCCTAACAGCAAACTAACCTGAGTAGTCTGTCTAGTTAGTCTGTTTTAAGGCTATGTAATGTGCCATTTGTATTTATAAAACGTGTCTAAAGTGCCCTCTGCAGTGGTGAGGACGCGCTATATGTGCCCTTTTTTTTCTTTCCGCCCCTGTCCTTCAAAAAGTCTGTGCATGCCACTGGTAGGCCTATATATGAACAAAAAATGTATCCAAAAAAAGGCACAAAAGACAGTTGCTGCCTTTATAGTTCAACTGCCATGTACATATTTTTAAGAAAAGCCGTCCTCGCCAATATTGCGATTTAAAATGATTTATCTATAGGGTGCATACTTTGACGCTCCATCATAGCCACTAGGTGACCACGGAATTTCTTCAGAGAGTCATTATGGTCCCAGTAAGTGGTTTTCTTCTTCAGACGGTGGCAGGTTGTCTTGAATGCAAACCCCCCCCCCCCCCCCCCCCCCCCATGACACACTTGGAAGAATCCTTAGACGTTATTTCCTCTTTACAACATAAGGCACATGCACGCACGCACGCACGCACACACACACACACACATACACACACACACACACACACACACACACCTACACCTACACACACACACACACACACACACACACACACACACACACACACACACCAATTCATTCAATTCTATGTAAAGCGCATTGAGTTGCCATTGTGTATGAAATGCGCTATATAAATAAAGCTGCCTTGCCTTGCCTTGCCAATTCATGTTAATGTCTGTGTGTATGTGTGTGTGTGCTAGGTCGTAGCACTGGTACTAAAGTGCATTTGCCCTGTCTCTGTGTACAGCGTCTTTCAGCACCTTGAACAGCGCTATATAAATGGAATGTATTATTGATATAATTATTATTATTGTTATTATTATTTTTATAGTATGTGCCATTTCCACACTCTTAAAAAGGATGCTGTTGACACATCTGCAAAGCCACAACCCACGCATAAAGGAGCTCTCTGTAATTATGTTCAGGTGTTGATTATCGATAACCAGAACTCAGATTTAATTGAATATGCATGAACATCGTTAGAAAGACGGTCCAAATGCTTTTAGTCTTACTGTAAATGTGGTAGGGATTTCTGTGACAAAACCATTAAAATTATCTCCATAAAAATAGAGCTCTCTCTCTCTCTCTCTTTCTGCCTCTCTCTCTCTCTCTTTCTGCCTCTCTCTCTCTCTCTCTCTCTCTCTTTCTGCCTCTCTCTCTCTCTCTCTCTCTCTCTCTCTCTCTCTCTCTCTTTCTGCCTCTCTCTCTCTCTCTCTTTCTGCCTCTCTCTCTCTCTCTCTCTCTCTCTCTCTCTCTCTCTCTCTCTGTCTCTCTCAACAATGATCTGGAAGTTTCCATTTAAGTGTTTTATTTGAATACACCATGCAGAACTATACATGTGACACCTCCCATGACACTTCGCTCCAGATCCAAGCCTTGCTGTCAAACAAACAAACAAACAAACAAACAAACAAACAGGTATACCTCTCTCTCTCTCTCTCTCTGGTCAACAATGGTCTGGACGATACAATGATGTCACATGTATAGTTGTCCTATGCAGAACTATACACGTGACACCTCCCATGACACTTCGCTCCATAGCCAAGAGGAAGACATCTTCCAAAATGTCCTCAAAATACATCGGTGTATTCTGTGTACATCCATGTGTTCAAGTGTGTGTTCAAGTGTGTGTGTGTGTGTGTGTGCGCACTCACACATGTACACGGATGTATTTTGAGGATATTTTGGAAGATGTCTTCCTCTTGGATGGAGCGAAGTGTCATGGGAGGTGTCACATGTATAGTTCTGTGACATTAGTGTATAGTCCAGTCCATGTGTGCAGACCGCAACACAGTGAACACTGAAAGGAGATTGACTTCTATCAGGCAGACCAAAGCTGTTCTCTAACACACACACACACACACACACACGCACACACATTGTGTTCAAGCTGTGACAGCGATTTAAACGTTGGAGGCGATGCCACGTTCGGTAGGATTTCACTCGTGGGATGTTGGGACGGACAGGGCTGCTGAGTATTGGAGCAGCGTGTTCTCCCGGCTCTGCAGCGTGTTAAATCCAACATCCTGCCTACTGGCTGACAACAGGGCAGAGATAAACACCGTTCATCTGCGTTTCACGCTGGGCGAACGCTGGCGTGCGAGATATGGCTAATCTAATCACACTAGCAGACCCTTTTATCCAAAGCTATTTCATTTGTTTTATGCCACATTAACGAGCAGGTCAGGGGTCAAGGTACGTCTTCAGCCTACCACGGCGTCCGAACCCACAACCTTTTGGCTGGGTGTCAAAGAACCACGAGTCTCTCCTTCCCACTGTCTGTAGACACTCACCATTTTAAATCATTTTGAACAAAAGCGATGGCTGCCGTGATTTTTCACGTTCAAGCGAGATTGGGATCAATATTACATATCGATTGATATTGATTACACCATTGGGGGCTTTCAATACAATGAATACACCCCCGGTGTTTTTTTGATTTGGCAATTTGTCACTCAATCAGTTGAAGTCTTGCACTTGGTCGGTTGTCTCTGTAGGGGGGGGGCTCGGACCGTTTGACTCCCATCTGAAAGGTTCTGGGTTCAGTCCCCACAACGTCTGCAGCCTAACCCTAACCCTAACCCTAAAGACGTCGGCGTCCTTCACTTTATGTGGCCGACCACCTGCTCTTTAATGACATATCGTATCTGAATTAATTGAATTCCCTTCGGCTAAAAGCATGCACTGAAAACAAAGTAGAAGAATAACCAGCCTCCCTTTCATCGATATAATTGTATTCTACATGAGTCATTTAATATCCCAGATGTTAATGGAACCACTTAAAGTGAAACTACAGCCTGAAACACTTTAACGTCGTTAAGATGTCTATTGGTGATGTATAAAGGTCCTATGTCCTCAGGTCCTATTTGACCGCTTTATTTAGGATTTCACTTTGCCACGGCTAAACTCGACTTCTGTAGATGGCACTGCGTCACTCGGAGACATCGCTGCAGTGGGTACAACGGGGTTTAATGGGAGAGTAGGTCTTCAAATCACAGTGGCATCAACCATAAGTATCATATATTAGTAATATATAATATATTAACTTATAACTTAGGTGTTATGTCTCAGAATCACTGCATATGAAATGTTTGCAATGTTTAACTGTTTAACTTCCCAGAGGGAAAGGATCAAATAAAGTGAAGTGACAGGATAAGGAAATAGTTGAGGCCATTACTATTGGCAGGAAGCACTTGGTAAACAGACAACGCTCAAATACCGGAATGAAGATCTCTAAACATTCAGGCAAAACTCTCCTCGAAGCCCTCCCATATTACATCTTTATGTTTTTTGCAAATCAATTCCTATGAAAACGATTTGAGATTTAAAGCATATACACGGCAGCAGCAGCCTTGAAGCAGTTCCTAGTTCCCGTCTGATGAATAAATCTTCCCCAGGCTCTTCAGGAGTGGTGGGGAAGCTTCTAGCCTGTCAAGGCTGATAATTGCTGCACACAAGGCAGTTCTCCGTCTCTCTGTCTCTCTGTCTCTCTGTCTCTCTCTCTCTCTGTCTCTCTGTCTCTCTCTCTCTCTCTCTCTCTCTCTCTCTCTCTCTCTCTCTCTCTCTCTCTCAGCACGCAGCTGGGGACCGGTTATCATGTAGGCATACTGGTGCCTTTACAGGCTTCTGCACTTAGTGGGGAGGGGGGTGGCTGAGTGAAGAGGGTCGAGTGGAGAGGGGTGTGG
This sequence comes from Merluccius polli, assembly GCA_030340625.1. Lineage (NCBI taxonomy): Eukaryota > Metazoa > Chordata > Actinopteri > Gadiformes > Merlucciidae > Merluccius > Merluccius polli. The sequence goes on along the minus strand of JAOPHQ010002012.1, from coordinate 111,615 downwards.
AGGGTGCGAGGGACGGCGGATGATGCAGGGAGGCGGTTGTTCGGCGGTGGACGGCAAACTGTGAGACACAGGCACACCGGCTGCTTGCCCACTGGTCTTTTGTGTGTGCGTTCACGGGACTTTGATTTTCCAAAGGTGTGCGTGAAAGACATATCAGGCATATCATGATGTATCATGTGAGCTGAGCCTTGTACCAAAATGTGATTTGAGGTTTGAGGTCACCCCAAAGAAATCACCTCGACCTCATCAATTATGCATCACAACCTTTGGATTTTTGCCGGTGGAAATAACTAATTTTCCAAACGTGCAGCGACTGCTTCTCACTTTCAAGTAATTACGTAAAGACCAAACCACAACAGGGGGCCGCGTTATTGGAGCGTACCACTGGGGTAGTAAGTGCTTTCATTCTACTACCACAGTTACCAGCAACTATGGGATATAAGGTCCTTTCGTCTATGACGTTATTGTTTTTTTAGCGACTTAAATCGAATGAAAATATTCTCCTCTTGTTTTTGTGTTGTCAAGCAACATCCTTTTTGTTGCAACAGCATTTATCTGTTGTTGTGAAGGTTGTATTTGTAGCGCATTGATTGGGAACTGATAAAAGGCAGAGGTGTCCCGTCATTGAAAAATAATGCACACCCTAGCAACGTTATTGACCAATCAGAATCAAGTACGCAACAACACTGTGGTATGAAAGATAAATGTGTCAGTGTTAGCCCTTGAGTTCCTAGCTCCTGTGCGTGACTGCAATGAACAACAGTGTCTATTGCTCAGTCACAATCAGCATCTGTTACTGGCCTTGTAAGTAAAGGCCACAGAGAGTAATGGTAAAAATGATAGTAGGCCTATGTATACATATCAAAATTAAGGACTAGCATCTAGTTTCTGCTTAGTCTGGCTTATCAGATGTAGGCTGTTGGCATAACCCCACCCAAGCCTGCCATTGGGCGACTGTAGTAGTCGCCAAAGTCGGGTTTATACATTATACTCCTCCCCCTTTCGCCATCTGCCACCATATTAGTAGCATACTGGCTTTTTATTAGTCATTATGAATTAGTTATTAATGCCTTATTCTGCATGACCATAGTCTACAACTACTAGGTCATTAACTAAGAGTTTTCCCTCAATAACCTCCCAATGACCGCTTATTGATAGTAAATAAGGAAGTTGTTCTTATGTAACAAAACACAAAACTTCAAGTGATATTGTCCAAGTAACTATAAATTAAGTCTTTCTAACTCAGAATATGTTCCCCATTCTGATGTGAGGTCTTGCTCATAACTAATTCACTAGTAGTTTGACACTTATTAACCCACACACGTTCCTGTAGTATATTCTTCTCGGCTGCCAGAATACTGGTCTGTGGATGATGAAATGATGGAGGTCCGCTCCCAAAAGTGTCTGAGTAAATAACTTTTTATTTAACAGAGAACACAAGCGGGATGACATTCTATGCATCTGAATGGTGGCCGAATCTTCTCCGAATCTGGGTCCGAATCCCCCAATGGGGTCCGAAACCCGAATCCTCTCTAATGCACACACTTCTTATAGGCCTGAGCCAGACCATACCATACTTGGCTCATTTCCGAGGGCCGAAACTGCCCTCCCTGGCTAGCAGATAACGTTTAGATTTTATGACCAAGATAACCCCAAAGTCCCAGGACATGGGAGAGAGCTTTTAACGTGAACAATTAGCACTTAGGGGTGTCTGTTTGTCTCCTTTAATTTACACCGTTAGCATTTAGGTTTATCTATATGTTTCTAAGTTGTAAGAGGACACCTCTGTGTTCTTCTCCTAGAGCAGAAGCATTCTTTGTGTAAAGAATGAGTGAATATGATGAACAAAAGAAATAAGGAGAACAACCTGTAACAGAAAATACACTACATTCCCTAATCTAAAGTTGCCTCCTCTTCACACCCATTATAGCACACAACTACTGCAATGAACAGACCCTATTGATTGAAGTGTTATTAAGGGAGAATGACTATTCTGGTGGTACTACCACCTTATCAGGCCTATTAAGATTGTAATTCATGTACAACACCTTCCTTATTTATCATTAAGTAGTAATTAGGAGGTTATTGAGGGACAACTCTTGACTAATGGCGTAGTAGTTGGAGTTGGTCATGCAGAATAAGGCATTAATACGTGCTTTATAATGACTAATAAAGAGCCAGTATGCTACTACTATGCATGCTAATAAGCAACTAGTTAATGGTAAATATTTGTACCCTAATATAAAGTGTTACCTAAATAACATACATGACATAATGCACACATAAGTTACATTTTGAATGACACGCATTTGCCTACGTTCATTAGGCATCCATTATCTGCATGTTGACTAAGCTATGCATTATGTTGATGGTCACAGAATGATTGGTTCCACCTCCACTTTGGATTCTCCATCTCCTGGTAAGACAGATTGTTTTGAGAATACCTTGCATGGCATTAACATAGCACTAATATGGAGTGACTGCTGTGTGTGTGTGTATGTTTGTATATTTGCATGCATGCAAATGTGTGCTTGTGCCTGTGTGTGTCTGTAGGCTCATGCACACATGAGCACCTCAGTGTGTTTGTGTCACTTGCAAGCATGTCTGTATTTGCATTTCCATGTTCTGGTACATATTTGCATGCATGTGTGCGACAGTCTGTGTAAGTACACGAGATGGAACGAGTGTGTGCGTGTGTATGTATGTGTGTGTATGTATGTGTGTCTACCTCTCTCCTGAAACATTCAGTCTCAGGGCTGTGCAGGTCCATGCCTAATTGGCCAGGCATCTGGATTTGTAATGATGAGTGCTTGGTTTCAGCAAAGAAACAGTGGTATAATGATTTCCTCATCCATCTCCATCTCCATTCACTCTAGCCAGCCCTGATCTTTAATGGATAGCAGGAGGGTGTATGAATGGACACACACATTGAGGGCTTTCTACAAAGGCTAAGAAAGGAGCATGGAGGAGAGCCAGTTTCATCTTGCCCTCTTGCCAGGGGCGGACTGGGAACAAAAATCGGCCCGGGCAATTTTGTCCTGGACCGGCCTTGGGGTTGCGCGATTGTTGACGGGGGGGGGGGGGGGGGGGGGGGGTGCTGCGCGATTGTTGACGGCCGTTCTGGACTTTTCCAGAACGCACAGATGGCCAGTCCGCCCCTGCCTCTTGCTGAGAAGAACAAGAGGTACAAGTGACTGTTATTATGACCAACCACAAACAAAACAACCACAAAATGTGTCGCTGTGGATACACAAGCAAGTGAGTATGAACCCCCCCCGCCCACACACACACGCACACACCTCTGATTTACACTGCTCCATAAGGGTGCTTTTCTCTCAGTCCTGAGTTCATATATTTTATCTTACAAAATGTCAAGGCTGTCGAAATATCTCAGTGTCTTCAACGGCGGTCATTATTGCATATTAATCATTCTGAGGAGCATACAGTGCAAGCCCCTGCTCGTATGAATGTTTTTCCCAAACAGATTTTAATCATCACAACACAACACAATACTACGTCTAACATTAATCATGGCGTTATCTATCATCGCCAAACCCACAGGAACCCGTGTAATCAGGCGACCAGCCAACCGGACACCCAACAAGTGTACCCAGACCCACTGGTCAGCACCGGTAAAGAAATAGGAAAGATCATGATGATAATGAGAAGGCATTTCTTACACCTGTAAACATAATATAAAGTACCAGACAAGAAGACGACATCAAAAAAGTAAAGTTTATACAAACAGGTCTGAGCAGAATTGAGAGAAGTAAAGCGAACATCGCCGCGGTGACCCGATCCTGCAGATTTGCTCTCCACAACATCCGCCGGATCCGACCCTTCCTCACGAGGGAAGCAACTCACGGTCGACTACTGCAACTCGCTCCTGGCTGGACTCCCTGCCTCAGCGATCAAGCCTCTGCAGCGCATCCAGAATGCAGCAGCACGACTCGTGTTCGACCTGCCGAAGTCGTCCCACATGACCCCTCCTCTCTTCCGTGACCTCCAGCGGCTCCCTGTAGCAGCTCGTATCAAATTGAAGACGACGGTACTGACCTACAAGGCCGTCAACGGAACCGCCCCGACCCACCTCCAGGCACTAGTCAGACCCCACGCCCGGCTACAGCCCTTGGCCGGCCGGCTGGTACCGCCATCCCTGAGAGCGAGCAAAGGTCGCACAGCTAAGTCCCAACTCTTCTCGGTCTTGGCGCCACTATGGTGGCTTCTGCAAGAGACTCAAGCCCCACCTGTTCAGAGCTCATCTGGACCCCGCTTAGCATCCTTCCTCTACTACCCCTCCCCCTCCCACTAATTAAAAAAAACTTTGCAATTATTCTAGTTTGCATGTCCTGGCTCTTACTTTGATATTCTGCGCTTAGTATTTTCACACTTATCTCCTTTGTATTCTAGCAATCGGTTGACTTAGCAATTAGGTGTGCTTGAAACTTGTTCTTGTGAAATCCTTACTCTACCGATAGCGATATACTGCACTTTCTTCTAACAAATGTACTTAAGTCGCTTCGGACAAAAGCGTCTGCAAAATGCCCTAAATGTAAATGTGAATGTAAATGAAAACATTTTACCTTTGTGTGGGCTAGCAATCGCAGGTACGACTGCGGGAGTGTGTCTATGCCGGTGTTTGCATTTATCTTTCTGCGTTGCGTGATTCGTTGGTGGTTCTTTATAACGTGAAGATGATGCGTTAGACGTAAGCTACGGTGGCAGCCTCTGTGGGATGCGCCGGTCCAAGACACGGCGTTGGAAAAGCCAAGTATGGCGCGTCATCCTCCACATCTGGGGCCGTGTGCCTGACCTCATAAGGGAGTCGGCATGTCTGTTATGTTGCCTCAGCGTGGAAAGTGAACCGTTGAAGAAAGCGAGCAAGTTTTCTCAAGAAGACTGAGATTCGTTTTGCTATTGCTGACTTTCAGCCACTTTGAGCCACTCTCCCAAAACTCAATTTTGAAGAAGTCCGATTTAACATCTCCACCGGCCCCCCTATCTGCTGCCTCCATCAGAGGCAGTAGTCAAACACCGGCTCAAGTGCCATCCATTCTATGGCTCCCTCCAACATTATTTCTGATGATGGAAAAGCACTTCTTCTGCTGAAACTACTTACAGACAAGCAACACTCAGGGGGCCAAGGCTGATGTTCTGATAGAGATTGCATATAATAACGGTCCTTGAAATATTTTGCTCTGAAGGAACAAAGCGCATTTTAGCACAACCACAACAACAGCAAAGGGAAAGGAAAACATAGTGAAAGAAAGCCACATAATTGGTTGGCTAATTAGTCATTGAGCATCTAAGCTAGAGCTTGAATAGACGGGCTCAAATTTAAGTGTGACCCCATCGCCTTGGAGCTTGCTGTTGCTATAGCGATGGCCGACAACATGTGGACAAGGTGACCTATAGCGGTGAATAAAGAAATCACTGACCCGCAATCTAATAAAGTGGCCTAACCTTTAGGTCTTCCATGCTTGACCGCTAACAACATCTCTTATTGATAGAAGCCTGTGCTAGCGCTATACGTATTGGAAAGCCATGTCGCCCTTAATAAGAAAAAAATCGGAAAAGCTAATACTGACAGTGGAGGCGATTCATTTAACCTCATTGAACCTGGTGCACCTAAAACAGATTGCTTCAAGACACCATTGGTCAAAATGACACCTGGTAACTCCTTGTGAAGTGTTGTAGACCAGCGCTGAAGTGCTGGCGGTGATGATGGTTAGTCCTCACTCCTTACTTCTCCAGAACCACCTTAGTACATGGCCAGGGCGACTTTCAATGCATTTAGGATTTAATTGCTAAAGGTTGAAACACTATTGGATATGTAATAAATGTTATTATATATACTGGTTCCTGGAGTGATTGTTTTGAAAGAATCATTTCTTTTGTATTTCCTTGACTGGGAAAACATAATCTTTAAAAGCAATCATTGGGAAAATAATGACATGTGTTTCAACCATAGGCTGCATAAAATAGCTTGGCTTTTGAAAATGGTACAGTGTCACAAAGTGTCTCTAGTGAATATTGATTGTGATGTCTTTGTTGGTACAGGGACAACAGGGATGTGAGGTTTATTATAGTATTTTATTATAAGAGTAAGTGTTCACCTGACAGGATTCTGCTTAGCCTATAATATACTAAAAGCCTAAATGATGATGATGATGATGATGATGATGATTAGGGATGGGCGATATGGCCTAAAATCCATATTGCGATATACATTGCAGCCTCTTGCGATAACGATACATATCACGATATATAAATTATAATAAAACCATTTCAGAACAGGTTACATAGACCCTAAGGAAAGCCAAACTGCTAAATGTATTTAAAAAAGAAAGAAAGCAGTATGTAGACATACATTTATTGTGCAAAACTGTAATCACAGTACAGTAAACATAATGTTGCAGATAAATTTAAAAAAACCTTGTCTTTTTAAGGAACAGACACTGTACTGAAAATACTTCTTTGTAATGACAGATACTTATATAAAAACATATTTCTTAAACATAAACTTTCTTACCTGAACAGATACTGTGAATTAGGTAAATACTTCCAGTATTAGGCATGGCTATTTTAAATAAAGAAAAGTATTCCAAGTGTAGTGCACAGATGTTTCAAATGAAAACATAAAAGTGCAAAATGGAAAGTATTTAAATAAAGAAAATCCTTCCAGTATACATATATAGTGTTGTGCTGTAGCCTATAGACAGTCAGTTATAAACGAGAACGATTTGTGGCCGTGTTTGATCGGGAGGGTGTTTTTATTTTTGAAAAGTAACCGGATGCTCTATGGCTTTTACTATTTCACTTCCTGCCCGGTCGATCTGTTCAGCAACGGCTCGCGTCAAATATAGAATGCTACGGAATGATAGCGCTGCGGCGCGGCGCGGCGCGCCGCTCCTGGGACGCTGCGTGGCAGCTAAAGAAAATGTTTTCTCGTTTTCTTTTCTTTTTTCTCATCAAACGGCTTAAATCCAAATCAATTCCAAATTACGGAAGTTGCACCGGTCTTTTTCACGAGTTCTAGCTGCTCCGTTTCGCCTTCAGCCATGTTTACCAGATGACGCGTTGCAGCCGGTTGCAGCTCGTCGTTCTAAATGTCGCGGGTCACGGGAAGATTGCGTGATCAACATGCGTTATCACGATAGAGCATAGAATTAAAATCTCTATCGTGGGCCATTTTTTATCGTTTATATCGTATATCGTTTATATCGCGCATTACTAATGATGATGATGATGATGACTATTATTATTATTATAACTTTATTCATATAGCACCTTGTTTACAAAGCGCTTTAACAGACCAAAACCTCTCATGTAGATAACAATACAAATTAGTAAGGAAGCACACTCACAGGATTTGGGTTGAGTATACAAGCCGAAGAAATATGCAAATAAGCTTGCATGAGAGATAATTAATAAAGTTAAATAAAATAATAAAATAAAAATACAAAGTAAAAAGTTAATAAAATATGATAAACAATAAAACAAATACATACAACTAAGAATCCATTCAACTGAATGATTAAAAGGAAAAAAGGATAAAAAGACGGCATCACATAAAAGCAAGTCGATAATATATAAACACACACACACACACACACGCACACACACACACGCATGTACACACTCACACATGCTTATGTGACACTCCCACATGCTTATGTGACATGACCTCGCACCAGCCTCTCCAGCAGGACTTTAGAGGTGAACCCAGACCCAGGGACGAGCATACAAGCTCCACACAGACAGGACCTTGGGCTCAGACCAAGGTCTCTTAAGTCCAAGGTGCTGTCTCTCCGATCATCTCAAGACCTTGGTCGTCTAACGCCTAAACCCTAACCATAACCCCAACCCAATGCCACCACACCACCAGCATCACAACCCAGCACAACCTCATTAGGAGCCAAGCCACTCTCTTATGAGGGATCTTCCTGTAACTCTGTTGTTGTTTCCCCTTGTTGTCCTTGTGTTAACTTGTTGTCCCCTTGTGTTAACTTGTTGTCCCCTTGTGTTAACTTGTTGTCCGCTTGTGTTAACTTGCTGTCCCGTTGTGTTAACTTGTTGTCCTCTTGTGTTAACTTGTTGTCCTCTTGTGTTAACTTGTTGTGTCCCCTTGTGTTAACTTGTTGTCCCCTTGTGTTAACTTTTTGTCCCCTTGTGTTGACTGGTTGTCCCCTTGTGTTAACTTGTTGTCCCCTTGTGTTAACTTGTTGTCCTCTTGTGTTAACGTGTTGTCCCCTTGTGTTCACTTGTTGTCCCCTTGTGTTCACTTGTTGTCCCCTTGTGTTAACTTGTTGTCCCCTTGTGTTAACTTGTTGTGTCCCCTTGTGTTAACTTGTTGTCCCCTTGTGTTAACTTGTTGTCCCCTTGTGTTGACTGGTTGTCCCCTTGTGTTAACTTGTTGTCCTCTTGTGTTAACGTGTTGTCCCCTTGTGTTAACTTGTTGTCCCCTTGTGTTCACTTGTTGTCCCCTTGTGTTCACTTGTTGTCCGCTTGTGTTAACTTGTTGTCCCCTTGTGTTAACTGGTTGTCCCCTTGTGTTAACTGGTTGTCCCCTTGTGTTCACTTGTTGTCCCCTTGTGTTCACTTGTTGTCCCCTTGTGTTAACTTGTTGTCCCCTTGTGTTAACTGGTTGTCCCCTTGTGTTAACTGGTTGTCCCCTTGTGTTAACTGATTGTCCCCTTGTGTTAACTGGTTGTCCCCTTGTGTTAACTGATTGTCCCCTTGTGTTAACTTGAGGACTGTCAGTCAATGGCAGTAGTAGTGGTAAGGGCAAGAATATTTACAAATACATTTTCTTCGTCTCCCGTATGGGTTTTTTCCACACTCACAATGTGAGCGCGACCCCCCCCTTCCCGCGCTAGTGTAGAGAACACGTCAAATCAATCGTGTCTGTCTGATCTAATGGTTTTCTGGTAAAACCAATACACCATCAATACAGCACAGCCAGGTAAGAAATGCAAACCACCACCCCATATCTGCCATACAAGATTATTTTAAAAGAGATACGGAAAGGTGTTGATAGACAATACACATATTATATCCATTCATAGTAAAATAACGTTTTTAAAAGGTGAAAACGTTTTCGAAATCGTATTGCTTTCTCTCTGTACCAGGGAGCCTCCAATACGTTTCAGTGTTATGAAGGTCTAGCTCTCTCTTCAGAGTGGCTCGCTCCTCTCAGCGTAGCTCCAACAGCTTTTGATGGACACAATGCCTTTTCTCTTGTCGGGTGAAGCTCTCTAAATTGAATAATAGTGAGTCCCGTCCTTCAACTTTCTTAGAAACATGGTGTACAACGCAGGGGCACCAGAATGCTTTCAGGGCCAACATTTATTTTCTCTGCTTCTCTACTCAAAGCATTACAGTAAGTTAGACTTTTTGAATTTGCAGATGTTTCGCTGTTTTGATTTGAATAAAAAGATTCACCTTCATTTCAACTCTCTCCATATTGTCACCCAAAGTAAAGCTAAATCAACGTGTAATATCTGTCATCTGAACTTCGTAGGCATTCATATTTATCATGCCGTGACACTGACCACAGTAAATTTAGATTAGAGTCAAACAATTAAGGAAAATAAACAGAGCAAGAAATTAATTAGCAAACACTTAAGATTTGTGGTAAAAACTAAGATAGACCTTGAGCGTTAGTAAATTACTGTGTAGATCACGTCCTTCATCTCCATACACGACTAGTCTTCCTGTTGTAGTGTGTAGGATTTAGTGGCATCTGGCAGTGACATCTACCAACTGAACCCCCCCCCCCCCCCACACACACACACACACACATACGCACACTCACCTCACCTCACCTCACCTCTCCCTTTCCAATGACATGGAGAAGCTATGGTGGCCTGTAAGATGCCTTTCAAAATGATGTCATAGTCTACGACAGCATCGAATAGCCAAGTGTCAAGTAATGAGGTTTACTTGATAGATTTATGAATTGTATTTAGTTATTCTGTAAAACTACAGGTCATAGCTTACAAGTAAGATAGTGATTATGATTACACATTCAAAACGTGTCCTCTCTAGAGGTGTTGTCTTCCACGGAGTTAGTATGAATCATCATCAATCACATCAATATGAATCAACTCATTTTCTAATATATCACAGAAACAAACAACTGCGGTTAGGTTGTCAATGGAGTCACATTCAATATGGAGTAATCTCCCCCTAGCCGACCATGGATACACCGTATAAAAGATGGAGGACAGGTGGGGAAGGCTGATTGTGCCATTTGGTGAACCCTTAGCGGCGCCTATGTGTAGTGTAGCAGTAGCCGGCATAGCAGCTGGAGCCTGAGAGGAGTAACTTGAGTAACTTCAGCGATCAAGGCAGCTCTTTGGCAGAATCAGTACAAGGAAGTAATTTTGCCAGGAGAGACGGTTACGATGGTTTGATCACCAAGACCGGTATCGTCCGTTAAGACTAGCGAGTTTAACAGATCTCAAATGAATGTCTTCTTTGCTTGATTTGTCTGAGGGAACAAACAACAGAAGTTCACACATAGTGCACTGGTTGGAAAACACTGATTCATTGTGGACAACGAGCATGTGGTATTTATAGATCCATTAGGTCCATTAACAATGGAGCAAGCCGCATCCAACCTTCACATTTCAATGTGAACAGGAGGTTCATGAACATGATGAACATGAACATGATGAATGTGCATGACAAAGAGGATTGTACATTGCATAACAATAATAATACTACTAATAAAAATACTACTACTACTACTACTACTACTACTACTACTACTACTACTACTAATAATAATAATATTATGATGATGATGGATTAAATATCTGAAATTAGTATTAACTCATGACAAACATTATTACATCATTAGGAAAGACTGTAAATTAAAAAAAAAAAAAAAAGTTTGTTTCAGCAACTGCCAGTCATAGGCTTATCGCAATAGGCTTATTTAGGCCTACATGTTTTAAAAATACATAAGGATAGGCTCTTCTACACTATCAGCTATCATTGTCACGACTGGCTAATCAATGGATGATTAAGAAAACTAAACGATGTTCAACTCAAAATAGTAGTTATCACGGAGGTCAAAGGTCATGCAACACCGGCTCCCCAGCAGCAGGTAGGCTAAATGGCGGTTGAGTCATCATCAGTTCAACTCACTGTCAGACCTCACCCTAATCAATACAAAACAAAAAAGCCCAAACTTCAGATCGATATCTGTTATTATGACGTATCACGAGGTTACTCGGCGTGATTCATTGGTAAACACGGACATTTTTATTAATCTGTAATTCCCGAGTCGACGTTCATTAAAGATGACGACAAGGACCCGGATGTTCAGTAACTCGACCATGAATTGTAATTACGGCTATATCGACATTACCGCTCGTTTTAAAAGGTCGTGGCGCACATGTTTTATCTGTTTTAATGTATTATTTATAGATTTGTGTATACGTTTTACGGTCTCTCCCACCGTCCGTTTGGAGCAGCCACAGTGACCTCTAGTGGACAGGCGCCGTCGTTGCCCAAATAGCGTCGTCTTTTAACTACAAATAAACTGACAAAACACAAGGATGTCAAACAGCAGGACGTCTTCAACGCTAAAGACAGGCTGTTAGTTAATGGTGTAGCGTGGGTTACATTGACCCACAGCTGTGGGCTGTGTACTGAAACCTATTAGCCGGGTGATGGAGACATTGTCTGCGATATACTGTCCAGAAGATGTCAGTGCTGCTGTGGAAATGAAATCATTTGCAGGGACCCCCAGTAGGTCCACTTGCACTGTGGACCACCATGTCTTTTAAATACACATGCTATGATACACATTCAGAAGCCAAATCCAACACATGACTATATAAAATGACTGAAGATGACTATAAAAGTTAGAGGAATAATTGCGCCCGTAAGCCACACATTTAATACATTTAGGGGTTTAATAGGCTTTGGGGGGAGAGTCGTGTGTTATTGTGTAATGTGAACCCAATGCTTTCCAATACAGCAGTTTTAACCCCCCCCCCCCAAGTATAGCAAGGGGAATAGGACCACATTGTCTGGTGTTGAGGCAAAACAGTTTATCCGACACAGCCAGACAGTGACAGATTGTGTAATGGCGTTGTTTGATGAAAGACAGTGTGTGTGTGTAGAAAGAAAATAACCATTTTGGACTCCCGAATCCATTTTTTTGAAGAGGGGTTTTTATATTGGGGAAGGTTGTAAATAATATATCGCGGCCTTTTGTTGGCATTTGAGATTTTGAATGATGCGATGCCTTCATTTATTTATGTTTAGACTCTCCTAAGTAGTTTTCCTTAAGTGGGAATTGGCCTTTGAGTTGATGAGTCTCTATCTCTATCTATCTCTCTCTCTTCTGAACTGGTATCTCTTCCATCGGCGAGGGTTTCTTGACACCCCTCAAGGTCACACCACTGTGTGGTCAAAATACATCAATGCAATGTGGTTTGGACGCTTTGTCAACAGCAGTGTGTCTTTTGTTAGCTCTAGCTGTCATCCTACATTATCAATTGCAAAGCATATAATGAACGATTTTTCACAATATATATTTTTTCACGCTACTTTGTTGTATCTTTGTTAGTTGAGTCGTTGAAAACACCATTCGTAAAACGTGCACCTTGAATTGCGTGCAAAATAGAGACAAATATAATTACATACATTGTAAGACGAAAATGAGCTCCATATTATTTTCTGTGGTGGGCTGCTAGGATTGCTGTGGTAAAATACAGGCAGTGTAGGATTACACATAATAATCACAAGTTGCTGCAAACGTGAAACATCTTGAATCAAGAATAACGACCCTGATGTCTGAACCGTGATGTTGACGGTCTCTGATAATTGCACGGTTGGTGTTTTGCGAGACAAAATCCCCAGGCTGGAATCAGTGGCTATTCAGACTCAGGGTGACTGTGTGTGTGTGTGTGTGTGTGTGTGTGTGTGTGTGTGTGTGTGTGTGTGTGTGTGTGTGTGTGTGTGTGTGTGTGTGTGTGTGTGTGTGTGTGTGTGTGTGTGTGTGTGTGTGTGTGTGTGTGTGTGTGTGGATAGGTGGTCCTGACTAGCTCAACTGGTAGACCATGGCATTAACATTGCCAGTGTTAGGGGTTCGATTCCCACTGAGACCACTCATGCACCTGGTGTGTGTGTGTGTCACACAGTGGGTGATGTGTAAGTGTGTGTTTTTCAACTGGTACCATTTGATAAATTCTCCGCGCCTCTAATGCATCCCTCCGCTACCCGCCCATTACGCTGCAACATCTGCGCCGTGGCGTGCAGGCAGCTGACCTTTAGTGAATGTCACTCTTAATGTGTTTTCTACCTGCCAGAGGAACGGCTGATTGGCTCTCTGGTGTCTCCGCCGGCCGTCGCTCACCGAGCAACCGTCCGTCGTCAGAGCAGTTGACCGGGCCCCCGTGTTTCCTTAACAACCTGCTGCTGCCCACTTTGAGAGTGACAGTCGAAAACTCATAAAGCAGTTATTAGAACGGCTTTGTAATGCAACATGTATAAGAACGACAGTTATATGCTGTATGTCTTCATAATGCAAAGCAAGTATAGGAAAGCTCTGCCACATGTCCTCATGAAGCAGCAGACGTATAGGAAAGCTTATGTGCTCATGAAGCAGCAGGTATAGGAAAGCTCTGCTACATGTGCTCATGAAGCAGCAGGTATAGGAAAGATCTGCCACACATCCTCATAATGCAGCCGGCATTAATGTAAGAATGACAGGTATATGTCGTATGTCCTCATAATGCTCTGCCACACACCCGCATAAAGCAGCAGGTAAGAATGACAGTCGTCTGTGATACAGGCCTTGCAATGCAATGCAATGCAACATGTATAAGAATGACAGTTATGTGGCGAGCAACGTCCTCGTAATGCATGCAGGAATGACCTGCCACACATCCGCATAATGCAACAGGTATAACAATGACGTTTGTCTGTCTCAAGTGTCAAGTCCTTGAAATGCAGGTAGAGGATCTGCCACAAGTCCTTATAAAGCAGGTCTAAGAACGACAGGCGTTCTCCTTAGGCCTCATAAAGATCCTTGCTGAGCATGGGGTAGTGTGATGCTGCTGCTAAATTAATAAAAAAACAATGCTTGCCTAATACTTATTCCCATAACAGCCAATATTACTATACCAACTGAATATATATACATGCATTCAGTTGGTATAGTATTATTGGCTGTTATGGGAACCATCGGATTGTTCAGAAAACAAGCACTTTTTCTGTATATAAAACGATGTAAAAAGCATGCGTCATCTAATGCTCATATTTTGAAGTTTAAAAATGTCAGCCAAGGACGGCTTATACAACCCCAAAAAGAATTAGGAGGCAAAGGGATGAAGAGGAGGACGTTTAAGTCATGGAAAAGTATGAAAGGGATTATGGTTTGACGGTGGTGTTGAAGCTTAAAGGAGAAAAAAACTCTACAGTGCAATTTAAAAACTACGTCTAGATTGCTGTGAGCGCGTTAGCAAACACCTCTATAAATGGATGTGTAATTATAGAGGTGCTTGCATTGTGAACCACTTTTTTAGAGGTTGTATCGGTGATATCGTGCGGTGCTTCAAACCACAAAGAGGCTTGAATGTTTTGAGCTGGGATTTGAAGAGTTTGTCAAGTTGAGACATCAGACACTGCAACATTACATAAAAAAGCTCCTGGGAATAGCATAAAAAACTTTGGAAGGCAAAAGTGGAGACGTATTTTGTCAATGATGAAACTGTTTGTTTGCTCATAGTTGGTGGTATTTCATTATGGATGGAAAGCAGACATATAAAAACTGACAACAAAGGACAGAAAGATGGTAGAATTAAGACATCTTTGTGCTTTTGAAGTGCAAAGGAAATTTATGAATTATCTCTGTAACAGATTTACTGATGTGATGAGTTCATACAGAGGCGTCAGCTGAAACGAGGCTTTCAAATGAAAATGATCCAACAATAAAAAAGACAACTTAAAATACAGATATAAAAACCGCAGCAGATCGTGTGGCATGCGGGAGGGAGGCCATTATGTAAGGGGTTGTTAGCGTGTAGAGGAGCAAGTGACAACGTGAGTGAATGACAATAAAATTGCCAGCTCTGTCCTTACTGTCACCCTGGCAGCGAGTGGGGTTGTGAGAGTGACATGTTCAGGTTTTTTCAAACCCAGAAGTCTCCCTCCCCGTCCGTCATCGCCTCCTAATCAGATCTCCCGTCCCTGTAAGTCCATTACTACTTCGGGGCTTTTATGACAAGAAGCGGATCAGATATAAAGGACCGCTGGCTCTCCAGTGATTACATATGGTGTCCCTCTTCCCCCTGACATGGAGCTGAGTAAATAGGCCTACCGCCACCCCAGACCCAATTACCACTTGACTGTCTTGGGGGGGGGGGGGGGGGGGGGGAACGGTCTGGGCGAATATATTAAGGTGGTCATTTGTATTCTAGATGTGCTCACCGTGAGAAATCTCTGGCTGTACATTAATAACGTGAAATAAGGGCTTCATAATTTATCTGCCAAAAAAACCCTCTCTAGTTCTGGGTGGCTCAAGCCGCTAGCTAACCCTAGGCAATATGCCTGGTAGTGACCTGCAGTCCTTTGCTGCATCTCATTCCCTCTCTTATTCAGCCCACTTACCTGTACCTAGCCCTGTCATTAAAGTCACACAGCACATACAATAACACTTTCTATATATTTTCTAATATCTATCGATCTATCGATCTATCTATCTATCGATCGATATGAGTCTGCAGATATGTGGAGAGGGTGGAGGATCTGCTGGTTGTCTCATGTGTTGCTGGGAGCCAGTAGATGACGTGAGATGGAGAGGAAACATGGAGTAAGACTGAGACAGGCAGGGAGCAGAAGCGTCCTCAGACCGACCAGATCGGACCACATCCGTTCTCATCGATCTATTCTGGGTTCGGGGGATTATTCACTCAAAGAGGTGCATGTTAGGTGCATTACATTGAATATATACAGACACGTTTTAAATGTAGTTTATTATAGCTATGGTTTTTCTGTGAGCACCTATGGCTTTATTTAAAAAAAAGTAGTTTGCATGAATCAGAGCTCTGTCTAACAGGTACCTGGGTGGCACTAAAAGCCTCTGGGTGGCACTAAAGCCTCTGTTTCATTGGTCGAGGCTTGAAGCTGTGACTGTGTTGTGAGTGATGCTATTGATGGCTACTTAATTCGGCACTATATGCAACAACGCCTATTGCATAATGCAATTTTCAAACACTTGATGGGTACAAATGTCTGAAAAATATTTCACTTGTAAGCATCTCTAACTTTGTTCACATTGAGTTTGGCTCACATTCAGTTCACATTGACCAGATCATGGATAGGGTGCATGCTTAAGAGACATGATGGAGGGTCAGTGGATGTCTTTGGCAGCAACCTTACTTTTCACGTTTCACTTTGATGATGCACTTAAGTGACTATACTCCTTGAGCAGACCTTTAATGTGCTGTATATAATAAAGTCAATGTATATTACATGTTTCATGGCTCCAGCGGTTCTAGACTGCGTTCCCTGCCCTTTCATGTCCCGGCATTAGCACCTAGCCGACATGAATGCTAAAAGTAAGACCCCGGCCCGTTCTCTAATGAACTGAACGCTGTCTGGCTCATTTGGTCAGTCATCGGGTGTTTTTCTTTACCCAGCAAAGTCACTCTTGGGTCATTGCGTGAACCCGCTGACTAACGGATACTCTCACCGCTGCCTCCTGTCTTCTGTGTTGAGTTGTAGGGGTGGAGGGTGCAACCCGGTATATTTTATTTTATTATTTTTTTATTGACTCTGTAAATTCTGGTCAAGACGGCCGCAAAAAACAACACAAAGTTACAGACGGATGGTACAACTCAATACAGAGACAAAATGGAGCACCGACCATAAAAGTGAAGTGCCAAAGTGGTCGTCGGATACCGTCGCTGTGCGCAAGAACACGCCCCCACAGACGCTTCCTCCGGACCTCGTAAAAGTAGTTTAAAATCCCCTCGGGGAAACCATCCTGGACGGCCTCAGATCCCGCTGTAGCATCTTCCAGGCTGAGGGGGCAGAGTCAGGAGGAGGCCCTTCCTATACCCAATCCTATGCGGGCTGGAGGGGATGGAGAGAGTGGTGAAGTCCTGGGAGCGTCTGGCTATGTCAGCACACGGCCTTGCAGCTCTTATTACGGCGTATTAGTAACCGCCACTGGCGTCCATCACGCGGCTACATCGCTTCCCCCCTATCCCGCCGAGGCTGCGGGGCTCCGGTGGACATCAGGGGCAAGCTGAGAGGTAAACAAGTTGCGGGAGAGAGAGAGCGAGAGAGAGAGAAAGATAAGAAAAGGGATTGATGTGGTTTGTGGTTTTAACAAAACAAGGCAATCTCTTGAGTCGGAAAAAACTGTTTCACACGGGATTGATCCGTGCTGCCCACCGTCCGACGGGGTGTTGCGAATCTGGTCCCAGGGAGATGGTCCAATTATGCGGCATGCGGTATATTTGGATGCGGCATACGGACACTGGAAACGTTATCAGCTGGACGGCGTGCAAGGACAACGGCACAATGGTCACATCCTCCCCGAAGCAATCACTTCTATTTGGAAGATTAGCTGAGCGGCAGCTTCCCCCCGCCGCAGACCGATCGCAGATTCCTCCGTGGGGTTGGATGGGATCGCCGGGTTGTAGATAAATTGGTTAGGAAAAGAAACTTACATGGCCCCGGGGCAAGGGGGGGGGGGCAGGGGGGGGCTGTGGTTAGGTGCTGAGAGATGGCGATAAGGCACAGACATTATCTGATGAAGATGGTGAAGACGATGGCGGAGATGATGATGGCCAGTGTTAGGGGCGGGGAGGAGGGGTATCCCGGCACAGCACAACATGTTATGTCTGTGTTCTGGAGGAGCGGGGCTTAATCTGATTAGCGCTGGCCGCGCGCGGTGGGGTACAACGGGACTCACGCTGAGGGCTTCCACGCAGTCGGCGCGCGCAACGTGATTCATCGTTGGCAGTCGGTTGTTTTTCGCTGCGTTGTTGTGGACGAGAACCAGATCCCGCCCACGGAGTCTAATTTTGCCTCTTAATTGCCATAACAACTGATAAAAATAAATGAGAGCCTGTTGCAATTAAACTATTCCTTTTTACGCCCAGCCGCATTGACCGTGAAGAGGCGAATCCACGTATTAATTATAATAATAGTAATAAAAAAACCACCAGCTTTTTTTTTTTGCGTGCAAGCATGACATAACCATATGGCCTACTTTAGCTCTTAATTCTCCCAACCTGTTCCTCCCATCCCGGCAGCGACGCATTAACAGCAAAAAAAAGTTTGCTTCCGCATGACACGAGCTGTCAGGCAGCCATATGTTCGGCTGGTTAAAAAAAAAAAAAAAAATACATCGTATATATAAAGTTCACGAAGTTTCCGGGAGCGCGCGTAACTTCCCGCAGAGAAGAGGACCGGATAAATCCAGACTGACGGGGTGAGACGGGGGTGAGGCGGCGTGGGGTGTGTGTGTGTGTGTGTGTGTGTGTGTGTGTGTCTCAACAACATTATCTTAAAAAAAAAAAAAAAAAAAGCATCTTGTGCATCACAGGGTCTCGAGAACGTTTTCCTTTATGCACAGGAACCCGCTAAGAGCGGCCGACTTTGTTGTTCTGAACGCCGCGCCGCTTCCTGTGATGGCTGACAGGCTGTCTGTTGTTCTGAACGTCGCTCCGCTTCCTCTAACCGGCTGACGGGCTGTCTGCCTTTCATTCGACGACTCGTCGCGCCGCGTTGATGAGAGTATGAGTTTCTCTCCCTTTTTCGTTTTTTTTTTTTTTTCTTTGGTTGTTGCAGGAGTGAGCCGCGGTGGTGAGCTGCCAGGGACCTCTCACGCACAGCCAGTAAACAATTATTAAAATAGAAACGCGCGCGTTACGCAATCTGGGGGGCGAGCGGGCGTATTTGGCGTCTTAAGGGAAATGCAGGTCTGTTTCTCTAACCGGGGGTTAGGGTTAGTCTTCCCGTATTCATTATTTATAGGTTTGTGTTGTGTGCGATGTGCAGTGATGTGCATTATTCTACATCTGTCTGTCTGTCTGTCTGTAGGATTTACTTGTATGCGATGAACGCTCAAGATGGTTTTGTAATAATGTATGAGGTTTCGAAACATTAAAAACGGTATAAAACTATGAAGGCTGATACCATATGGTTTCACTTGAAGGGTACAAATAGCTTTTGTGCTGTTCTACCGATCTCTGTCCACTATAAACCCGCTTTGCAAATGCAACAAAGTCGGGGAACTGTGACGAATGTATAACCGCACATATGTATCAACAGACTGTAATATCCTCACATAGCCACTAGGGAATATAAATAAATATATAAGTTGTATTAACCGCACCTGGCCACCAGATGACAGCACACATAATACACTGGGGGCGGGCGCTCAACACTAGCCAATCAGAGCATAGTATGCGTCATAGAGGCCACGCCTGCCCAGGTACTACCAAACCACACAAGCGGGAGAGGGCAGAAACCCTAGAAGCCGCGTATCTGTTAGATATCCGGCTAAGGGTCGCTCCACGCGTGAATGATACAATTCCCCTCCTTTTGCTTCATAGATAATATACCTAAAGCTAAACAAATAAAGTGAGTTAAAAGCAATCCTGTGTCAGCGGCCTTCTTCCTCAAAGAACATCACAACACTGTAGGATTTACTTGTATGCGATGAACGCTCAAGATGGTTTTGTAATAATGTATGAGGCTTCAAAACATTAAAAATGGTATAAAACTATGAAGGCTGATACCATATGGTTTCACTTGAAGGGTACAGATAGCTTTTGTGCTGTTCTACCGATCTCTGTCCACTATAAACCCGCTTTGCAAATGCAACAAAGTCGGGGAACTGTGACGAATGTATAACCGCACATATGTATCAACAGACTGTAATATCCTCACATAGCCACTAGGGAATATAAATAAATATATAAGTTGTATTAACCGCACCTGGCCACCAGATGACAGCACACATAATACACTGGGGGCGGGCGCTCAACACTAGCCAATTAGAGCATAGTATGCGTCATAGAGGCCACGCCTGCCCAGGTACTACCAAACCACACAACCGGGAGAGGTCAGAAACCCTAGAAGCCACGTATCTGGAGAGATATCCGGCTAAGGGTAGCTCCACGCGTGAACTATACAATACCTCTCCATTTGCTTAATAGATAATAGACCTAAAGTTAAACAAATAAAGTGAGTTAAAAGTGATCCTGTGTCGGGGGCCTTCTTCCTCAAAGGACAGCACAACAGAACGATAACAATAACTTTGCTGTAATCCAACATGGAAATGTTAACCTGACCCGTGAAAGCAGCACATCTCCTTCCCGCAAGCGTCGCCATAACGTACGCGAGTGAGTAGCTCTTCCTACGGGGACCTCAAGCTGCTGTCTGCTTTGGCGATACGTGGCGATACGTGCTCAGCTGTGAGGTTGACAGTCGCAGCGGCGGGCGCAACTTACTTGAAACCGCGCGTCTTTTTTGGCGTTGTCAGAGTGGCTGTCGCCACGTGGCGTGTTCGCCAGCGCGCCTCGGATCTGAAAGCTGTTTTAACGGGGGGCCTGTGGCGAGGGCACCACGCCGCTGTGCTGTAAAAAAAAAAAAAAAAAACCTCCCTCCCTCGCATTAGAAACTTACCAGACTGCACCCCAACAAAAAGCGGCGGCTTCAAATCACATTAGAGCCCAGCCCTGCACGGCAGAATCAACCGCCGTCCGGCTTACTGGCTAGCCGCCGTTAGGGAGTAGCCTGGCTGGTACACTTACCGCGTTCAGCGGTACTACAGCTATTTATCACGTACCCTCAGGAAACATGAGAGGGGCCGCGTGCTGGGGAGGTTGTTGTTGTGTCTCGCCTTGTTTCCCCTGCTCAAGGTCGGCTGAACACAGATGTGCATAATGTTGATGACGGTAACTGATAGGCGCTGATGATTACACCCCGAAGCGGTCGGTAACTGACGGCAGGGAGGGAGGGAGGACAGATTAGGCTGTCAAAGCGCGTGGCGGGTTGAAGACGACAAAACAATTAAGAATTTAGGTTCATGTATAGTACATCGGGCGCGTTACGCTGTCGAGCGCCAGTGTAGTTCACACGCATGCGTACAGACGGAGACACATGCGCGCGTGCACACGAACACACGCACACACACACGTACACACAGAGACCACTCTCACACACACACGCACACGCTCACGCCCCCCCCCCCCCCCCCCCACACACACACACACACAGACACTACTAGACTAATACACATACACACACACACACAGACACTACTAGACTAATACACATACACACACACACAGACAAACAACACATGCACACACACGTACACACAGAGACACTCTCACACACACACACACACACACGCTCACCCCCCCCCCCCCCCCACACACACACACACATTACTAGACTAATACACACACACACACAGACAAACAACACACGCACACACACACACACACAGACAAACACACTCAGAGACAAACAGCACACACACACAGACAAAAACACACACACACACACACTCCGAAACAAACGGCACACACACAAACAACACCCGCACACACACACACACACAGAGACAAAACACACACACACACACACACTCCGAGACAAACAACACACGCACACAGACAGACAAACAACAAACACACACACACACACAAACAACAAACACACACACTCCGAGACAAACAACACACGCACACACACAGACAAACAACAAACACACACACACACAAACACAAACCCAGTCCACCCTACAACAGCGTCCCTCTCCAAGAGGTCATCGTCCAAAATAATGACGATGTTCGACACGGATGTTCACAGATGTCGGACAGGCGTAAACAAACTAAAGTCAACATCCGCCGTCAATAATGCACGACGATCAACCGACTGCATAATACATGATGCCTAAATAATTGATTCACACCTGCGCGTCATCCGCATCTTTCAGTCCCGCTGCATCTGAGAGACGGAGAATCGTCAACACGATCAACGAGGCACCCAGGGGCTTTTTCAACCTGGACCCTAAGTTGCCGTCGTTTTGTGTCTCGGGGACAAACGCGGACAACATTTTGGGAAATTGGTCCAGTATTGCGCGAGAGGGCTTCAGCCGTCTGATGAGGAGGAGGAGGAGGAGGATGATGAACACCCTGACCCTCACTCACCAAAGCTAAATATTTAATATAAAAACATTTAATCAAAGTGTACTTGAGAGGAACGACCTATCTTTCGCAAAAAAACGTCACTATTGTTCTTCCTGTCGCCCACAGGCAGGGGACATTATGATCTGTGGTATTTATGCCACCAATGCAGCAGTGCAGGTGGGAACAACCGGACCCATAAGAGCACTGCGAGCAAATGTCAGATGTTGCACATGGACTGAGGGAAAACAAGGGAATTGAAGATCCAGCCAGTGGCCACTTTCAACTCTTTAGCATTTCCCCGGTGGTACCTCTACAGTTAACGTCCTTACAATGCACCACACACCTGACCTTAACAATGGGAAGCTACTACATTTTTTTTGTAGCCGTTTGCTATTTTTAAGCTCACTAGGGTAGCACACACACAAGTAAGCATGCACGCACACATGCACGCACACATGCACGCACACACACACACACACACACACACGGCCAGCTGTTCTTGAATGCCACAGAATGTCTCGCCCTTAGCTTTCTGGGGAGAACATTATAATGCTGTGTCACACACTGTTAGCACTTCTGTCCATAACCACGGCAACCTAAGGCACAAACATATGGTGTGTATGACACCCCACAGCACCATATACACATGCATACAGAAACACACACACACATACGCACGCACACACACACACACACACACACAGAAAAACATAAACACATTAATGCACACACACACACACACAGTGAAGTGCGTCATCAACAGGTTTGAGTCCAGTACGAGCTGCGACTCTATTTGAGGCATGAATGCAAACAAATTTCCAGACTCCCTTCTTGTTCTGTAATGTCATTGAGATCCCATCTGTCTGCCTTAACTCACCCAAGCTGTTCCTTGAATATGAGCTAAATGTAACCTTTAATACTAAATGAGTGGCATTTAGTAGAAGCTTTAGTCATCATATTATTATATACATTTTAAGCTCCTGCCATATGTGTTTCTCTATTAAACATCCATGTCAGTGAAGTGTCTTGTGCCAGGCAGAGTTGCATGCAAGTGTATCTCTTTTAGGTTTGGTTTTTAAAGAAGAAAATGAGTTAAAAAAACATGAATTGTGTACACTTACTATATATGATTATTTCAAGTCGGGTTATAGTACAAGATTCAGCGCAACTTAAATTAAAAACTGCTTTTGGTGCTTCAGATCCCTGATGCTGAAAAGTTACCTGTGCCACTTTAAAATGTGACAGTTGGAAAATGTAGAAAGCAGTGAAATAACTTGTGGAGCTCACCAAAAGCGTAGCGAAAGGATTTGCACCGCCGTTATGGGACCGCATAATTAGTTAGCCATAGTTAATATGAGACTTCCCGATTCACGATTTCTATAGCGGCTCCAACATTCCCCTGTGGTTTTCCATATGCTTCTGACGAAAAAAGATTACATTGCAGCCGATCGAAATGGGAACACGCTTCATTACCGTAGACCATCAGAGGCCCTTTAACAGAAATGTTTTCCTCCGTCCCTCTGCGCTCGTCAACATACTCCACCAACCCTGCTGGCTCTCAGTTAAAAGCACTGAAGTTAAAGACCGCTTCAATGTCTTCTGTGTCGTAATGAAGTGCTTCAGACATATTTTAATTACGCTCTCCTGGGGTTGGTGGTTGTTGACGCCGGGTTTCATCTCGATGTTCTCGATAAGGCTCTTAGTATTTCATTTTATTTCGCATGGCCCTTCAGTGATGTGCAATTAGCTAAAAAAATGGACAAATTGGATTTAGGGTGATGTATAACAAAGAATTGGCCAGAAGAATGAATTGTTGTCCAAGCAATAGCCAGTGTTTTTATTTTTGGTTTTAAGCAAATAACATCTTGATGAAACAACTTGAAACAATGAAGCAAGACTATGGCAGATGAATGGGGCCCACAAACTTATTACATTTCTTGTTTCTGCCAGTACACTAGTCTTGCTTGATCATATCCATAACAATGTGACAATGAAGTGTTTATAAATAGAAAAAAATGCGACGTGAAAATAGCTCGAAAAACCTTTCAAAATCATCAGTGCGACTACATTTGCGCCTTTTGCATTTGTCATACGTGTTTTTAAAAGGGGTTGATATGTTGACGTGCTCTCTCTGTCTCTGTCTCTCTCTCTCTCTCTCTCTCTCTCTCCCCCCCCCCCTTCTGGTACACAGTGTGTCAATCTCCCCTCCGCCCCACTCCTCCCTGCGTCTCTCTCGTGTGATATATCCCCCATGAGGACTTTCAAAGCCATCAGTGGGGAACAAAGTGGAAGGCGCCATTTGAATTTCAAAGGCCTGACAGAGCGAATTGTGCGTACGGAGCGGACAAAAAGGTCCTCTTGTCAGGACGACGTGCCGTCTCTGGAATTATTCATCGACGCCGAGCCTCGGTCTCCTGCTGGATGGTTTAACTGTTGGGGGGGGGGGGGGGGGGGGGGGGGGGGGTCATGAAAGACTTCATTAAAACAGGATGAATCCGACAAGCCGAGCACGTGTCCCTTTCGGAGGAGTAGGAGGACGTGTTTTTTGGGTTTTTTTTTATCTACCGACATGCCCCACCCCCCCCCCCCCCCCCCTGCTGTTGTTGTTTTGCTGAAACAAATCTTTTTAGTTGAGTCATTTTCAGCGCACCCCGGGGATGTGCTGATGGCGGGTACAATGACCCATAAAAAAACACAAATATTGCGGCCTGTTGCCGGTGCCGATAGCGCCGGCGTCCGCAAGACCCCGGCTCCCCGAGCCAGAACTCGCCAGACAGCTTCCAGATGCCATCACTGTGAACTAATTAGCCGTCACTAATGTCAGCTTGCAGTTGCGGCTTCCATTTTTACACATTTTGATTTACACAGCCCTTTCACCACGTCATTTCCATGGCGACAAGGACTTTTCTTTTTGTGTCGGGTGCACTAAATGTTATAAAATGGCTATTTAGTGAACAAGAGAAAGCCTGTTGATTGCTCAAACCGTATTTTATTTTCATCTGTTGTCAGCAACTCTGCTAATGTGTGTGTATAGTCACTGGGCCATAGTGCACACTCTCTAGTCCTGTCTAGCTCACCTGCTAGAGCATGGCATTAACACTGCCAGGGTTAGGGGTTCGATTCCCACTGGGGGCCACCCATGCTAAGAAATGTATGTACTCGCAGTGTTACAAGTCATTTTGGATGAAAGCATCCACCAAATCTATATAAATACTCATAACAGCACATTCTGCTTTTTGGACGGCTCTCAAAGTCTGTGACAGTCAAGTCCCTAACAAGACCATTATGAAATACAAATGACCGCAAACAAAGCTGAGCAGTTTTTAGTCCCTTTTACTAAGAGATGCGGCAAAACAGCCTCAGCATTCATTTGTTTATATTTGCTTCCACATTATGTGGTCCCTGAGTAGAGTCGGTTCACTTGTTTATGAAATAAAACTCGGCTTGCAGTGCTGTACACAAGCTGGTGGACTGCAGAGAAAGCGCTCTGTATTCATAGACAGCTCTCTATTATTTATAATGTGATGATGCTGTGGGTCTCCACTGGAACATTGTGATTGCATAACTGGGATCATTATGAGGCCATGTATAAGCAAAACATGTTATAACCATAGAATGTAAAAACAATATGGACGTAGCGTCTGTGATGTCACCCATTGGTTTACACCAGATTTCACGTTATGGCATAACATCATTTTTTGAGATTTTTGCAACAGTTGAAACGATCCATGTTTTGCACATTGTGGGCAGGAATTGAATAGCAGCCTTGCAGTAGTCTATGGCCAAAACTCATTAATATTCAATCCTTAATAACTTTTTAATGAAATAATAAAACTGTAAAACGGGACCTCTCTAAATACATGATATGGAGATGAACTAGCCACTGAAATCCTAACCGAACGAATAAAAAATGTATTCGCTTTATATTACGATAATTAAATCACAATTTTCCCATTGACTTAGAAGGGTGACTGGTCTTTTTGCATTGAACCACTGCAAACCTATAGGCCATTAGAGGAACCAGAGAGAACTAGGGCTTCACAAACAGGCGGTCATGGCTGCCGCTTGGTTACTTATAACATATAAAGAAGGGACCAAGAAATAATGACTCTCCTTTACCTTTCTGTCTGTCTGTCTGTCTGTCTGTCTGTCTCTCTCGCCCTCCCTCCCTCCCTCCCTCCCTCGGGTATACAAAACATGTTGGCATGTTTGTATCTCTTTGTATAGACTGCGTGACTGTGAGTGTGTGCATGCATGTGTTTATTAGCAGTGTTCCCCTATTATCAAATGATTAAAAATCTGCATTTCGCTGCTAACTTAAATGACCATTCATTGACTCAAAGCAGTCAGCCATCTAGCATGCAAGGTCATCCCAAAGCCTTCTGGGAAGGTGAAGAACAACAACCATCACTTCATCCATCAATATACCATCTCCAACACTGTCTACAGTCAGTGTGCAGCGGGCGAATGGACCTGGATCTTTATTTTTGGATCGTGTTTTGAAAAGTCAGATATGTGTTTGCTGTCTTTGGCTTTTCCGATCTGTACACCAAAATAAGACTAACACATTTTTTGTAATAATCTAGCACAATGGCAAGACTCATGATAGAAGAGTAAACAGACATGCGCCACCCAGCTAAGTTAAGTGCTGATAATGGGTTGAGATATCTGATGTACCCCATGGGGGGGATTGTATAGTGCTCCCTGTTGTCAAATGTTGTTATGCTGTAGCTGATGTATGTCATGCTTTAAGTCCTACAGCAGGGAGCACCTTAAAAGCGTGGAACCATACCGTCAAACTAAAGTATTACCATTTCATGCAATAAATGGTTCAATCTATGACATGGGTGATTTCTGACAGAAGAAATTCGATTGGCCAAAAGTTCAGCGCCACTTGAAACAAATAAGTAATGGTATAAAATATAATAACAAGTAATGCATTTACTTTCCTGGCACCGTCTGTTCACATGATGCAGCTTGTTTAGCAGCCTATAGGCCTACATGTCTGATCAGAAACCACCGAACATTATAAACACTGATCAAAGATCAAATCAAGAGCCAGATAAAGGAAAGGGCCAGGCGGCCATTCAAAATAAAATCAACCTTCTTTTACTGCTGCTTTTACTGAGGCCAATGGGGCCGTGACCTTGGAGACCTCCAATCAAGAGCCGTGAGGGCCCTCTGTCTCCACTCCAGCCCTGGCTTCAGTACCCATTAGCTCCTGTTATCCACCCAGGAAGCCAGTGAGTGGGTTAGCCCGGCTAAGTGTTCCCCCGCTTCCTCACCCCTGGCTGGGGATGGAGACACACACACACACACACACACACACAGGATCCAATGAGCGTGATCCATGCAGTGTCAGTCGTATGTAAAGCCACGAATGTATTCCCAACGGAAACAAAACCAACATCAAACACTTTTTGTTTCCGTTCAACGTTGCCTCCTCACAGTTCCTGAAACCCTCCAACAACATTACGTGAGAGACACTAGAGATGCACTGTGATGGCGGGACAGAAACTAGGTCACACCAAGAGGACGGGGCAGGAGATGCCGCCTGGCGCCCCAGGTAAGGACGGACGGACAGCTACCTGGCCCCAGGTAGGCCCCAGCAGACAGCTAACCATATTGATTTTCACCGAGTTTTCACCGCCATCCTTTAATCTAATCTGTTCCGCGATGTTCGCCGCCTCGGGCGCCGAAACCACCTTCTGTCAGTCCTTGAGGAAAGTTTGGGCTGAACATGAAGTGACACACCCAGGAGCACGCACACACACACACACAGGCAGGAACGCACAAATGAAGACACACACGCACTAACAAAGGAAAGTATGTAAAAACTAATTTTCCGTATAAAAATGAGTTGATGAATTGGTAGCGGAGGGAATTGATGCGTTCTAAATAGTTTTCCTCTAGAGAAATGTGTTGGGCTGAAGTAAACAGGGAATGTAATTAAGTAAGTGTGTCAACAGATAAATCCACTTTGAGAAACCAGATGAGCCTATATCAACGAAGCCCTGATGTTACCGCGGGCTGCAGATAATATCTGTGCTCATTGACCATATAATTACTGTCTTTCATTATTACTTTATCTTCTGTTTTCTTCACCTATGTAATCATCGCAGCTTATGGTGCGCACACAGAGACAATTAGGGGCTCAAGGACTGCTTTGGATAAAAGCATGTGGATAAGGACGACTAGTAAACATTAGATTTAATAGAATCACAAATAAAATAACCACTTGTGAAGGACCAGTAGCAGTTCAGCTATCTGTACTGAACAGTTTAGATGCATACTACAGTACTACCAAACAGGTGAATAGTACACAATACATGAGCTAAACCGTCCACCCGCTCTCCTTCCGAGTGCGGACTCATCTCAGTCTCTCATCTCCATTTTAAAAGACAGTCGATTTCTTTGTCCTTTGTGGGCCGCAGTGGCTCAGGAGGTAGAGCGGTATGTCTGGCAACCGGAAGGTTGCTGGTTTGATCCCCTGCTCCTCCTAGCCGAGTGTTGTGTTGTCCCTGAGCAAGACACCGAAACCTAACTGCTCCGGACGACCTGGCTGGTGCCTTGCATGGCTGACATCGATCGCTGCCGGTGTAGGAATGTTTATGTGAATGTGAGGCAAAAATTGTAAAGCGCTTTGATGAGTGGCCACTGGTTTGAAAAGTGCTCTATAATTGCAATTTACCATTGTCCACAACTTATCTTTTTCCTTGTTTGCACTTCACCTTTCTTGTTCAAACCAAACACAGAAACGTCACAGTCTGCCTCCTCCCACCCCAAGTTGAAGCAGGCAGAATGCATCTCATCATGATTAAGATGCCACTGAGCTATTCAACCTGGGGTGGCGGTGGGGGTGGGGGGGGGGGGGGGGGGGGGGTAGTAGGGGTGGTGGTGGTGGTGGTGGGTGGGGGAGATGGAGAGATGAGCTAAAGACGAGACTGAGGCATCCCCAGACTGTGGAGTAGACAGGCTCATGCTGTCAAGGAGATGGGGCGACCCCTGTTGCTCCCAAACACTGAATCCCATTGGTCACAGGATTATGCATGGAGGAGGGTGGGGGGGGAGGTAATTAATACGACTTGTGGTGGTAGAAAATCGAGTAAGGCGATTACAGAACACAATTGGCGTAGTCAACCTGGGAATACGGTGCGCGGTTGCAGGCGGCGCTTTGCAACAGCGTCGTTGTTGTCTTTTTTTAAGGTGGTGGCAGGTGAGGCATCACAAACTCGCGTCAGATTGATGGCTGATATGTCATAGACGCCGCAGTGGTGGTTGTCACCAAGCAACGGGAAGTGACTGACAACTGTTATCTGCTGAGAGCTTCAGGAAAATGTGCCTTTAGATTATAAGTGACGGTCTCGCGACCAGGTTGATGTTATCTGATGACTGCCCTCCACTGGGGATTGTGTTGGTGATGTCACTGCTTTGTCTGCAAGCAAACACACACACACACACACACATCTACACATCGTGTAGACATCAGCACACACTTACACTGTATTTACCTTAGACAGGCACTCATAGAAAGACACTCACTCTCACACACACACACACACACACACACACACACCAAGTGTGTGTGTCTGCCATCTCTTTGTTCTGCTTGCCTCAGCACTGTGGATTTTCAAGGAGACCCAGTCAAACTCTGTCTCCACGGAGAACTTTTACCCACAATGCCCCATGGGGTAAACATCCGGCGGGCCCCTTTTCATCCTTTCCCAGGCACGTAGCGGGGGTTGCGACGCAGCAGAGTCCACAGCGGACCTCTGGATCTGACCAGAGGCCTGGTAGACTCCTGCTTTTCAAAGACACGGCGTCCCTCATGGCTCTCGCCTGGGTACCCTGAGTAATGTGTACTACTGGTAATGAGTGATGCAAAGCTATAATCTGCACCAGGGAACACAGTGCTTTTAAAAGTAGAGCTTTACTGAGGTTGACTCATAGTCATGTGCTTCACACGACTCTTAGAGGTAATTTGTAGGTTTTAGTCACAGCGGATACTTTTTTGTAAGGCAGTGTCTGTTATATGTGTTTTTGAGAATGCCAGAACATCTGAAAAAGTCTCCCATCGGGACTCTGTGACGATGGAAAGAATTGAGTTCACCAAATGTATTTATGCAGGGCGTGAAGCTGAAAGCAGAGCAGCCCACATATGGATTACTTGAGATGCTACACTACTCTGTAGAAGTGTATGGTTTCTCTGTCACCCATAAAGGTTGCACAATAAAGTGTCCCTTATGCCCTTTGTTTGTCTCTGTGTGAGTTATGGCTAAATATTGAGAGGAATCCGAGTGCAAATGCAGCAAAGCCCCTGGCATCAAACAAACAAAACTAAATGTATGGTAAATGCTGCACAAGCCAACTGTATGCCTGGCACAAACACCTTGGAGACTATAATTAGATTTGTTGATTAGATGGAAAGTTAATTCACCAACTGGGGGCTAAACAATGGTGTTACATCAGCACACACAAGAACAAAACAAGACAAAATACAATAGCGATGCATAGACACTTAAATAACTAATACTTCAACTATAAAACACTTTTTTTAACACAAATGGACAAACATCTATGAACTCATATTAGGGACAAAAGAGCAAAACAGCCTTTTATTTTCACTCTGAAAACAGACTAACCATTCTTCCTACTCATCTCCCTCTCTGTTGCTCTGTTGCTTTTTGTTGCTTTCTCACCCCTTCACTCCTCCCTCCCTCTCCCCCCCCCCCCCCAATACCGTCCATCATCTGTTGGCATCAATAGCAGCTAATCAGGCAGATGTTCCAAGGGCAGGACTATGCATTCCTTCATGGTCTCAATCAAAGTCAACACTGGTGGGGCCATGCCACCCCATCCGACGCCCCCCCCCCCCCCCCCCCCCCTAGGATAGTGACCCTTCACCCTCATGCACATACCCACACCCTCATGCTGGGCCCACCTTTTCCTTTCCCTGGGAGTCCAAGGTCGGTGTCCCCGCATCTGAGGATGGGGTGACAGGCTGCCGGTCGCTTGGCGGAGGACCTCATGAATATGGATGTGGCCGCTCCATCTGCTCCTTCCCCTGGCCGAATGCAAACACCCCCACCAGGGTTGGCTGTAATCTGCGTCAAACCCGCCAAGCCAATCCGCACCTTGTAAGGCCTTACTTTCGAGGGCGCATGGAGGATTGTGATTTTCTGACAGGTGGCGGAAATGTGAGTGATCAATATGTTATTGCTAGCGTGGAGATAGTCCAAAGTCCAAAACCCTGTACAGTCTTAATATCATGACATGGTACATTTTGAATGTCTTTACTACTCTAGGGTGGTTATAGTACCTACAGTAGTCACATCTTCCTAGTAATAACACAAAAACAGCCATCTTTTTTTTTTCCCTCTTATTGCTTCATTGCTTCAACCTCCAATATTTGAATTGCAGTGGCTCGCATATGAAGAGCTGAAGAATTGAGCATTTTTAGGCAGCAAGTCTTGCTGTAAATCTCCTTTAGGAACCCATCAGAAGATCTCAAAATGTCGACCCTGATCACTGCCACTGCCTTGGTAGCTCGCTTTGTCTCTGTCTCTGTCTCTCTCTCTCTCTCTCTCTCTCTAAGCTCCTTCTGTGTAAAGTGGCATGATGAACCCCCCCCCCCACACCCTAGTCGCACGCAACCACCCTAATCCAGCACCCCCACCGCCCAACCCCGAACACTCCCACCACCCACCCTCACCCCCAATGTGGGTTAAAGGACCACATGCTCCCCCACTGTGGACCAGCCGTCCTAATCACCATCTTTTGTGGGCTCGGGTTTCAGTCCCACACACACACACGCATCTATTCATCCACCACCGGGGAGACAATGCAACAGCTCAGACTTCTTCCCATTGGCAGGTGCCCGATGCCCCCCGTATGGCCGGGCATGCGTCCAATACAAACCCGTAAACATGTGTGCAGCGCCATTTGTCATCCTGTCACTCGCGCCAGCGTGTCGCTCGTTTGAATATCTCCGGGCACACAGCTTTGTTGTGTGCGTGTTTGAGAAAATATTTGGTTTGAATGGATCTGATTTCCTTGTCTGTTTGTTCGTATTTAGCGCTGTTTAGTGGTTAGTTAGTATTGGCCCGCGCCATGATACTGAACGCCCTCGGCATTGGGACGTTTGTAGTCGCGGATCCAGCAGTCCTGCTGTGTTACAGCACAACATCTGGGGGGAGACGGCGCAGAGCCTGGGGCCGTTACACTAAAAACCGAAAGGGCAGACTTACGCCCTGTTTCCTATTGAAGAGAAACTCATTTGTGCAAGTGATGAAGCCTTCAAAGGGGATTTTAATGAGTGTATTTCCACAGTGGCCAGCGGTCACTTTTTCTAATAAACTCGGTGTCAGGACAGGATGTTTTGGCTAAGTTTGTATTCCCATTACCAAATTACGCGCTTCCAGATCGCCGCTTCCAGCAACATGAACCACGTTCACCTACATTTGAGATCATTTGCTCTGATTTAAGATTATTAATCTAAAGTCTGATTTGTGAGACTAGGACATTAGGGACTGTGGAGCAGAACCAGAATCATAAGCTTGAGGCCCATGGCCCTCAAGCTTCAAATAAGCTTGAAAAAAACTCAACATTATGAGAGAAAACAGAAATAAACACGCATCAGAAAGCTGGAGGGGTGCCGGTTCACTCCCACACTTCACTGTGTGTGTGTGTGTGTGTGTGTGTGTGTGAATGGCCTTAACTATGAAGTAGCAGCAGTGGCTGGGGAAGTTCAATATGAATGCAATTGATTTACTGGCCAGACTAAGAAGGCGTGTTCTTCAAGGGTGCAGGGAAATGGAAAGACAAGACAAACAAGTTTTACCCTCAAAACATATCTGAAAAAAAACTATATCTGTTTGACACGTCCAGCATTGCAAATTGCTTTGTTCATTTTCCAATGTTGTCCATATTTTTAGTCCTGTGTATTTGTGCTGTAACTCAATATTTATCTGAATGCAATATAAATTCATAATTCACAATCTAAGTTGATGTTAGCATTTTTCAAATTATAAATAACTTTTTTGCACACTATGAATCAATAAAATATAGTTGAAAGTCAAATAATTTAATCAATAAATTGACTACCACACATTTACTGTTTACTATTATATTACGTTTATAACCCACCCCTTAAATGTATTCATGTGTGGACAGATTTCCCTGCCGTTGTTCGTTTTGCTTTACCATGTGCTTTAGAAACAAATCAGCCGTCCTGCATTAAACACCATTTCTTTGAACTTCTCGTCGCTCGGACTGCGCTTTTAATGTGTGAAGCGCCGAGACGAGCTGTTTGAAGAGTTCACCCATAAAGGTTAATACAGACATCGTTGGATGTCTGATCCATCCCACTTTCCACGAGTCGGTCCTGTTCCACTGCTGTTCAGCTCCTCTGTCTCCTCTTCACCCCTCTGACACCCACCATATGTTTAAGATCTAAAATAACCTTAACGCATCACAGTGTGTACAACAGTGTCTTGGCCAGCGGGGTCACAATAAAGCCGTTGGAGTGTGGACACAAAGTGAGATTTGAGATCAACGACAAGGTTGCTGTTGTTGTTGTTGAAGTAAAGAATAATCTTGATACCCGTCCGAGGAAGTGCAAAGCGCCGAGTCAGAGTCCTGCCCCTGTTGAGCTCTGTGGGGGAGCCAGTTTGTGTGGATCTGAGGGCGTATATGGAAGAGTTTGGGGTGTGTGTGTGTGTGGGGGGCGCTGGGGGGTGAGATAGCAGAGAGATAGGACGCTTGTCACCCCTAGCCAAATGTGTGACGGTTCGAACCCCTAAACGCAATCTGCCTAGAGGCGTCCCTGAGGAAGACGCCCTAACCTAACCCCTACCTGCTCATTCATATCAAAATCACTGTGAGTCGCTGTGCTGCTAAATGGCACAGTTCTGTGGTGTGTGTGGTGTGATATGCTAGTATAATCCTAATGGCCTGTGCATTAGCAACTGTGGGTTTTAATGGAAGGCACTTTGTGTGGAAATAGTCTCTGATGAGGAGGGCTGGGGCGGGGGGGGGTGTTGGCTCGGGACCAGTCCCATGACATCACTCTCCTGGCGGGTCTCTTCCACGGTGCTGAAACCACAGCCGACGGTAACGTTGAGTTCTGCAGCTTAACGACCGACACCGGCCCTTACATCCTCCTCCCCTCAGCCCGCCCCATAGGCAGCCGCCCCCCCCCCCCCCCCCCCCCCCCCCCCCCCGCCTCTTCTCTCCACCTGGCAGAGATGGAGACCTGGGTGGTGGTGGTGGTGGTGGTGTGCTCTGGGGTTATCGAGAGAGGGAGAGACGGGAGCAGTTCAGGAGAGGAGGCGAGGGGAGGGCAGATTATGGCTCCCGCTTTGATCTCCTCCTTTCAGGCCCACCGCGGGATGAGTTTGAGGATCTCGCACAGCAACCCCCCCCCCCCCCCCCCCCACACACACACCACCACCACCACCACCTATTCTCGATGCGCGGAGGTGAAGCCCTCTCACTCACCTAAAATAGTTTCACACAAACCCCCAACCCACACCCACACCCCCCACCTCCACCCCCTCCAGCTCTCAGAGCACAAAGCGGGTCGACCTCTCAGGCCCGACGTTTCCTGACTGTCAGCTGAATCTTTATTCATGTCTTAATGGCCGGGAGTGTTTCTGCGCTGGAGCTCATGTGCGGCTGCAAGTGCTGTTAATTATTAACGACTGCTTTTTCGTGTGTGTTGTGCTTGTGTGCACGTGTGTCTGTGTGCGTGCGTTTATGTGTCTGCGTGTGTGTGTGTGTGTGTGTGTGTGCGTGTAGGGGTTGATTTGTCACCATTGCATGCTCACAATGACCGGCGCCATATCCCCGGGGTTTCTTTACACTACACGGTGTCATGGTGAGTGACAGCCTACAGAGAAACACTCTTAGTGTCCGTTCCCTTATTTATATTCCTGAAAGGGTCCATCTTGCCTTTTAAACAGATATAAAGAGAGAAACGGGCTCCGCTGAAGTGTTTTTAGAAGACTGTAGTCGGTACTGTTCTGTACTGTGCAGGTCCCAGAAGTTCATGCCATTGATGCTGAGTCCTAAATTGATTCGGTGGGGGAGGGGGGGGGGGGGGGTTTGTGTACATGTTTAGATGTGAGCATGTGCGTGCCTGATTGCCAGTGTGGGTGTGTCGTCGCGTGTGTCAAAGGGGGAGAGTGATGGGAGTGACGGGGGTGAGGGGGGAGGAGGGGTGGTTGGGTAATGAAACACCTCGCGTGTGGGAGCCGCCGTCCGGGGGTGAGGAAGAAGAAAAAAACGGATGGAAAAAAAAGGCGAGTAGTAATCATATATGAGTGCAGAGAGTTTAATCCTGCACTTAGACGCCAAATCTGCCCGGCAACTGTGGGGGAGCGGGTATCTGCCCCGGGCTTGACCTCCTACTGCCCCCCCCCCCCCCCCCCACAATCCCTCCCTCCTTTACATCGGCTGACGTATTGCTTTACCTGTAGTGTTGCCCCTGGCAACAGGGATTTGTGACGGCTGCTGCGGAGCACAAGGCGGGGCTTGAAACGAGACGGACAAGGTAGACAGACAGGCAGCAGGAAGACAGGCAGGCAGGCAGACAGACAGACACCCAGATTCAGTATGTACATATAGACAGACACACGGCCAGACACCCAGCGATATACATGAAGACACGCATACTTTCCTACACACACATGTAGCATGCACCTAACCATGTACGTGTAGTTCGTTATCCATGCAAAACATTGCAGTTTCTATATCTCTAAGCAACAACAACAAACAAAGGTGGGGCATACAGCACGGAGCCACGGGCACACACACACACACACATGCATAAAGGGTCCCCTTTGATCGCAGCCACAGCATTGACATGGGGATAGCATCAGGCAGATGGAGAACCCACAGAGAGAGAGTCGTCGGGGTTTGTGGGTACAGAAATAGCAATGGCACCTCTGTAACTGTGGCAACAACCTGCAGTGTCTGGGAGAAGCTGAGCATGTGGTTATCTGCATAGAGCTTCACACTGATGCCACGCCGTGGGACTCCTTCAGACGTTGTGCCAGTATGTGCCTAGACTGCATTTATATGCCGGGGGGGGGGGGGGGGGAAGGATCGATTAACTTAAAGGCCCTGTAAAGCAAAAGTAAATGTCTGTTTTGAGTTTGTCACACCGCAGTAAAAATGTTTTATTAACCACCCAGCCAAATTTGAATGATTAAAAAAGTCGCCAAGTATATTAAATTAGGTTTTAAATCATGAAAAAATAAGCCGGGGGGGGGGGGGGGGGGGGGGGTGGGAGCGGGGAGAGAAGCCTGGAATAGTTGAAATTGTGTGGTGTACCTTTAAGACGTACTGTGTCGCCGTCATTAGCGCATTCGTTTTAGTTAGTTGTCACAGACCTGTCCTTTGCCGTTGTATCACGATTTTTGTTCACATTTTATTACATTTTTTTAAACAATATGTTTGTTTTCACATTAAATGCATACAAGAAGTACACTACATCAATAGTGGCATGTAACCTTCCCTTAAACCCTCCCAGTATAACAGTGATGCTGCTGAAGTAAAAGTCAGAAAGATTGACTGACATGGGATGTGCATTGTTTTTGGAAATATGCCTCATGATAAACCATCTCTAGAAGTGTATGACTCAACTTTTTCCCAATGGTCTAGTGTTAAAAAAGTTTTAAAAATCGCAATAAATCCTAATGTCGAATTGCCAAACAGCAAACTGTTTGGTGGCGGTGGTGGCAACCTGTTTGAATCTCACAGCATTGCCTCATTGCCAGGCAGAATGTATTTTAACATTCATTCAAATGATAGTCCGGTTGACTCAATCAGATACTTTCATGGCTTTAATTTGCAGAAGCCTCTATCTCAGTGGATGTGTATTCAACCCGTATGACTGGTGTTACCCGGAGCTGCTCCGGTTCCAGTCTCACCACTACATCATTCAGTAGCTGCTGTGAGTACAGAGGGATGCGACGGCGCTGTCGGCTGGCCAGGACAAGCATCGCTTGGCAGACAGAGGCTTGGCGGCCAGTCCTCCTGACGCGCCGATCTCCTGGAAGTCTGTCAGCTAAATGTCAAAGCAGATCCACGCCTCGGGCTGAGGGGCCCCGGGCCCTCACTCATGCTCACACTTGAAACCAACGTCATCACGTTAACGGTGTACACCTCGCTGTCTTTCTCTCACTCTCTCTGTCTCTGTCTTTCTCTCGCTCTCTTTCCTTCCAACCACTTTGTAATCGTATTTTTTGCTGTACCAGGTAGTCTTGCCTGTTGCTAACACTGAACAATTTGACTGTTACTGTTACTTAAATAAAGAGAGCAGATCCCCATTCATTTAACTGCCTTGAACAAGTCACTAGGGGCCAAAGCTGCAGTGCTTTAAGTGTGCCTCCATTGTTGGTGAGCCTTCGGCCAGGTTTGAGTGTTTGCTTCTCCTCCTCCTCTTCTTCATGCTGCAGGGTCCCCATAAAACAAGTGTTAGTTTAATGGTGGCTGGCAGCCTTGAGCGCAATCACTTTTTTATCTATTTTGGATGGTCTTCGGTGAGGTAAAGCGGTTTTAGACACTCGACACAGAGAGCGTTTGTGCAGTTGGCAGTTCCTGGGGCCCTCCTTTTGAAGGCGTTTATTCGTGATGCGGGGGGCTTAGCAGTCGCAGTGTCACATTTTGTGTGCCGATGCCGAGAGGCCCGATGAACCACCGCGTTTTCCCGCACAAGTTAATAGGAGCGATCAATACCGACACCCGACACCATGAATACAGAACGACCGAAACCATGGAGGAAACGCTGCGTCCGCCACCATGCACCCCCGATGGCTCCGGTATAGTTTGGATAATGCAGTGGTACCGTACGTCGATTCAGATACACGAGATATTGTTGTCAACTGATAATTGTTGAGATGTTGCTGTCGACCGGTAACTCGCGAGACAGGCTAACATTCAGACAATAACTGGTGTTGAACAGTTATGAACTATTCAATACAACACCCCCATGCTTTCATTTAAAAACCCCACTTGTAAAGACAGGTTTTTCATCAGTATTTTGGTGTTCAGATCTCATTTGTGTTTTTATTTTGTTGTCGCCTGTTTTTTTCTACAGTTTTTAGAGTTTTAATCCTCACATTTTGAGTACATTTTTACAGTTCTTACAGTCGTTATTACAATCTTCTTTTTTTTTTACAATTTTAATATCGTTGCGCTTGAGCTGGCCTAAGATAAGATAACACGTTATTAATCCCCAGAGGGAGGCTGCAAACTGACTGTAAACCGACTCGTCTCCACGCCACCATACAGAGCGCTACGGTCTCCCGGGGACGCGCGCTGAGATGTGTGTACCTGTGTTAGATAAATGAATCCTGTCATGCTTGGGCCGCTCGGAGATGCGTTTTATTTTGTTCACCTTCCCCGACCGGGACGTAGCGCACCATCTGTCTTCATCTCGCTGTGGACAGGGTCCAGGGTCCGGGGGGACGATGCTGTACAGATTACAGCCCACCCTTCACCCCCTGTTTCAAGATGGCTCGGAAGCGAGGTGGAGATGCACGTTAATATTTACCTCCTGGTGCTGTCTGGCTTGAAACCTCGTCGTGCAAACGCTACTTTCTTTTTTCTTTGTTGCTTTTTTAAGGGTTGTAGTTTCCACCCGCGTGACGGTCGTCGTCAGTAATGTCGAATTATGTGGCATCGAAAACAAGATGACAGCACAAAGCCAGACTGTGAGTGGCTTACGCAGGAAGAACCACGGTGTAGAGCACACAGCGGTGATTCTGAGACACATGAACGCATACACACACACACACACACACACACACACACACACACACACACACACACACACACACACACATACATACACACATACACACACCAATGTTTTCACCAATTCCCTTCGTGCGTCCTCAGCCCAAAGAGACATATTGCGAGAGAAAGTGACCCATTACGTTTCAAAACTCAAAGCTCAGAAATGAATCGAAATCAATCGCAAATTTAAAAGAAGAAAGTAACAAAAATAGATGGAGATCTTCCATTGATGAAGGGAACATTGTGATGTACAATGTTTCAGCAGCTTAAATATAATAGGTCATGCTATACACAGCAGCATGAAAGGGTGAAGTGGCATGTCAATAGAGGGCAGAGGGGTGTGTGTGTGTGTGTGTGTGTGGGGGGGGGGGCGGGGTTAAGAAGCCGTGGATGGAGGAGCATTTATTTATGCAGGGCTCTCACGTTAATCCTTTTACATCCCATTCTCGCATCCCGGCGGTTGCCATGCACTCTGGGACGCGGCGACGCGGCCTGTGTGCATGCAGATGTAGTGCATTCAGCTGCCGTCCGCCCGGCGACAGCGGGTTCATAAGCTCTTTGTCTCAGTTGCACGCCGGGGCTAAATGGATTCATCATATATGGCTTGTATTAATACTTCAGCGGGGGCCGCGGTACGGGCTGCCGGTTCCACGCTAATGGGGTTAGGCTTGTGTTTAGGGGTCGACCGCCGGCCTGACGTGATCCCGTGGCGGAGTGCAGGAGTTGATGTTCACTTGTTGTTGGGTTAATAAAGCCAAGGTTAATGAAGACACACACACACACACACACACACATTCAAACAAACACACGCACACGCACGCATGCACACACAGGCCCACACACATTCAAACACACACACACCGAGCCAACCAATCTGATGCACAGGTGGAGTGACCATATGTATATTGCACTGAATGTGCAATTGGAAATGTAACAAGAACCCTATTCGGGTGTTAACAATAAAACCTCAAATTAGACTAAAACGGTCCGCTGTCGTTAATAGCGAGACAACACTTGCAGATTGTGCAGACCTTTCCCAAAGTGGTGTCACTATGTACCCACCACCACCACATCCCCCACGCCGTGTGGATGATGAGGGCTGACCCGGGGGACATTTTAACAAGAGAGCTATGAGCCCCCCCCCTCCTCCTCCTCCTCTGAGACGCTCCTCCTCCTCCTCCCCATCCTCCTCCCCACCCCCACACCCCGCGTGGCCACCCTGTGCCCCCCCCCCCCTCCCTCCTCCTCCTCCTCCTCTGAGATGCTCCTCCTCCTCCCCACCCCCACCCCCACGCCCCGCGTGGCCACCCTGCGCCGCCGCCCCTGCCTGCCTCCCTTTTTTGCATCACAACAACCTAATCTAACAGATGGCGCTGCTGCTGCTGCTCGGCCCGGAGTGATGGACAGCCGCTCTCAACCAATCGCGTCGCAGGGAATCAGCTGACTCGTCTGGACAGCGCCAGGTGTTGTTATCATCTTTTTCCAAGGGAGGAGCAAGTTGAGAGAGAGAGACAGAGAGAGAGAGAGACAGAGAGAGAGAGAGGGGGGGGGGGGGGGGGGGAGACAGAGAGACAGAGAGAGGGGGAGGGAGAGAGAGAGAGAGAGAGAGGAGGTGGGGGGGGGAGTAATATCTATCTAGCCAGCCAGCCACTGAACAGACTGCAGGTGCTGTGAGGAGGAGGAGGGGGAGGAGGAGCGAGGAGGGGGAGGAGGAGAGGAGGGATACGTCTGCAGACGGCGTCACAGGGCTACTTTCTCTCCAATGCGCCTGGTCGCCGGGATGTGCATCTGGTCGGACTCAGAGCCGCTCACTGATGGAGAAGCGGAGTGCAGCACAACAGTACAGTAGTATAGGTTATATATTGTAGGGAGATAAAGGATGAAGCTGGGAGTTTTGTTGTGCGTAAACGTTTAGATAAAATCCCTCGCGTTGATTGTTGGCCATGTGCTGGCGCGCTGCTTAGGCGCATCGTGTGGACATCTGGAGGAGGAAGAGGAGGAAACCCAGTCTGGGATGACAACAAGGTGAGGACAACATAAGAAAGCGTGATGTTTTTTTTAAGTTCAAAGTGTAAACGGATATATGTGCCACCTTTAACATCCTGGTCGTCTTTTTTGTATGTGTTTCATTGCGTAGGCTGTGTTGTTTTTGGTGAGTTTTTTTGTGCCATCTCCGCAGTCTTGAGTGACTTCAAATCACAACATGTAGTTTTGTTTCCATTACGTCAACGGTCTTTATAAAATCACATATCAAACGTAGGCCTATTGCTTTCAAAGTTGTTGTTTTTTGGCGGTTTTTACGTGAACACCGCAAATAAAACGCATCAACTTTGACGCTCCGCGCTGCGGCACCGCACCGCTGCGCGGCGCGGCGACGGGATGATTTGCATGTTAATGTCAAAAAGTGTGTGTGAGCTGGACTGGTGGGCAGATGTCTTGAGCTCAAAGTCCCGGGATGTCGGCTCCCCCTTGCTGGACCTCCTCGGGGGGAGGAGGAGGAGGAGGAGGAGGAGGGAGGAGGA
This sequence comes from Merluccius polli, assembly GCA_030340625.1. Classification (NCBI taxonomy): domain Eukaryota; kingdom Metazoa; phylum Chordata; class Actinopteri; order Gadiformes; family Merlucciidae; genus Merluccius; species Merluccius polli. The sequence goes on along the minus strand of JAOPHQ010002012.1, from coordinate 70,106 downwards.
GAAGGAGGAGGCCAGGAGCGCTTTGTCTCCTGTTAAACAGCAGCTGTTGCGCCTTTTCTTTGTGCTTTTGGCCAGATGCTCGGATGAAACGCGTCACTCTCCCAACAACTTCTGCAACACACAAAAAAGGGTGGCCAACTGAAGTAAACGCCTGTTTATGGGCCTAGTGGTAGTGTGTGTTTACTGTAGATGCAAAGACATTGCAATGGAGAGCATCCCCTCTGCTCCTTGGTGTCCTAACCTTAAGCCTTGAGCCCTTGAGCATCAATTGGATATTGACTGTGTATTGACCCTGGCAGCCATACAAAGACTTTTAAAAAGCAAAGCAGGTCGGTTTCTCTGTTCTCTTAAACCACGCAATGCAATTACTGGTTGCTCATACCTTTGCCATACCGATTCTCCTAGTTCCCTGTTAATAAATCCTCTTAACAATTTACCTCCGACAAGTATTTACTTGTGCGTGAAGGTGAGTGTACTTGTTTTCCCCCCCAGCAGAGAACCATGAAGAGGAAGATAAAGCCAGAAGCTTGATAACTAGGCTTCGGCTCGCCTCAGGCTCTGCCTCTGATCTGTGAGTGAGCAGGAGGCGAAAATAACATCTATATCGATACACACACACATGCACACATGCACACACACACACACACACACACACACACACACATATGCATGCGCACACAGAAACACACACACATACAATAAAACACAACATGCATTCATCTTCAGATGGTGACTGCGAGTCGAGAGGAACAAAGGCCTGTTAATGGGGGGTATGTGTATGTGTGTGTGTGTGTGAGTGTGTGTGTGTATATACAGTGGGACTGATCCCCCAGAGAGGGTCTAGGCTTGGGGTGGGGGGTGTCTGGTCACGGCTTTAATACTTAACTCTGAGGGTGGGGTTATGGGGAGGGGGGGGGGGCTAAACCCTCCTTGTATTTTGTGCGATGAGACATGATAATGGCCATGACAAAATGGACATGATAAAAACAAATGTAAACAACTGAAAAATGGCTTGCGTTACAGGGACTATGTGTAGGATTTTTACGTGTGTAAATCTCTTTAAATTGCCAATATATGAACAGGTTGTAATTTCACTTAAAAAAAGGAGAACTTGCGTTGAATAGACGTAGAGAGCTGTAGGAACTGACATCTAAGCGCGCTCTTACCCTTTTTCACGACCAGTATAGCCTCTTTAGCACTTGGGAGCGCGCTCAGTTGTCATTTCCTTCCTTCTTATAAAGAGGTCATACTGGTCGTGAGAAAGGGTAACGACCTACATCGCAACCTGTTATGGTCTGGCTTTGTGTGTGTGTGTGTGTGTGTGTCAGTGTTAAGCTCTGGATGGCTTTGGTGTTAAAAGGTTTTAAGTCAAGTATTGCTGGAGATGCCCCCGTTTACTATTGGTTCATTGGGTCCTGTACATGATAATAATAATGAAAAAGTATCCAAGCTTCTTGTAATTCGCACTGTAGAAAACACATCTAGAAATGAAGTCCATTATTAAATGATCGGATATGGTCGGCAGCATGAGGTTACAATCGTTTTTCAAGTTCAAGTTTCAAACCTGTTAACCTGCGTGAGTCAGACTTTTCCAGAAAGGCATTTTTAAGATTAAGAATATTTTAATGGATGAAATTATTTTATCCATAGCTTTTGACTTTTCTTGTTATATAATATTTTGAATGTCCTTTTTTGTATTTTTGTGAAATCAGTTTTATATCTTTTAACTTTTGATGAACACAGTAAAAAAGCAATTTAAGACCAGAGGAGTTATATCATGTTGTGGGAAGCATGCCCAGGGGAGCTCAGTTGCAGTGTTCACATTAGTGTTCACTCAATATCTGTCTGTTGGCGAGTAATCTGGTTTATCCAAATATTTGAATAAGCAGATGTAATTATGGACTACTCAGATCACAGACAATAACACAATGACTACAGTTAAAATAAGACTGGGAAAGAAAACCATTTATAGACATAGAATATAATATTATAGACAACAATCCTCAACACTCATAAGTGTTGTTGTTGCTGTTTTTGTCGTTGTTACCATTACATATGATGTAAAAGGTTGTTATAGCACCTCACCATTATGTATTGATGGTTATGTGAGTTGCATTCTTGGAAAATATTTATTTCCAGTGGCTGCAGGACAAAATGTAAAGTGAATTTGAACATAATTTACTCCTCATGCAATTGTATGCAAATTATAATCCCAATGAACATCATAATCTGTCAGTCAGTGTGGTTAATATCAATACGTTTTGGCTTGGGGTGGGTTGTGTTTGGATGTGTGGGTCATTAGCACAGGTGGGCAGGCGTTCGAGGTAATATCTTCCAGAAATGTCTCCTTGTCTCTCCATGCTAGTCCTTCAAGCTGGGGGATGTTGAATGTTGCAGGTGGATGTTCATTTCCCAGTACAGAGGAAGACAGCTTTCAGAAATGGAAGTGACAAGTGTATACTTTGCCTGCACGGTTGTCCTAGGGTGTCAGAGTTAAAATAGCAGCACAAATGGGTTTTATAACCTGTGAATTGAATTCTCCTCGGGGAAACACAGTTTGGGCTATGGTTTCATGGGCCAAAGTTAAAAGAGTCAACTGTCCTGATATAATATGAGGTTGTTTTACAATCCAGCCTCACATGAAACACACGGCAATCCTTCTGTGTATCTGACGCCACATCGTTGTGTAATGTTTTGCTCTCGTTTCCTAGAACGTTTCTGTGCTGAAACAACAACAATGTTTTATTTGTAACACATATTTTACAAGAAAGAAAAAAGTCGAAACTTCAGAAATGGAAAATTAATCGCCTCAAGCAGACAGACTTTTAAACAGAGTTGTTCATATTTTATCTATGATCTATATTGTGTTCTATCAAACGTAGTAAATCAATTTACTGTTTACTAGACTTGGAAAACACAAAAAGATATGTGACAAAAAACTATAAATGTAACTGTTGTCTTTTCACTTAAATATGTTTTTATGGCATATTAAAGTGTATCATGAATCATTGGCATTAATTAATCTAACCTTTGAACCCAACACAATGCCTCTCCAGATAAGATAATCTCCCAACTCGCCATCTCCTTCCTGCTAATCCTGACTGACAGTCAAGCGTGACCGTGTACCCGCTTCAGTTTGAAGAGCCGCACACATTAATACCACTGGTTTCACCCTGGAAGCCCCACCCCCCCGCTTGCCCAAAAGGAAATCCCCAGCGAATGGACTCATCTCGCGGTCCCGTTGCCAGGCAGTTTGCCTTCAGAACCAGACTTAGTCAGCTCTCGTGTTTGAAAGCTTCTTAGGGTCCCATCTTCTTAAGCATACAGTGACTAAATGTGTTAGGTGGCCTACAAGGTTGTGGCACTTAGCTCAGTACCGCATGGCTGCAGACGGGTCAGGGTGCCACGGTTGGTAAATAGATCTAATTGGTTAATATGATTTCCTAAATGTTCTAATGTGCCATGCTGGATTGTGCTGGCTCATAGGCTTGTTAAAGAAATGCTGGCAGCTTCGTCCACAGACAAAAGTCTTGGTGGTGGTTGTGCGGAACAACACTGTTACACAGATATGCATACACTGTATAAACCTCATAAACAGGCTATATGAATGGGGCCTATTTTCAATATATGAACACAAAGTCACATCAGGAAGAAGGTGAAGAGGGACATCCTTTCTAATTAATTTCTAAAGTATGCCTTCATGGTTACTTGGGTTGTATTATCATTGGTGCAAATGTTGCCTATTCTTATCAAGGTGTCATTTGTTGTCTTCCTAGACAGAGGAACGGGTAAGGAAGCCATATGGGCCAGCAGATGCCCAGTGCACCATCTCAGCTCCCATTGAAACAAGATAGATTGGCCTGGATGAGGCTCTGTACTTTTTTGTATCAACCACTTTCTTTTGTAGATATATTTCCAAGAGTTGTGTGGACTCTTTTCTTCCCTGCAGGAAACACTGGTGATGGATATGGTAACGCACACTAAAAGTAAAAACATGTTCCGTGTTTATTCTGAATTCAAAAGGCAGAAGATGCTTCATTAAAAATGTATATCCAAACCCCTTTTTTCTTTTTTCTTTCTTTGAGGCATGCCGCATGTTAATATCTCATAGTGTTTAATGATGTTCTCAGTAGCTAATGATCGAGCCCTTATGGGCCAGTTGGGGAGATGAAAGTCCTTAAAGGAATACCATCCATTTTCACCTAGTTTTGTGTTTTTCTCTATTGTAAATGGATTTTAATGAGCTGATGTAGCATTTTCGAGAGAGAAAGGAACGGATGATAAAGCACACAACACAGATTCTCAAATGACTCACCCTTGAAATTGCTGTTTTTTAATTGTTATTATGTAGTCCATGTAATGCGTGCTTTTACCGGCATACCAGCCATGGTACACATTTGTGCAATTTGTTGTCAACACAATAGGAGGACCTATTGTGTCCATATAAAGTGGTTGTGATTTTAACTGATTTTAATTATGTTTGTATCTTTTCTTTCTTCTAGATTGGTCCTACTGCTCCAGAATTTGACAGTGCCAATCCAGACTAGGACACAACTACAACAACCCATTATTGGGATGTCTGGTTGATGACCGTAACCAACAATCTGTCAACAATCATCTCCTCACCTGCCTCCCAGCCTACTCTCCATAGGTCTTTGGGAACTGAATACCGATTCACAGCATGGCTAGACCAAGGTTGAATTACTGCCTAGTTTGCCAACTGTTTGTCGGCTTGATGCTGGTTTCTGCCGGACTATCTATGGTACAGAGCTCAGAGTGTCCCCAGCTGTGTGTATGTGAAGTCAGACCCTGGTTCACCCCGCAGTCCACCTACAGAGAGGCCATCACCGTGGACTGCAATGACCTGCGTCTCACCCGCATCCCGGGGAATCTATCCATCGACACGCAGGTCCTCCTGCTCCAGAGTAACTACATCGCCAGGTCCAGTGAAGAGCTGGAGCTGCTCTTTAACCTGACCGAGCTGGACCTGTCCCAAAACAATCTCAGTAAGATCCGGGATGTGGGACTGGCCAACATGTCTCAGCTCACCACTCTTCACCTGGAGGAGAACCAGATCACGGAAATGCCAGATTACTGCCTGCAGGACCTCAGCAACCTGCAGGAACTGTATATCAACCACAATCAGATCAACACAATCTCTGCCTATGCCTTTTCTGGGCTCCATAACCTACTCAGGCTCCACCTCAACTCCAACAAGCTGAAGGCTATCGATAGCCAATGGTTTGACTCAACACCCAACCTGGAGATTCTTATGATTGGGGAGAACCCGGTCCTCGGGATAATGGACTTTAATTTCAAGCCACTTGGCAACCTGAGAAGCCTGGTTTTGGCTGGAATGGATTTAACAGACATCCCCGGGAATGCCTTTGTTGGACTCGACAATCTCGAAAGCCTCTCTTTTTATGACAATAAGCTGGTCAGAGTTCCCCAGAGAGCCCTGCAGAAACTACCTAACCTCAAGTTCTTGGACCTAAACAAGAACCCGGTCCACAAAATCCAGGCAGGTGATTTCAAAAACATGCTGCGACTAAAAGAGCTGGGCATAAACAACATGGGGGAGCTGGTATCCATTGACCGTTACGCTCTGGACAACCTCCCAGAGCTTACGAAGCTGGAGGCCACAAACAACCCCAAGTTCTCCTACGTCAACCAACAGGCCTTCCACGATGTCCCAGCCCTGGAGAGCCTCATGTTGAACAACAATGCCCTGAATGCCCTGTACCAGTCCACCGTCGAGTATTTGCCTAACCTCCGGGAGATCAGCATTCACAGCAACCCGCTGCGCTGCGACTGCGTAATCCAGTGGATGAGCTCGAACAAAACCAGCATCCGCTTCATGGAACCGTGGTCCATGTTCTGTGCCATGCCAACGGAGGTGCGGGGGAAGCAGGTGAGGGAGGCGCTACAGAGAGATTCGGTGGAACATTGTCTGCCCATGATCTGCCACGACAGCTTCCCCAATCATCTCAACCTGGACGTCGGCATGACCTTGGACTTGGACTGCAGGGCCATGTCCCAACCAGAGCCCGAGATCTACTGGGTTACCCCTCTGGGGAACAAGGTGGCAACGGACACCCTGTCGGACAAATACAGTCTCAACAACGAGGGAACGTTAAGGATCTCTCACATCCAGGTCGAAGACTCCGGCAGGTACACCTGCGTGGCACAGAACTCGGAGGGAGCCGACACAAGGGTGACGGCGATACGGGTGAACGGGACGCTGTTGGACAGCACGCAGCTCATGAAGATCTACATCAAGCAGACAGAGTCCCACTCCATTCTGGTCTCCTGGAAGGTGACCTCAAACGTCATGACGTCCAACCTCAAGTGGTCGTCGGCCACGATGAAAATAGACAATCCGCACATCACCTACACTGCTCGCGTGCCCGTGGACGTCCACGAGTACAACCTCACCCACCTGCAGCCGGCCACGGAGTACGAGGTGTGTCTGACGGTCTCCAACATCCATCAGCAAATGCAGAAGTCATGCGTCAACGGCACAACAAAGCAGGCGACCTTTGCGGTGGAGCTATCCGACCAAGGGACTAACATAGCCCTCGCGGCGGTAATGGGAACCATGTTCGCTGTCGTTAGCTTGGCGTCCTTGAGCATGTACGTCACCAAGAGGTGGAAGCGGAAAAACTATCATCATTCATTGAAAAAGTACATGCAGAAGACCTCCTCCATTCCCCTGAATGAGTTGTACCCTCCCCTCATCAATCTGTGGGAGGCAGACAGCGAGAAGGAGAAGGAGGCGGCCCCGGAAACCAAACCTAGCCAGGTGGACACGACGCGCAGCTATTACATGTGGTGAAAGCTGGGGAAATCATGGGGATCTAATTATTTCAGGAGCACAAACGCATCTTCTTTATGTCAAAGTATAACGAGAAGATTTTCTTAAATGTTTCTTTGTCTTGTCGTATACTTCTGTTCTTCGAGATTTGCCCGTTTGAGGCAGAGGACAAACCGATTTTTAGTTTAGCATATTGCCTTTTTCTTCTTGCCCGTTTTTGACACTCAAAATGGCAGCTTTGTTAGCTTCCTATGGGCTCTGTAGTCACTGTGCTTGTTAGTAGTACTCGTATCTGTCAGCACAGCATGGGTTATGGCATGGATTCATTACGGGTACACAATGGAGGAACTGTATTCGGAATCCATTTGGACATGTATCTCTGGCAACGTTCTTGGAGACTGCAGTTTATTCTTTATCTCCCAAGACAGTTTAAACCGTTGACTGTTGTGCACTGAAATATATATTCAGATTTGTCTATCAACTCAGATATAAGCTGACATATAAGTATGTTTAGACTTGATATACTGTCTATTGAATAATGTAAGCAATTCTTATGTAATGTTGTATCAGCTATGATTTTATTTGAACAAACAGTAAGTTTGATTTAGAATTTAAGTTTGCAGAGCAACAACTGTCAACCAGCAATAGAAATATGAATGTTAAAAACTAGGTTCATAGATGTAAGGCTTTTTACGCTTCCTAAATATATTGATTTTTATTTTGTTAGAATATGTAAACAATCACTCAATTTGTTGTGGTTCACACACTGAAAAATGTTGTTTATTGAGGAGC
>JAOPHQ010002012.1:0-55000 GCA_030340625.1 Merluccius polli | reverse complement strand
AGTGCAATCAGAATCTAATCAAACAATCAAAGCACAGAAGCTTGTTTACAGGTCCTCGTGCATTCAGCATGGGGCGAACAGTATACTGTAACAGTAAAAACCCACACATATATCATATCATATTCATATCATACCTAAAATGCCCATTGTGCAGGTTATAAATACATATAACATTATAATGGTGTTACATGTATGATTATATTGATATCTATTAATGATATTTATAAATAATTATTTGCTGTTCATTTAATTGTGATTCATCAAGTTAGACAGGGATGGACTCAGACCAAAAAATGTTCTTATTATAAATCCATTGGGGGGCCCTTCTACCCATATTATTATTTCTAATGTTAATTTTCAAAAACAAAACTTTTTTTGGCTTTGCTTTGCTTGGCACTCCCTATGGATGGTTGCCACCCTAGGCGACGGCCTAGCCCATTGCCAGGCATGTCCCTGTGCACTAGAGGTGTCACTGGCTGGACCGGTGGAAGGGTCACTCTTATTTATTGCCTATGGTATTGATAAGGTGGGATGCTGGCCAATCAATGAAGCGACTGATTCTCCCTCACTAGACACTCTGTCACGCACAAATATCACTGGCTCCAAAACTGGTTTAATAATCAATGAGTTACAATGTGTGTGTGTGTGTGTGTGTGTGTGTGTGTGTGTGTGTGTGTGTGTGTGTGTGTGTGTGTGTGTGTGTGTGTGTGTGTGTGTGGTTTTTACCTACTGGTACCGTCCATATAGATTGAATCAAAGGTCTGGTGCTATGCTGCCATCTGCTGTCTATGCTGTGTTGTTGCGGTTTTGTGGGCGGCTTTTCTCACATTACTTTCTGAGTAGGCAGGATTTTACAATTTGTGTATAAAAACAACACAATATATATACATATGCCAGTCTTGAAATACACTGACTCTATATATCGTATTATCTAATGAATATTGATGGATAGTCTATATGAGCAGTTGTGAAATAGTGCTTTTACTTTGAAAGGAATTCACCGGATGTTTTGTTTTTTGAAGTTTCCGGTCGCCGGCCATGCTGCCCAATGTGTAAACACATAATATTCAGCAGTTATGCTTTTCCAAAACGCATGTGGTCTCGATTTGAGTAAAGATCAAGAAAACGTCCCCGTTTCAATACACGGAGATTTTAACCAAGCGGACTACACTGCTTTTCAGGTAATGTATATTTATTTACATCCTAGACGTGGCGAGGTTCAGCGTCATGATGTAAAGTAGTCATGGTTTTCTGACTGGGCCAAATGATGCTGATGATGATGATGATGATGTTCAGCATCACTGAGCTGTCGCACTTCATAGTGTATTAAATAAGCACCCTTTTTAATGAAATAAGCATGGACTCAATGAATGCTTATTGAAGAACGGGTTTCTTGGTTAAACCCAAATAACAAACGACTTGAGATGTATGCACAAACAACAGAACTACAGAGCCTCAACATAAGGAGTTGTTACAACCACTACTTCATAGTTCATAACCTATTATAGTAATCGTCCTCCAATTTCAGATGTGTAACAATGAATATATTCTTCCCCCAGTATTCACCAGGTAATGTCCAGGGGCCAGGATGTGACGTGGACCCAGGCGAGCTCACCCTCCCCGGCTGCTCCTGCCTCAGCCAGTCCTGCTCGGCGGAGGGCTGCTCCTGCCTGCAGACCCGCGGCCGAGCCTACGACGCCGCCGGCCTCCTCCTGGACGGCCGCCACCTGACGGACGGCGCCTGCTGCGCGCCCCCCGTGTTCGAGTGCAACGCCCTCTGCGCCTGCGGCGAGGCCTGCGCCAACCGCCCGGTGGGGGGGGGCCTCCGCCTCCGCCTCCAGGTCTTCCCCGCGGGGGAGAGGGGCTGGGGGGTGCGCGCCCCGGGGCGGCCCGTCCGCCGGGGGGAGTTCGTGTGCGAGTACGCCGGGGAGGTGATCGGCCGGGAGGAGGCCGGGCGCAGGCAGCGCTCCCAGGGGCCCGGGGACAACAACTACATCATAGCGGTGAGGGAGCACGCGGGGCCGGGCTCCGTCACGGAGACCTTCGTGGACCCGGCCCGGGTCGGGAACGTGGGTCGCTTTCTGAACCACTCGTGTCGGCCCAACTTGGCGATGGTGCCCGTCCGCGTGCACTCCGCGCTGCCCCGCCTGGCGCTGTTCGCGCGCCGGGACATCGGTGCGGACGAGGAGCTGACGTTCGACTACGCCGGCGGGGGAGGCAGAGCTGGAGACGCGTCGAGGGGCAGCCGGGCGTTTATTGAGGCCAGTAGGACGGACGGGCTTCAGAGGAAAGCGTGTTACTGTGGGGCCCAGAACTGCAGCGGGTTCCTTCCCCTGGACACAAGCGTGCTCGCCAACTCCGACGGTGCTCCCTGCTGAGCAGCTGTCAACATCTGTCATTTTTTGCACATTTAGGTCACTTGGTACTGAGTTTTCCCTCATGTTCGCCAATGTGTTTTCTCTGTCTGTCAACTGGAGCTCTCCATTCGGACAGCTAGGGACAAAAGTTATTGTTTATTCCAGATCTGATGTTCTGCGATATGAGTATGCTCCTTGAATGCTATTTTCTTTTCTTTTCACACATCGGAGAATCCTCTCTGTATTTAGGGCTGGACTCGGCGGTCTTCTGTGTGTCATCTTCCCCTGGCCCCCAAATGGTTTTCCTCATGCTGTGTCCATCAACGTAGATTTGTTTATTCCTTCCGATTTTCATTTAACATTTCAATGCCAAAGTAATGTTTCACAAGACAGGTGTCAGGTTTTTTTGGCATTTTGTTCAAATCGAGTCCCCTTTGCTGAAGACATTATCTTTTATCCAATGGCACGCATACCCCCAGAGGGACTTTAGCAATTAGTGAATTACCAGAGGGTGTTGCTTTTTATATAGCAACGAGTTCTAGTCCCTCGTCAGCGGTGGGACCAAGGTGTCCCACTTTACTGTGACCGTTCTCAGATCAGAACACTCTCTGATCAAACTGCTCCCTTTCCACACCAGACCTGCCTTCATATTTATTAATATCCACATCTGGGTTAATTGCAAGCGAGACCACCAGAGTCCATCCAGAAATGAGACCAAGGGGGCTGACAGTTAGATGGGGATCCAGAGAGCCTTCATCCCCATGAAGGGGATCGACAGAAGACCAGGTCCTGGATCGCTAGACCCTGGGCATTTTTATCATTTCCAAATGTCAGAAATCAACATTAAATTAAAAAAAATATTTTGCATTATTTTATAATTCTTATTATTTTTATTATTCGTCCACTATTTTATAGAATTACCTCTTGACACTACTAGAATTCAAACTTCTGATTCTTCACATTTCTCTGGTCATCACCTGGGTTTTCCTGAATGGGGGTCTATTGCTGTATAATCACGTCGCTCGAGGAAGGAGATTCCTCAGCCCTAAGAATCCACTCTTCCTACGACACAAATCCCAGTACCTCATCCGTGTGACTCATACCATTTGTAAGTTTGCTTTTACCTCGAATCCCCATGGCAACACATTATGTGTACAGTAGGTGATTGAACGGCGGTGGTTCACAGAAGGCTGCGGTGCTGCATTTAGGCGCCCAGCTTGAATTGAAATGCCTCCTCTCATGGACAGTCACCTAGCAACAAGCCGTTAATCACACGAGGTGGACTTCCTCCTTGTGGGGATGTTCACAGTGGGAACAGGAAAACAAAATACAGATGTCTGGATTTACTGTGCAAAGAGTGATTAGACGACACCCTTGTCTTTGTTTAAGTGTGGGGAAACCTAAAGTGCCTCTTATTCTGCGTGCTGTGTCAGACATAAGACATTGTGCATCCATCCAAGACCAATTGGGTTAGTGTAGATTTTATAGTGCTATCAAAATCAGAATGTGTTTGTTTACTGCTGATATAAAGACAAATATTAAAAAAAAAGTGCAGCTGCTTTAAATGAAAAAAATATAAATACAATATAAAATATAAGGTGTGTGTGTGTGTGTGTGTTGGGGGGGGGGCAGAGACTGAAGCAATCATATGTAGAAGTGTAGAGTTATATATATTAAATTTATATATATATATATATATATATATATATATATATATATATATATATATATATATATATATATATATATATATATATATATATATATATATATATATGTGTGTGTGTGTGTGTGTGTAGTGTTAAAATTCAAATATGGATGTGGGATAGGTTCGGGGTTTTACACTATGGAGGAGGGGGCTTAGATGTTATTGTGTGAGTGACTAGAGAGGAAATGAGGGCAGTCGGTCTGTTTACCGATGAGCACTTGTCCATTACGGGTTCCCTCACCAAGAAGCATGAACAGAAGTGTGGGGATAAAAGGATGAAATGTTGAAATGAAAGAGTGGCTTTATGAGCTGTCTCACATGGGACCCAGCTGGGGAAGGCAGTGAGAAAAGCCCAGTTTGAAGGAAGACGCTACTTTTTTATTGTTTTATGTAAGCACATGCTGAGATGGAGAGAAGTAGGCCTAGACATGGCTATTTTTAGCAATTCCAATAAATCAAAACCTTTTTCAGTGAAACAACCTTGGAAGTATTAGGATTCCCCTGTTTACATTTTGGGCTGGGTTGTTTTTAGATAGGGTTTGTTGAGCTTCAAGTAAATAAAGTCTTTTACAGGCTTGAGAATGGACCACTAAAATGGGTCCATGTAAAACCTTCCCCATCTGGATGTACTACAGCTGTTACTGCCAGTGTATTATTCAGTACTGCAACGGTCTAAGGTCTATTGTGGCTTGGTATTCCTTTACCCAAAAATAAAAGACAGTTTATATCGGCCATAGCATATTTACAAACCTCCCTACTGACCATCTGGTACAACAATGCTATAACTAGGGATGCACCTTTTTTTAGGCCGATACTTATCACCGATTGTTTGAATTTATGATCAGCCGATCTGATACCGACCACCTATTTCTTTTTTTTTTACATTAAAATATAGGCTAGAATGGTCCAGCCTTTTCACAAATGCCTTTAAGACACATACCAATATAAAACCACAATGTTTCGAACGTTAGCACTCGACTGAATGGACGTTATCAGTGGTTATCAGACCCATAATGTCAGTTAAATCAAGTGATAACATTCAAAATTGCTTGTGTGCTCTGAAAGTTTGTGCCATGAAATCGCCCAGTCACATCACCGCATATTTACATATTTACAAACCTCCCTACTGACCATCTGGTACAACAATGCTATAACTAGGGATGCACCTTTTTTTAGGCCGATACTTATCACCGATTGTTTGAATTTATGATCAGCCGATCTGATACCGACCACCTATTTATTTTTTTTTTTACATTAAAATATAGGCTAGAATGGTCCAGCCTTTTCACAAATGCCTTTAAGACACATACCAATATAAAACCACAATGTTTCGAAAGTTAGCACTCGACTGAATGGACGTTATCAGTGGTTATCAGACCCATAATGTCAGTTAAATCAAGTGATAACATTCAAAATTGCTTGTGTGCTCTGAAAGTTTGTGCCATAAAATCGCCCAGTCACATCACCGCTGTGTCACACCTTGGCTGTGTCTGTTATCCATGTGTTGTTTTACCTCCGGAAAATGAAATAAGCATCTTCATCACACTTAATATTTATATCACACACACATGTTACCTCAGCATCATATGGCTGTCAGCTCTCCAGAATGATGTCACCCCATTTATTTTTTATTTTTTTACCGTTGTTTGAGTTTTAATTTGTATCCATTAATCTTATACTCGTGTACAAAAAGAAAACGTTTTTTTTCTAATTAGAGGATTCATTTAGAATAGTTATCTCTTCAAAATACTTTATGTATACACATTTTCATATTTCGCCCCAAATGAGGTTAAATTCAATTTAGAGTCATAGAGGTTTTAACCTAGAGGTGTGCAGGTAAAGTGAGGACAGGAGTCTCTCTCTCTCTCTCTCTCTCTCTCTGTCCAAGATAATCTCATTGGGATTTACCTTCAGTTAAAGCAGATTAGTGTACACACTCTCACATACTCTCCAGGGTTGCACAAGTGAACTTGCGGTCGATGCTGCCTCTGTGAGGTGTGTCTTGTCTGCCATGCTCAGAGTGCTACGGTCTGTGCCCCAGCGGCGTAATTACCATATATGCAGGTAACCCAAAAAAGTTGAGGGCCTAAATGCAAGGGCCCCTCTATATCTCACCTCACCTCTCATCTGGACTTTTGTCTCTGCAGGAACCAGTCAAATAGCTTTTACTGTCGATTCTTTGGTTCAAGCAGTCACCCCCCCCCCCCCCCCAAACAACATAATTGCACAGTAACTTACTGCATTTTAAGTAAAGTGAATTCAATAACTTCACTTACTCACTCAGTAAACAATAGTAATGCCGGTGACATTTCGGTTGGTAATGGTATTTTCCTTTTTCCTTTTTTTCTCATTTTACACTTCCCAAAATCACAAGGCCTATTTAAACTGTTGCTGTGGTTGATCTAATAAGACTGTTTCCTTTGGGATAGGGAAGCCATTAGACGAGTGTAATTATCTTTTATTTTTAGTGAGGCGGATCGCTTCTTCGTTGTAGGGCGCAGAACCACTGCCTGTTGTCCTGGCGTCTTCGCGTGAGGTGGATATCATCTGACCAACCCTGATGAGACAGACACACAGTCTGTTGGATCTGATTGAATTTGTATGTTCGCCTGCCTCTCCTGGTTCATAAGGGGTCTGTTGTTTTAAGATCTAAAACCTCCTCAAGTCCCAGTGTGCAAAATGTGTCAGTCCGCTGGAAGACGATGCGATACTGGAAGAGATGGGACCATGCAGGGTTTTCATAGCCCAGCTGGTAGTACTTACCTTAAGTAGATTCTTCCTTTCCCATACCCCCCGCCCCACCCGTCCCCAGCCTCGTACCCCCGACTCCCCATCAACTCTTTGAGGTCAAACCACAGACATGGCAGAGAGATTTCATTCAAGGAGTTTCAGGAGAAGTCATAGGTCGAGTGGACGACAGACATTTAAAGCTTTGAAACTGCCCATTTAGCAGCTGCTACCAAATTGTTGGTCAACTACCCACTTCCATTTCTCCTGTATTATCATGTTGTGATAGCCAAAGTCCACTTTTTCCTGTGCTTTCGATCTCAAAGAAACATATCGGTTTCAAAACGGGACAGGGGGAGGAGAAATTTGAGAGAATGAATGTAATAGACCCTCTTGACCCAGAAAGAAACAGGATAAACTTGGATATAGAGACTGACCTCCTCAGTAGAGACTGAGAAAGATGTATGGGTTGATTCTTGCTTCATCAGAACGGAAAGGGTTATTGCCCAACCCACAGATGAAGTGTCCTCTATCACTCCTTCCATTATTTCGAAGTGCTTCCTTGACAAAGCTATAATAATGTATTACAAAAAAAAAGAAAACACCTTGTTTTGTTTTTCAATCCACTCATGCTAATCTAATCACAATGAAGATGAGTTTAGAGGCGTTTCTGGAGAAACTATCACAAACATTCCTGCCCACACATCCACATTGTTGGCAAGGCAAGGCCTCCTGAATATGCATATGAGCATGCACATACATGTGCACACACACACACACACACACACACACACACACACACACACACACACACACACACACACACACACACACACACACACACACACAAACATGCACACACACACATGTCAGAAATACCCCTGAAAAACATTCACACCCACACAGATGGCCACAGCAATTAGCCAGCACGCGGTAGATTGTACATTGTGTACAAGGCGGATGCTATGTTATGGAGGGCTCTAGGTTTACGCCTTTAAGGCTTCACGGCTAAACGCCCGTTTACGTGGGAGTGGATTGGAGAGAGAAGTGGTTACTTTGACAAACTCCTGGCAGGTTTCTTCCCATGACCCTGAAGTCAGACAATCTCCATACTCACTCGCACACTCGCGCTACTCTGCCTCTATTTAGAATGGGGCGTCTGGCTACAGTCACGGCTGCAGACGCCTTTGGACAGCGGCTTCCAGAACCATAATATAAGTGAATGTCAGCTTATGATGTAAAAGAGTAGATACTGTACATGCAAACTGTACATGCAAACTATATCCATTTATGTATGTATGTACTGTATGTATGTATGTATGTATGTATGTATGTATGTATGTATGTATGTATGTATGTATGTATGTATGTATGTATCTGTCTGTCTGTCTGTCTGTCTGTCTGTCTGTCTGTCTATCCATCCGTCTATCTTCCATGTAGCTAGTACAGCACACAGTGTCCCAGTTATTCTAAAGGAAACATGACAGCCACACTGATCACCGTTGCAGAGCTGATCAATAAACGTTGTTCCAT
The DNA here is from genome assembly GCA_030340625.1 of Merluccius polli. Lineage (NCBI taxonomy): Eukaryota > Metazoa > Chordata > Actinopteri > Gadiformes > Merlucciidae > Merluccius > Merluccius polli. The sequence goes on along the minus strand of JAOPHQ010002012.1, from coordinate 46,675 downwards.
GAGCTGTACAACAACTCAAACTCTGACACTGCAGAGCCTTATTACGAGCACAAACATATCGGAGAAATATAAAGCGCTGTTTTTATGCTGCTGCAGAACAGGATTAGCTGTAGCAGGTCTACCGTATCCATGACAACAGAGAACTCATGATGATCTGAATTGGCTTTACTGACGTCATCTAACCAAAGCCGGGAGTATATTTAGGGCACTGGCTTGTCACTCAGACACATCTGTGGTCTGAGAAGTTTGAAACACAACAACCTTATGAACTCATTTATCCGTCCATCTGTCCATTAGGGCTGCTACTAATGGACATATAGATGGGAATGGATAGTCGATTAATCTAACGATCATTCTTTTTATCTAGAAAATTTCATAAATAATAGCAACTGCCATCACAAGTTACCGGAGTCCAAAGCAATGTCTTAAATGTGCTTGCTTTATCTGACAAGCAGCCAAGAAAAACTAAAGTATTCATTTTATAAAGATTCATGAGGTATTTGTACTTGATAAATGACCTAAATGATTAATCAATTATAAAGATTTGATTCGATTCATTTTCATCTACTACTCGTTACAGCCCTATACTGTCTATCCATCCTGCATCCTTAGCCCATCCACCACTGTCTCTCTCTCTTTTTCAGTTTTTCTCATGCCCCCCCCCCCCCCCCCCCCACACACACACACATACTTATTTGTTCATATTTCTATACTGTGTGTAGTGATTACTGTGAGGAAGTGATGAAAGGAGTACATATTATAGCCTTGGGCAAGTGTCCCAACTTTATTGAACACCATCAGCTATGTTATTTAATCAAAACCAGAAAGCAGACTGATATTTCTCTATGTGTTTGTTTAGCCATAATTTGGTTAAACACAAACCAACAAATTGCTTTGGTTAACATTACGATCATTATCTGGCCTTAATCTATCATATTCATTGAGGACGTCAATTCAACGTGAGCCTTTTAAATATTTCAGTGCATTGAGGAGATTATGCTCCAATTACAGAAGTAGACGACTGGCATGGTGTGATTTTAATGGGGCGACTGCAATGAAATTAGATCACTCAAACCTATGGGACTGAGTTTTTCAAAACTAGCAATCAAAACTTTACAAAAACATTGAAATCCCCTATTGGTCTGCAGGCTTATAGGATGCTGTCAAAAAGAAACCTGACTTAAAAAAACCTGAATAATAATAATAATAATAATAATAACAACAATAATAATAATAAGAAGAATCATAATCATAATTATTATGATGATGATTGTTATTATTATAACAATAGTACTCATAATAGTCATAACAATAATAATACTCATCATAATATTCATACTACCACTACTACTACTACTACTACTACTACTACTACTACTACTACTAATAATAATAATAATAATAATAATTATTATTATTATTATTATAACAATACTACTACTACTAGGCCTACTACTACTACTACTACTACTACTACTACTACTACTAATAATAATAATAATCCTAATAATACTACTAGGCCTACTACTACTAATAATAATAATAATAGACTGTAACCATGCGATACTCAAAGGAACAGCCCTGTGTTTCTCTGTCCTATACTGCCTGTGTTAATTCAACGTTAATTAAAAACCCGTCCTGACTGTGAGAAGTTGTCCAGGGGACCTGGCGGGTCCTGGGGAGCCGAGGACAGCAGCTGGTCCGGACAGTCGCCGCACAGCATGACCCCCCACTGCTGCTGGCACTATAGGCACAGGGCACAGGGGGGGCTCCTGCTGCTGACATTAAAGTCATCATTGTATACGTTGATTAGAAAGAAAGAAAGAAAGAAAGAAAGAAAGAAAGAAAGAAAGAAAGAAAGAAAGAAAGAAAGAAAGAAGAGAAAGAAAGAAAGAAAGAAAGAAAGAAAGAAACAAAGAAAGAAACAAAGTAAGAAAGAAACAAAGAAAGAAAGAAAAAACATGCAACATGTTCATATTGCAGAAATGCATCCTTGTGTGCCAAGCACATCCTGTAAGAACCGAACCAGGATATCAGGATGCCACAGCTTATTCAGTCAACCGATGGAGGAAGACAGAGATGAACACATGACTGTAGTTTCTTCTATTATTACATTGAACACATTCATGGATGTATCCCATTCTTCTTTTTATTTTTGTAATTTTTTTAAACATACAAAACTACATTTCCCAGGTAGCTTAGCGGCGACGTGCACACCGGGGTTGGTGGGGGGCGTTCCCCTGGCTTAGCATGTGGAGGAGGTAAGAGGAGGGACTGAAGCTGAGGACGGGCAGTCAGCTGTGTGAGGTCCGGTACTACAGACTAGACCTGTCCTCCTCCCGGACCTCCTCCACCTCCACCTCCACCTCCTCCACCATCACCTCCTCCATCACACGGCCATGGGATTTACGCGGGGATAGCGCGCCGTGGGACTTACCGTGTGTGTTCGCCCCTTGGTCTGGTCTGGTTTTGGTCTGGTCTGGTCTGGTCCCGTCAGTCCTGGTCCCCCTCCAGCCAGGTAAATAGACGTGCGCGTCCTCCCGGTTCGCGTCCTCCATCGGACAGCATCCCCGTTGAGGAAACAGCCCTCCGCGGCTGCGTATTGCTGCTTATTGCTGCTGCTGGTGTATTGAGGTGATTTTGGTTAAAAATAAAAATAATAATATAAAAAGGGTAAATATGGCACACGGGTGTGCCATGTTCATTTAATGCGCCGGTTGAGGCTTTACGCAACTTCTGCATCCCAGTCTCATCAGGACCCTGAGGCAGGGGGTCAGGGAGGCGCGGTGACTGGAGTTGGAGGTGGATGGTTTCGCCAGGTGTGTTGCCATCATGCAAACTTATGGCCTTACGTCTGAGTTGTGTTGGCTGTGGGCTTTCTCATGGTGTGTGGTGGCCATAGGTAGGCCTAGAAGTCACCTGCCATCATGTCTGTCTGATGTTAATAGGCCACTTGTGGAGAGTGTGTGTGTTGATGTCATTGGAAGATGAATTACCCATTTTAATTGGGGGTATTGTTGTGAGCTGTCTCGGAGAGGGGATGGTGCTCAGGTTAGTTTGGTCCATGATGATGCTGGACGTTTTCAGCTCCAATTATTCACTGTATTGTTTTGTTTTAGTTCTCCTTGTTGTCAACGCTGTCTCCTCTGCTTTCCTTTTCTTCTAAAATATAACTTACATGTAGGTTCAAAACTAACCAACCTCATCCAAAATGGATGATTTGATACTGCCATGTCAACTGTTTATGACACCTCAATTGATTTAAAAACACTTTATAGTATGTTGGAAACATGTTCACTTTAACGACCTGTAGGGCTGGGCAATATGGACAAAGTCGAATATTGATACCTGGATATTGATATTGCCACAATATTGTAGAGATGACTATAATATTGGTGCCTTCACAAAATGTTTACACAATGAGGCTTTTGATGAATAATCATGATTAATGTGCATATAATGACTAAGTGGGTAAAGGCAAAAGATAGAACAGCTAGAACAGTCTGGTATGTTTAGACAATGACATCACTTTAGTCATAATGCAGCCTTTAAAACCGGGAAATAACACGTATGCCATATCATGATGAGGATATCTAGTCTCCAATCAGGCGAATCATCGATATATATATATATATATATATATATATATATATATATATATATATATATATATATATATATATATATATATATATATAATACAATATATTGTCCGGCGCTGACGACCTGTCATTGTGAATCACTGCCTCTCTCAGGTGCCGGGGAAGGAGAGCAGCCATGTCGGACAAGATGTCCAGCTTCCTTCACATAGGGGACATCTGCTCCCTTTATGCCGAGGGGTCCACCTGCGGCTTCATCAGCACTCTGGGGTAAGTGTGTGTGCGTTTTGTGTATGTTGCGCGTGCATGTGTTGTGTTGTGTGTGTGAGCTGTTAGCTGGTCGTCATGTTGTTAAATTACGAATTATAATTATGAATTACTATGAATCTCGGTAGGATTTGCTCATCTGTACAAAATGATGAGTTGTGTAATCTTGGTGTATTGGAGTCCCTCGTCATTTACAACAATATTCAACAAATCCATCTTCAAGCATGCATCTGATCTTCGTCTATCCATCTTCATCGATGCAATGTTTTCTAACATTCGCCCACCTTTGCTTACCAAACAAACTTTCACACCCGGTTGTTTGTGTGTGCGTTTTTTGTCCTCCAAATATCAGATATTTAAAACCTTGTAGGGAATAATATTGAATACTCGCTTTGCGCATTCAGACCTGTATGCAAATACAGTGTTCCCTAAAGCACTTCTTGAACAACATGGCAAGTGGTGGGTGTTGGGCTTGTGAATGGCATAAAGGGAGCACTTAGAGTGGATGGAGAATTACTGTATGAAGGGAAGAAAGGGACATTTAGTCTCGTGGCTCGGGTGTTCTGTACTACCCGCCAATAGGTTGAACTCGCTGTCCCCAGTCCAGGGCCGCCGGTGTCCTCAAGCAAGACTCCCTAACATCCACCTTCATGTGTCTTCATCCTCTCCCAAGTCCCTTCTGGATGACGCACTCTTTTGCATAACAACATTATGGGGCTCAATCTGATATTAAACACATTCGTCCATGTTATCCTGACATCGTCACATGCTTGGAGCAGTTGACCAAATTGAATGTGTGAATGTGAGAATGTTTACGCCTTCTTAGTGTCATCATCTCATCATCGCGCCATCGCTGAGCCTAATAAAGATCACTGCGCGCTACCTCCTCACCCCACGCCCATCGCCACGCCCATCCCATGTCGTCGTTTTTTCTAAATCGAGGCATGGACCGAGCCGGTCCGTTTCATCCTCTCGCGGCTGCGCTACATAGGTTCATTTTTGAAAAAAAAAACATTCCTTCCTGCCTTCTCCCAGCTCTTAATTGTAGGCTATCGCGTCCAAGTGTATTTCAGCGACAGGAAATCTTTGAAAGCCTTGAAATATAAAATATGTTTGTAAAAAAAAAAGAAAACGTCTGGCTGGAGGCCAACTGGGCAGAGCATATTGCCTTCCGCTTCCTGACGCTCCCGGTCCCGCGTCAGGCGATCCAGACCCTCTCCTTTCTCTCTCCCGCTTTTTATTTTCTTCTCATTTTCTCTCCCCATTGTTTTTCCTCTCCCGTTGTGGAGATGAGCGTCACGCCGTTCCCCTTTCGCTCTCTCTCTCTCTCCCTCACTCTCTCTCACACGCGTTCTCTCGTTTGCGCTCACTCTCGTTTTCTCTCACTCTCGCTCTTTCTGTCTCTCTCTGTCTCTCTGTCTCTCTGTCTCTGTTTCTCTGTCTTCAGTCTCTCTCTCTCTGTTTCCCTCCCTCCCTCCCCTCCTTCTCTTTCGCCACTAAGTCATGCTCCATCATTAGCTGCCACTCATCATCAGACAGACCCCCCCCCCCCCCCACTTCCACGGAGAGGAGTCCTTGTGTGCTCGCAATCTAGGTGTGTGTGCGTCAGCGCACTAGCCATGGCAACAAGTGTCCGAGTGTGTGTGTGTGTATGTGTGTGCCGCTTTGATGACTGCCACTGGTGTCATCATGGTCCCCCCCCCCCCACCCCCCTACCAGCACTCAACCCTCTGCCAGCCTGTCCCGGAAGTCCAGCTAGATAAGTGATGATGGGCCAAGATACTGTCTATGCACCCTACATATCGTCATTTACATCGCTATAAATAACAACATCGCATGGCCAAGTGTGTCCCCCCCCCCCCCCCCCCCCCCCCCCAGTTGATTTACGCGAAGCGTTGCATTTGACCTCCGAGGCGCGACGGTGTGTCTGTATAATCAGACACCTGGATTGGACGGCGTCCCGGACTGGACGGCTCTCTCAAGGTCTTGCATGTTGACTGACTCTTTGCATGTTTTCTCCATCCTCTTCCTCCTCCTCCACCATCCTTCCTCAAGTGTTTCAAAGGAAAGGACTCCCGAGCAGCGCTATCTCTCCTCCAGGGACAATTAAGCTGTAGTTGGAGCGGGGCAGGGGGGGGGGGGGCACAGTGGCGTATAGCAGTGGTGAGGCTTAAAGCTTTCCCTTCTTCATTCCAGTGGAGAGGTATTCACGTACCATTATGAGATGTATTTTCTTTATTTATTTCTTTATTTTTGTGAATCATGATGTAGTTGCATCACAACGTTGCCCTAGGAGCGCTGTGCACATCGCACGCGCTATAAATAGAACAAGCTGACTGGACTGAAATGGCCTGGAATCGGTTGCTATCAGCTCATACCGTCGCTGTTATGTAGTAGGGTTGCTGCCGGCGTCGAGGTCGTAGTCGTAGCTGAATATTATTGCTAAATTATCGCCCGTTTTGAAATGTTTACATCCTTCCCATCACCTCGCCTATCCTTTGTGAATGTATTGAATGTATGAATGTATTGTGGGTAATTTTAACAATTGTTCATTAGATCTCATTTTGTTACCTTTGGCTTAATGACATATTACATTGTATAATATAATTGTATTATAACTGACTGACTGACAGACAGAAAGTCCCCTATCTTTAGACATTATGGTCTGCCTTGCAGGCTTCATGTTTCTACATCAGGTCACCATGGGAGTTGCTATATAAGTCATGTGTCAGCCATATACAAAAACAAGAGGAAGTTAGGCACTGCTATGTTTGGGGACCAATCAGTGACAGTTGCTGTGGTTTGAGTGACACTTGTGTTTGCTCCACCCCCAGGCTGGTGGACGACCGATGTGTGGTGCAGCCAGACACCGGTGACCTCAACAACCCACCCAAAAAGTTCAGAGGTGAGACCAAACAAACATCCTTGCTTTCTACATTGTTTCAGTTTGGCATTTTTGGCATGTTTAAATATTTTAATGTATGCGCGTGATGACACAATGACCAGCTTTCACAAAACCAACCTTGATGGTTGCATCACGCCACCGCTGCAGACTCGTATAATCCACTTGTAGGGGCATCCTTGTGTAGCTAACAAACCCCCCCCGCACTTGTGTATTGATCGATGTGTTTGTTGGCCAGCAGTCTTCTGGACTGGGTGTGTTGCAATGGGACCCTGTGGCCTTGCTTCTAGACAGAAACTCACCCACCTGTTGCCTCTCCTCACCGACACTTGCATATGTATATGTATATGTATACATATATGTATATGTATATGTATACATTTTGTGTGTATATATATATATATTTTTTTATTTTTTTTATTTTTCTTTATTTTTTATTTTAATTTTATTTTTATTTTTTTTATTTTATTTTTTTATTTATTTATACATTTATTTATTAATTATTCAACTCATCCCACCTAACCAACCAGGCAATACCACCTCGCAGCGACCGAGGTTCGATTTCCAAACTGTGGTCCTCTATGCTACGTGTCATTCTGTTCAGTCTCTTTCAACCCACTGTCCTGTCCATATGAAGGCACAAAAGTCCATACAAAAATATGTGTGTGTGTGTGTATATATATATATATATATATATATATATATATATATATATATATATATACACAAAAGAAAAGCCCAATATTTCACGATTTTGCTGGCAACACCGCAGAGTGTCATATTCCAAAGTGTGGCTTGTGTGCAGGCGGAGAGGCTTTCCGGTCGCCTCGGTGTCCACACAGAACAGATGTGCTCTAAATGCGGCCTTGGCAGGCTTTGCAGCAGGTCTTGGCAAATTGCTTTGTTAGTTCTCGAGTGAAATAAGGTTTAGCCTTTGCCTGTTTGAACCACTTGAAACCAGCTTTGGAAATTAGGTTGATCTGTTTCGTATTTTTTCCCTTGTTTGATTCTGAAAGCCTTGTGGGACTTTATTTAGCTGGTCCCTGGTCTGTCGTCACGTTCAACGCTTTTGTTCAGCATCAACCTTGACAGCTGTTAACCGGTGAACAACAAGCACTCCCTCTAACTGTTGACTGCCACAAGCACTTTGCATTGTGTTTGGCTTCTCTGCTCTCTATGTCTCCTGTTTTCAACTGGACTATATTCCAATATAGTTGTTTGTTTGACATGTACTTTTTTAAGGAGTTGTAGTTGATGACAGAAACCACACATCTCTAGTCAGCCCAAAACTGTACTGCCCTCCCACCAATGCAAGGCGGATAATGTCGTTGGACTTTCTCTTCTCTTTTTTTCTCTATTCTTTTCTCTTCTCTACTTCACGTGTGTGTGTGTGTGTGTGTGTGTGTGTGTGTGTGTGTGTGTGTGTGTGTGTGCGTGTGCGTGTGTGTGCAGTGAATATGAACTGGGCCAAGGGCACTGCAGCACCAGTAGACCAGTAGCCTACAGTATCTCAAAGGAAAACAATGTGGGTTATATGGTTTCAAATGTGTTTCCTATCCATATCCTATTGCCATATCTGGCAATTTCTGAAAGTGTCTTCAAGAGCTCTGGCCTGAACACTGGTGGTAGTGCAGCCGAGACTTGGCAGAGCAGGTTAAGTGGCCGTTCATCTGCCTGAATGAATACATACCACTGTATATTAATACAGCGCACTACTAATATATCACACGTCCCTGCGCTGTCGCCCCTTCGCCGCAAATCCTGCAGTCAGTTCCTTACAGATTGTCATCAGCAGCAGCTTTAGTTTAGTTATTTTGAAGCCAAGCGTGGTGGAGTTTGACCAAATGGGCCGTTTTTGGACCGGTCGAACTGCAAGTCAACTTGGGGAGGATGCAAAGTGAAAGGAGTGATCTTGTCTGACTCTAACTGAGCTATTTGCATGATATGCAAAGCTTTGGTGTGATGTGTGCAGTACAGGTTTTGAATGTTGTAAAATGACAGTGACTACAATGGTTATTTAGTCTTCTCTCGCTGTTCCAGTTTGGCTATATTGTCCCAAAAAGAGGTGTTTATGATCAACATAGACTCAGTTGCCGCTGATTAAGAGACGAGCTGTGGGCCAACAAATATACTGGCCCAGGGTTGGCAAAACAGACTAAACTGTGAGGAAAATTACTCTCTGTTTCCTACATCACTACAAGACTGTTATGTGGGTGTGAAGTCTCTGACCTCACTTAGATTTGAGTGGGATTCTTAAGGAAACGACGCAGCCCACTTAATGCGACCGTGATTCAGTTGTTTTCATATGATTCAGTCCACCCCATTTTCAAGAACTATATTTTCCACATGTTATTTAACTAAAATGTTCATTTTTGACGGAAAAGTGGAGGTATTCATCATGCCTGTAGTTTGCCCATCAATCGCCTATTTTATCATGTTCATTTTATTCTTTTATTGAGTATTTTAACGGTATATCCAGTCAATAGCCGGTGTCACCGTAGGTCCTTTAGTGTCTGTATGAGATGGTGGCTATCGTTAGCAGCGCTAGCACACACTAGAAAGAGTGTGGCGGAGGCTAACGCTAAGATTGCCTGAGGAGTATTAATAGCACTCGTAAGCTAGTTAAAAGGCCTGACCGACAGGGTTAAACCCTGACCCTATGCCCTGGTTGTGTGTGTGGGTGTGTGTGTGTGTGTGTGTGTGTGTGTGTGTGTGTGTGTGTGTGTGTGTGTGTGTGTGTGTGTGTGTGTGTGTGTGTGTGTGTGTGTGTGTGTGTGTGTGTGTGTGTGTGAGATGGCCGTCACCACTCCCACACTAGCTTACATCTGTTTGTGTTTTTGTTTGTACTTACTTACTTTTTTGTGGTACTCAGGAGGAGGTTTTGACCTGTTGACACACAGGTCCTCTGATAATTAGAGGACATCTCAGAGGAAAAAAAGCCATTTGACAGTTTTGTATTAGCTCCTCAAGTTCAAGTTCAACGTGAAGTAATATCTCTGTAGAAGTGTTTTTTTGTTATTGACCAGCACATTTTATGCTTATGTTCTTTAATGACGACATAACGTATAAACGATAATGGGTAGGTTTGTTTTCTTTCTCACCTTTGCGTGAAAATTAAAAATCGCTACCGCTCCAGGGTGTCTTCTTAGCCTGCATCCGTAGCGTAGCGTAGCGTAGCGTAGCCTCACCCCTCCGTCTAACACGGCAACAAACGTGAGCCCCCTTCTGGTTTCTGCGGCCTGCCCTAGATGTCTCCTTGGCCTGATTACATGCAGCCTCTTCTCCCACTGCCCTATTTTCCTCTTTTAGCGCTTTTCCTTCCTCTCTTTGTGCTTTCTCCAATTCCCCTCCATTTCACGTCCCCACCTGGCGCCCCTCCCGTGACGAGCATCCCCAGACAGCGCAGCTATATTAGCAGCATTAGCCACATTAGCTGGATTTCCAGTGGAACCTGCCAGCGCGGCTATATTTAGCGCTGTCAAAGCTCATTGGGTCTTCAGCTGGGGCCGAGTGAGTACAAACTCCGCACACCCAATAGGCGGAGATGTCGCCCTCAATATTTAGTACATGTGCACTTGTCCTCCCCAATAAGAGGAGTTTGTACATTCGTTAAATTGAATAAATGTGTCATTGATGTGAATAGAAATAGGTGCCACATGCATTTACTGACCCCAAACAAAAGACACAAAAGAGGACAGAAGAGTAAATCATGCCTACATGTGTGTTGACTCAGCAGGGATAAATGTTACATGTGAAAAGTTGATCTACAGGAGAAAACATAAGGCCTGACAGCCCTACTCCATTATAGTTTGAATTGTCCTGGTGCCTGAATGTTGTGTTTTCCTTCACATAAATAAAGACATTTCCACCATGAATTGATGCAGAAAATGCACAAATCGGTGCGTACAATTTCACCAGAATGCAGGAAATGAAGTGTTTGACGCTCAAAATGTCCTCAAAAGACCCCCCCCCCCCCTCACACTCCCCACTGAATGTGTCCCCAGCCCAATGCCCCAAACGAAACCTACACCACTGTCCACAGCGGCAGAGTGAGGTGCGGCGCAACGTGATCCCGCGCGTTGCACCGCACCTGCGACGGCCACTCGGATCGATTAGCACCGCTACCGTCATGGCAACGGTGCTAATGAGTCGCCGAGGCGTTCTACCGTCAGCGGTGTTCGGTCGCGGTGACAGTGCGAGGTCACCGCTCGGGGATGGGGAACAGTGTGGTAGTAAACTTTGATGATTTTTTTTATCTACAATTCCCAGTGTGTGGTCTGAAAGATGGAGTGAATGGAGGGGGGGGATAATTAGCAATTATTGAGTCCAAAATCTTGAATTGCCATTCGTCGCTCGAAGGGGTGAAACCAAAGATAGATTGTCTTTTTGAAGCAGGGTTAATTTGAGTATCCGTTGAAGCACATTCTCACATCGTACCTCGAGGACCACTCATGTTTTTCCTTCTCTCCTCCCTGTCTCCCCTAGACTGCCTGTTCAAACTGTGTCCTATGAATAGATACTCGGCACAGAAACAGTTCTGGAAAGCGGCGAAGCCGGGCGGCAACAACACCACGGACACAGTGCTCCTCAACAAACTCCATGTATGTGTGTGTGTGTGTGTGTGTGTCCTCCTCAACACACTGCTCTGGTCGGCGTGCACCTGCATTGTGTGCGCGTCATTGTGCGTGGTGTTAAGGGGTCTGTACTGTGTGCTGAAGAAAAAAATGTGTGTGTTTTCATCTTCACCACATTCATGCTGAACACTACACACTGTGTTGTGGAAGGGCCCCAGACTAGATGTTTGTTATGCTGGTGTTTCAGGATGTTTAGGCCTCAGGGATATTTCAATGTAGCATTTTATGAACACATAATTAATACATCACCGTTTTCTGAAGACGCGTCTATTCTTGTTTTAGTCTGAGATCTGCTTAGTTAACCATGCGTTTTTCACATTATGACACTTAATTATTTTTAACTCCCCCTAGTAACTTCATCTTTAAAGTTACTCAGGCTATTTTTAAATTCATATGCAAATCCCACTAATCCCCAATTTTGTTACAATCATGATAATAATAATAATGTCTTCCTTCGCTCCTGTGCTCCAGCATGCCGCAGACTTGGAGAAGAAACAGAACGAATCAGAGAATCGCAAACTGCTGGGGTCTGTCATTCAGTATGGCAATGTCATCCAGGTACTCTCTGTCGGTCTCTCTATCTCTCCCTATCTGTGTGTGTGTGTGTGTGTGTGTCTTTCGCTCTCGCTCTTGCTCTCGCTCTCGCTCTCGCTCTCTCGGTCGGTCTCTGTCTGTGACTACTGACTGTACAATATAGATGCACAATCTCTCTCTCTTTCTCTCTCTCTCTCTGCAATCTGCGATCTCTTCTATATCACCCCGCTGTTTTAAATAATTGTACCGGAAACAGACGTCCATAAAACAGTTATAAGGGATTTATCTGACCAGGAGGAATGTTTTGCACACCGGTGTTGGAGAGATTATCCGGCTGTATAGTGTTCGCTACCATTGATGGTCATGGAGAGAGTTATGTTGACATAGGAGTTACCGGCTATAGTGGATGATAACAGTATACTATAGGACCGGTTTTACACAGTGGACACATGCTGGGCTCTTTATTCAATAGGATTCCCATGTGCCACTGGACTGTAAATGTTGTAAACTTGTTAGCAAATACTTTTAGTCATTTTATTTGTGAAATCATTTTTATTTGACCAGAAATTAGCTATGACTCCAAACTTAATCATAGGGATGAAACCAGCATAGATGATTGATACTTGATGACTGATTTACATTAAATTGGATAGTTGTCTAAAACTCATTATTCGTTATTCATTTTCAAATATCTGCTTGAATTTTAGGTTCGTGAAAGTGTCTTTTGACAGTGTGGGAACTAATGTTTCAGTGGTTCACAGTGCCAACGTTGTTCGGTTTCAAACTCTCTGCTGGTCACATGATTCCAGTTGTTAAGTCGTTTGTATTGTGACAGGGAGTTGATTTAAGGAGCTGTGGTCAGGAGAAAACATTCCTGACCAAAACATTTCAAGTATTTGGGTTATTCTCCAAAAAATACTCAAGATGTTTTTAAAGAGCAGTTTCCCATGTGTGCTGTGTTCCTTCAGTGCCACTATTTCACCAATGTTTGCCCCTTGTGGGAATAAAGTTACACATCAAAAATCACTTAACATTTATTTTTGATGGCAATGTTCAAACCGTTAGTTATATATTCATCTGCGTTTTCCTTTTTTGGTTTCTTTCTCCTGCCCTTTCTACTTTCCTTTCTTACCCCTTTCTTTCTACTTTATTTCCCTTTCCCGTCTTCTCCTCTCGTCTCTTCCCTTCCCTTCCCCTCTACTCTCCTCCACCACAGCTGTTACACTTGAAGAGCAATAAGTACCTGACCGTGAACAAGCGTCTGCCGGCGCTGCTGGAGAAGAACGCCATGAGAGTGACTCTGGACTCGGCCGGAAACGAGGGCTCCTGGTTCTACATCCAGCCCTTCTACAAGCTGCGCTCCCTGGGGGACAGTGTGAGTGGAAGGGCCCTCTCTGGAGCGATGAGCCAGAGATGATGGAGATGATGGCATCATGAGTGATGCCCTCCTTTCTTGTCGAGTATAGCAATACAGCTATACTCGAAAAAATCTAGTATAGCAGTACGGCAATGATGCTGCTGAAATACAAGTCAGAAAGACTGGCTGACATTTCATGTGCATTGTTTTTGGAAATATATATATATGATTGATTCAACTTTTTCTCCATGGTCTAGTGTTAAAAAAGGGAAAGGAAAAAAAAAAAAAGTAAGATCGAATCACAACACTTGTTGAATTGCAGTACTTAAATATGAAATATATATCGACTCGGCACCCAAGTATTGTAATCGTATCAAATCGGGAGATAAGCATATCGTCCCAGCCCTACTATCTTTATGGTTTGTTTCATGTCGTGCAGGATGAGGGGGAAGGATAGGTCTAGTGGTTAGTGGTGAGGGTGTTTGTTTGGTCCTCAGCTGAAAGGTTCTGGGTTCAAAACCCAGACTGTCCACTGGTCTACCTGTAAGCATCCATGAGCCACCTGCTCATTATTGAGTCTACTTTATCCAAAGCAACTTACAGTTTCAATAAAGTAGATGCAGTTTTCAGACATTGGCGATCGAACCCAGAACCTTTCGGCTGGGAGTCGATCACCCGAGTCACGACACAACCTCGTCTTGACCTGGTAGTTCAGTAAGAAATGCAGCGTTCAGTTGCTCCCGGCAGTTGAGCTACTTTGGGCTCTTGGCGAAATGAGGCATTGTTAAAAGACGCTTATGGATAATGAAGGATAATTAGGGGACCGTTTTAGATTGTGACGTAGCAAGAAATGACTTTACAGCCCCGAGTTTTCCAAAGCTTTCTAAACCTGAAGTGAGCATCCATTGTGTCGTGTATTATTTCCACAGTTCGAATGCTAAATAAATACAGCTTCTGATGCTCGTATAAACTAGCGTTTTTATCAGTGGTAACAAATGGGCCTACCACTGTTTTAACAATGAGTACATACTATTTTGTTTAAGTTGGACTGTCAGTGGATATTTGTGTGTGTGTGTGTGTGTGTGTGCATGTGTGGAAGACAGATGACACACACACACACACACACACACACACACACACACACACACACACACACACACACACACACACACACACACACACACACACACACACACAATCCAAACACTGACAAACAAGACCCTAGTAATGAATATAATAATTTGATCTTAAAAGATGAAGTGCTTCTTTTGCCTTCGTTGAGACTCTCCTGCCTTTCCCTGAAAAAAAGTCTACTTTCACACTCACGTTGTATGGGAGATAGAAATCGGATCGATACCAAAAAAGCCACTCTCCTCAAAATAGACAGATCTAATGACACACCATCAGATCCACAGCTCCCCCCAGAGAGAGATAGAGGGAGGTAGAAAGAGATGTGGACCTGATGGCCTGTGTTGTTGACGCGAGGGCCGGGGGGGGGGGGGGGGGGGGGGGTGTCGTTGTGGTTGTTGTTGTTTGTGTTATGTTGTGCAGGTGGTGATCGGAGACAAGGTGGTCCTTAACCCTGTGAACGCTGGGCAGCCGCTGCACGCCAGCAGCCACCAGCTGGTGGATAACCCAGGATGCAACGAGGTACACAAACCCACCAATCAGAGCCCTGCTGCTGGACGGTCTCTCGTCACACCCTGTTTCTCTGTAGAGCGGCTTCTTCCATTTAATATTGGATTCTGTACAGTGAAAAAAAGTCTTGTTGTTTCAAGTCTTTTGATCCCTTGAATAGTCGTGTCATTCTCTTCCTTGAAATTCCTTGAGACATCAGGAATTTCAAAATGGGCTGTACAGGCCCATATCTAAAACACCTGCGGATCCCAACCTTTACAAAATGGTGGAGATAAACTCCCCATAACCTATTGGGAAAAATAAAGAGATGAAGAGAAGAAAGAAAGAAAGAAAGAAAGAAAGAATCAAACAAAGAAAGAAACAAACAAACAAAGAAACAAACAAAGAAAGAAACAAAGATAGGAGTGCAATAGGTGCCGGGTGGGAAGACATGAAATGATAGCAAAACATTGGTCTGGTATGATGGGTGTGACTGCTTCAGCTTTAAGGGATAACTTCAGGATTTTTCAACATGGACCCTATTTCATCAGTTTGTTTCCCAGGGACTAATGCAGACAACAATTTTGGCCATTGATTTTGCCACTCGTATTGAGCACCAAGGAGAAGTCTCACTCTGAACTCTCCTTAGCAAGACTTGGTTAGATGCAATAACAAACACACCGGAGGTAAATACAGATTGGATTTCTCTGTAGCGATCCTTTCCATAATTTTGTCAGACACTTATAATAAAAATCTGAGCCTGTTAGTGGCAAAACAAGCACTTTTAGCCATTTCCAGCGATGAACATCAGGTCTAAATATCCACCCACATATCCCAGAAACCTTCTTAAAGTTTCTTTCTTCTATAATAATTGACATTTTTTTCAACAATTCACCTTCATCAACCTGGACAAACCTGTATGAACATATATTTTTTGGGGGTTGGTTTTGTGGTTCTGTTACTGGAGAGAGCGTGCGTGTGCGTGCGTGCGTGCGCGCGCGTGTGCATGTGTGCATGTGTGTGTGTGTGTGTGTGTGTGTGTGTGTGTGTGTGCGCGTGTACGTGTGTGTTTGGCTGCTCTCACCATGGTCTTCCTCCCCCTGCAGGTGAACTCGGTGAACTGCAACACCAGCTGGAAGGTGGTGCTCTTCATGAAGTGGAGTGACAATAAGGAGAGCATCCTGAAAGGGGTGAGTTACTCATCAAAGTACAACACACCAGGGCTGCTTGATGGCATTTATTAACATACATTACAATAAAATAAATACATCAAAAATGATTCATGACCCTGTTGGTTTCTATGGTCCCAGACAAAAACAAACAGACAAAAATAAATATAGTGTCTTTCTCGTCATATATTATTGTACTAATTAAACTACGCGCAATGCAATGACCATCATGTTGTGTCATAAAAGACACTTCCTAAAAATGTGCTCAGAAATTACCTGTGCGTGTGTGTGTGCGCGCATGTGTGTGTTGGTATTTCCAGGGCGACGTGGTGCGGCTGTTCCACGCGGAGCAGGAGAAGTTCCTGACGTGTGACGACCACAGGAAGAAGCAGCACGTCTTCCTCAGGACCACCGGCCGCCAGTCAGCCACCTCCGCCACCAGCAGCAAAGCACTCTGGGAGATCGAGGTAACGCTGTCCCACTTTTGGGGAACTAATCTAATTCTTCCCCAAATGTTTACTTTGAGGAACACATAGGCAGGGTGCGAGTTAGGAGGGAGCAGGGGGAGCCATGGCTCCCCTAGTGGCCACCTGAGCTCCCCTGGAAACATGGTTTGTGAAATTTTGGGGGAGCTCTAAAATATTGATATGATTGCCAAATAAATGATATTTTGGCCATGGTTTTCCCTCAAAGATGTAAAATAAGAGAAATAAAATTGTATTTTGAGTTCATGATTCGTGAAAAAAGTGTTGCCTGCTTGCGCGAGGCGCTTGAAGCGTTGAAGCAGCTGAACCCAGGCCGCTGTGGTCGCTTCTGTGTTAGGTAAGACTTACTTTGCTGTGTTGTAGGCCTATGGATTGCTGTGATGTGATAGGCCTACTTATGAGAAGGGCTATGTGCATCGTTGTGTTGTGTATGTGGCGTTGCGTCTCTCCAGGCAGTGAGAGGGTTGTGTTGTGCTATAGTCCTAGCTGTATTGTAAATAATAGGCTATTGCCATATTGTTCACGGTTGGTGCCGCTGGCTGCTCTTATCGCGTGTGTTTGGCTCTGTGTACAGCCTTATAGGCTATAGCCCATGTGATTGTGAAACAATGTAAGTTGTTGAGTAATTCTAAGTTGATTTAATTAAACAGTCAAAAGACACATCATTGGTGGTCCGTGGATTATTTACTATCAAGTTCATTGAAGTTTGCGTCGCCCATTCGGGAAATCTGTTGACATGAACATGATCCATCGGGGTGTTTCATAAATATTCGTAAATATTGTACATAGACCCTATGGCACCACCCGTGTGCAACAGATTTTCTCTTTTTAATATGCCTATGCCTATGCTGTTGCTATTAATGACAGGGTCAGCATTTAAACTCCCCCCCCCCCAAAAAAATAAAATAAAAATAAATCGCCCGTACCCGCCCCCCCCCCCCCCCCCCCCCCTCCCCCCCCGGCTCCCCCGGGGACCGTGGTATAATTCGCACACTGCGCATAGTCACGTAGGCAGCGTTGTAAATGAGCTTTTAATGTTTAACTCACTAAATTCCCACCTCTGTGTCACCCGATCTCTTGTTCGGACAGTTCATATTGTGTGCTTTGTTAATGTTTGAATGTGACTTTATAATCATTTAAATTGTTCATCTTGTTTTACTGTGACTTTCATGTTGGTATTTTAACTTTTTTCATTGGGTATCATTGGGTGACTATGAAGCTCCATACAAAAAAACATACTGTTGGTATTATTATTACAGTTCTTTTAAAGTGAATTGACCTGCGGCCAGATAGTGTAGTGGTAAGGGCCAAAAAAGTACTGGGTTCGATCCCCATGGTCCTCAGCCTAACCTGTAGTCATCCTCGAGCAAAATGACGTAACAGCCTGCTCCTTAATGACATGTATCTGAATTCACTGTAAGTCGACCTTGTCTGCTAAAATGACTAAATACTAAATACTGAACACCTCTTTCTCATGTGTGTTTTGATGTTGATGTTTTGATTGGCTGTTTTCTGCACCAGGTTGTCCACCATGACCCTTGCCGTGGGGGAGCTGGCTACTGGAACAGCCTGTTCAGGTTCAAGCACCTGGCCACTGGGTGCTACATGGCTGCAGAGGTGGGTGAGGTGTGTGGCGCTTCTCTTCCACCCTACAGCCGAAGGGTTCGATTCCCAAATGATTGCAGTCCTAACATTTAGGCACCCTTCTGCAAGATGCCCCCTACCTGCTCCTTAATGACCCCTGTCTATATTCACTATCTAACCCCTACCTGCTCCTTAATGACCTGTCTCTGTATTCACTGTCTAACCCCTACCTGCTCCTTAATGACATGTATCTGAATCCACTGTAAGTCTACTAAGAATGACTAAATGTTAAATGATTATCAGCACAGTCTGAGCATTCATATATATTTGATTATGAATTCTGGCTGTTTGCTAACATTGTAGCATTTTATGTGCAGAAATAGCTAGATGAACTCAACAATATGACACCATACTAACTAAATGGTATGGTGAAGCATGAAGCCACATGTCAAAGACATTCATCATATATACAGAGCAGAGGATCGGGACGCTATTCAAGCTGTGGGTCCTTTTTTTTTCTTAGGTGAACCCAGACTTTGAGGAGGAGACAGCCGAGCAGAGGTCCTCAGTAAGTCTACCTCCTACCTCCTCCACCCCCCACTGGTCCTCTACTGTGGCTCATAAGTACTATAGTACTTTCTAACTGGGTCTTCGCTGGGTTTTTCTGTTTCCTCCTAGGTGGCGGACTTTACACCCTTTAACTTCCAGGTACTGTCCATGATTATCTGGTGTCTCTAACAGCGTAGCCATGCCTTCTTCTTTGTGTTTATCTGCGCTTGCCCTTTGCTCGTCTCTGTCCTGTTCTGTGCTTTCTGCCTCTACTGTCTCTTTTTTTATTTTTTTAAGTGGTCCTTAACAATAAAAATAACAGTCTTTAGCTAAGCAGACTGTGAGTGGCAACGGATGCTGTGACAGTAGTTGGCCACAAGGTGTCAGCATTAATCTCTTCTTGACGCATGTGCTATTAGAAACCATCACCAGGCGGCGGTGTGGTACAGTCTATCAGAAGGCTCTCCTCACTCCACTGGGAGGTGAACAGTCATTTTATATCAATACTTATCAATACTTTTCTGTTTGTTTTTCTTTGAATGATTGTCAGCTGGACACGGACCACGAGGCTCTGCGTGCGCGTCTCCGGGCGCCGCAGGAGAAGGTGATGTACACCCTGGTGCCCGTCCCCGATGGCATGGAGATCTCCTCCATCTTCGAGCTGGACCCCACCACCCTGAGGGGAGGGGACTCCATGGTGCCCAGGTGAGAGCCCCACCCGGCCCACACATGCATGGATACACACGCAAACACAGAAGCATGGAAACATACACATGCGCACAGTCGCACACTAGGGGGGCACATTATTCAGATTACAGGTCAGTTAATATCTCGGAAACAATATATATCATGATATATATATATATTAGTGATGGGCCGTTATCGGCGTTACCGCGCTGCGATAACGCGAGACTCTTATCGCGTGATAAAAAAATGATCGCCGTTAATCTATTGTCAAAGTTGGATTGGGAGCTGGGTCTATACAGGTAAAAGAACGATGATAAAGGTCCGTATTCGCGGTGTCATTACTGCCCCCCCCCCCCCCCCCCCTTCAACAATCGCGCACCTCTTCCACTCCGGTCGCACCCCCCCCCCCCCCGGTCAACAATTGCGCAGTTTTCTGGTAATTCAATAAATAAATATTAAAAAATCACTATTTCTTCACTTTACTGTAATGCAGCCTTTAAAACCAGGTAAAGAAAACACTTATGCCATACGATATTACGATCCAAATTCTGAGACGATATCTAGTCTCACATCACAATATAATATCGATATATTGCTCAGCCCTAGTGCGCGCACACGCACGCACACACACTAGTCACGGGACGTATGAACATTTCTTGTTTCACTTGACTTGACTTGACTTGCCTAATCATCGAGATATGCGTGCTGCGGGCTCCTCCTTGCGGCAAATTCAAAATAAATCAGTAACTCAATATAGGACTGTATATGAGTGAGCTAGACAGCTTTTTTAAGATTCTCTCGTGTGAGGATATTCACGATTATCCCGATCCACAATAATAACGTTAATGGAAAGCGTTTTTTATCACGATCCACGATAAATCGTATGTCGTCCCATCCGTAACACACACACACACACACACACACGCGTGCACACACACACACGCGTGCACACAAACCCCTGCTCTTTTGAATTTGAAGATTTCAGAAGTCCCCTCAAGGGACTTTACAAATGTCACAATAAAAAACTCACAATGGTCTTTAGGTATGAGGGAGTCCTGCTGGTCCTCGTGATACCACTGAGAGTGTGTCATGTTAAGGGTACTTTACCGAGATGTTTCTACGTGAAGTCATCCATCGAGCTCTGACCTGACTCTTCACTCTGTTTATTGTTCATTTCTTCATGTATTTATGCATCAATATTTCAGTGCCACGCGTGTGTACCATTTCATGGTCTGATCACAGTTCTTTCCATGATGGTATCATTAACCAGGACAAAGACTGTTGAAAAAAAATGTGTATGTGGTTTATGGTATATTTGGTACATTCAATGATGAAATGTCATCTATGTCATCACACACACACACACGGGTGCTTTGTTCAGGGGTGAGCGTGGCACGAGACAGCGCACCTGCTCCTGGCCTCCGTACCTTTTGTTTTGTTTATCTGTAGCCACTTCCTCTTCCCCTTATCACCTGAGCGGCATCACGTAGAGGCGGGGTTTTCTACCTGTCCGCTGTACGCCATCAGATAAGAAGTACCCAGTCGCTCCTAAAGCCACCTAGTGTGTGGGGCGCTCCGGCACTCCCCACTTCCACCTGGACAAACCCTCTGTGTGCCTAATGGAGATGAGGGAGGGAGGGAGGGAGGGAGGGAGGGAGAGAGAGAGAGAGAGAGGAGAGAGGAGAGAGAGAGAGAGAGAGAGAGGAGGGAGAGAGGGAGAGAGAGAGAGAGGGAGAAGCCTTGCAGGCTTTGTGTTTACCATTATATAATACCTGCCAAGAAAGTGTCTGCTGTCCAGGCTGGGAAGGGTACAGGGACAGCACATGCACAGCATGAGGCACACGGATTAGGTGTAAGTTGATACGTGGCTGAGAGAGAGAGGGAGGGGGGGGGGGGGAGAGAGAGAGAGAGGGAGGGGGGGGGGGGGGGGGGCAGGCACCAGGGCTCACTAAGCTGCCCATGCCAGGGTGTGCTGCTGCTGCTGTTGAGCGACGCGTCATAAGGACATGAGTCCCTGCAGGATAATCGCCTCACGTTTGGAAAAACGCGCTGAACAACATCCTAGAGATACAAGACTCCCTTACACATTACATAAAAAAATAAAACCAATACAATTATTATACTATGCAGTTAGTATAATGACTAGTAAATACAAAATATTGTATTAATTGATATCATAATGATAAAATTATAAAATGCTATATATATATTACGATATTTATGTTATTTTATTTATTTATTTATATATATATATATATATATATATATATATATATATATATATATATATATATATATATATATATTACGATATTTATGTTATTTTATTTATATATTTATGTTCTGTTATGATATGGACTTTGTCTTTTTGTGCTCAACAATATACTACATATGCATTCAAAGATGCTCTGCACAATGAATCACAGCTGTGGAATTTAAAAATAACCCCCCTCTCCCACCACCGGCTACACACACATACACACACACACACACACACACACACACACACACACACACACACACACACACACACACACACACACACACACACACACACACACACACACACACACACACACACACAGCTGCCGCCTGTCCATCACATATCACTACTCTTGTCAATGTGACTGAGCAGCAGAGGCAACACCTGCCTGCCTGTAGGTGGCTGATGTTGTTAAGACAGTCCATGTCGCACAGTCAACCTCTTATTATGCCCAGGCGTCACTCAGTCCAATCACCAACAGTATCCTATGGACAAAACATCAATAATGACTGGCTCGCTGTACATTATCCCGCTTATTACACAGCTACTTACTGAAGAAATCTATAATTTGACACAAAATATAACCACATAAAATGATTTCATTGATTTAAAAAAGATTGTATTGCTTCTGTAAAAAAGTACAAAATATAGTCGATGGTTGGAAATAGCGTCTGTTATTCATAGCATTATCTGCTATTCAGAAATAACAGACCGTCGTAATGGACTAATCAGTATTCAACAGAGCCGTGTAATGACACTACAGGCAGAGTGACCTGGTGTATCACCCAGTAACATCGCTCCATCATGTCCTTCCTTGAGCTTCTAGGAGTTCGTACGTGAGGCTGAGGCACCTGTGCACCAACACGTGGGTTCACAGCACCAACAACCCCATTGACAAGGAGGAGGAGAAACCTGTCATGTTACGGGTAAGTTGGACGTTCGGTGGTCCACGATCGATAGTCCACGATCAGTAGGCAATAATCTCTGCATATATCACACGGATTTAAAGGGTTTATTATGATCGATATAGGTTATGATCGATCTGATTTATTGTTTCAGATCGGAACATCGCCAGTGAAGGAAGATAAGGAGGCCTTTGCCATAGTTCCTGTGCCGCCCGCCGAGGTGCGTGATCTGGACTTCGCCAACGATGCCAGCAAAGTGTTGGCTTCTATTGCCGGGAAGCTGGAAAAGGGCACAATCACACAGAATGAGAGGAGGTAGGTGCTGGGGACATGATGGGACGAGCAGTAAGCTTGATGTCTAAATCAGTACTTTTTTATTAATTACAACTCGGGACAGACGACCTGCAGTGTATTACCGTACATGTGTAATAATGATGACTGTAATGGTAATGATAGGTCTAATGATAATCATGATGGTAGGTATAATGGTTATGATAGGTATTGATAGGTGTAATGGTAATGATAGGTGTAATAGTAATGATAGGTGTAATGGTAATGATAGGTAATGATAGGTGTAATGGTAATGATAAGTGTAGTAAAAGGTGAAATGGTAATGACAGGTAATGATAGGTGTAATGGCAATGATGGCTTATGATAGGTGTAATGGTAATGATAGGTGTAATTTCAATGATAGGTAATGATAGGTGTAATGGTAATGATGGCTTATGATAGGTGTAATGGTAATGATAGGTGTAATTTCAATGATAGGTAATGATAGGTGTAATGGTAATGATAGGTGTAATGGTAATGAGAGGTGCATGATAAGGCATTACACTAAATATGTGTAATGGTAATGATGGGTGTTTTGCCTGTATCTGTGCAGGTTTGTGACCAAGCTGCTGGAGGACCTGGTGTTCTTCGTGGTGGACATCCCCAACAGCGGGCAGGACGTGTTGGAGATCATGGTGAACAAGCCCAACAGGGAGAGGCAGAAGCTCATGAGGGAGCAGAACATCCTCAAACAGGTCCGTCAAGTCGCCTTCCTCCAAAACGCTGCTCTCTAACTGTAAAGTACAATTGTTTTTATGATCGAATGCACAGTATACCACAGAAAGGTCATTCTGGACAGTGAAATTCTTGCGGCGAGGCAAGGGTCGACTATGTGATGAAGATGAAAGATCAAATAAAAGATAAAGATAAATACATAAATAGATAAAAAATAATAAAAACAATGTCATAAAACATTAAATATACAAGGTATTGTACCACCAATATAGCACAAATTCATAACTTCTCTATTCTGTCAGATGCTGTAGATCGCTTAAAAACCCTTATTTGAGTCTATGGCAGTGGAGTTGGGGGAATCGGTGTGTGTGTGATGTAGTTTTTGTTTGTGCTGTTTTGTTGTCTTTGTCTTTATGAAAATGGTCTTTCATTCGCGTCTCCATGGCCTTTCCGCAGATCTTCAAACTCCTCCAGGCTCCGTTCACAGACAGCGGGGACGGCCCCATGCTACGCCTGGAGGAGCTGGGGGACCAGCGGCACGCCCCCTTCAGGCACATCTGTAGGCTCTGCTACCGCGTGCTGCGCCACTCCCAGCAGGACTACCGCAAGAACCAGGTGAGGAGGGCCCACGCGGTGCGACGTGTGGAAAAAACTTCTGATCAAAGACTCTTGCTGAATCAACTTTATGTGCTTATCAATGGAGAAGGTCAGCGTGTGCTCAACTGTGGAAAAAACACAGGTCCGGAAACCACCTGGCCCCAGCTCTGTGAGCTCAACTATGTGATAATTAGTGTGGAAAATATTTAATAAATATATTAACAATAAAGGACATATAATCACATATCAATAGAAGTAAATAGGTTATATATATATATATATATATATATATATATATATATATATATATATATGTATATGTATATGATTCAAGAATAATCTTTATAAAGCTTGATTGACTAAATCTAATCGAGAGAAGTGTTGATCTTACAGGGCAAATGAAGACACCATTGTATTCAAGTGAACCAAGAATTATCGAGGTCAAAAATCTGGGATGACGTGAACATGCCCATCTGTTGTGGTGGGAGTTGACACAATTGTAGTTGCAGCTTGGGAACTGGGAGCCTGAGAAAGGAGATGAGTGTCCTATGAAGGTTAGAAAATGAGAAGTAAAAAGTGTATAAAAATGACGTGTACATAGACAACAGTAGCTTGAGGCGTAACCAACAGCTACAGCATCATGAGTTCACAAAATATTGTTTTGTTCAGTTCGCTCCATGGACCGACTCGATTTGTCTTAAACTTGTGTTGAAATAAATCGAATTTTGCATTTGTATCCTGTCCTATCCGACTGAGTCCGTTCGTAAAAAGACAAAATAATCAGAACCTGAAGATAATGACTGGCCCAAGACGTGGGGGCACACACATTTGGACCCCTGAAATTGTTGGACTAACAAAAGGGGGAATATTGTAAACATGTTCACCCAAAATAATCAACATATTAAATAATAAGTATGTTGAACGGATTTAGCTTCAAAATGGTAAAATAATTGACAGTAAGAAAAAATAATCTTCTAAACGCCTTCCTGTAGAATATATAATTTGCATAACTGATGAATATGCATATTTTGGAAACGCCCACGTGCCCTGAACTGCTGCCACCCCTTGAGGTAAACCTGCCAGCTCATTTGAATTCATTTGCATACCAAGTCGTGGTTGGTTCTGTCTTTTTGTAGGGTCACGCGTTTTTCCCCTCCTACGTGCAGCACATTGTCAACTTGGAAGTCACGTAGCTGCCTCACTGAAACCGTGTGAACGTTTCTGTCTGTAAGAAGATCGGTATTTAAAACCACCAGTGTAGTCATACTTCCCAGAGGAGGTCACCATGAAGAAACCACATCCATGTCTCAGTGTGTTTCTATTGAGTAATATTACAACAGCTGATGCTGACATGGAGGATATTATGGGAAAGGCACCATCACACCCGACATGTTTACAAAGTAGTGCTGAGCGATATGGTGAGAAATTCACATTGGGATTATTTTGACCGATATTGTGATTGCGATATTATTCAGGGAATGAACATTTTTGCATCACAACTTTAATTTTCACTGACATCCAATTCGATTCAAATCATGATATGACATTGGTTGGTGTCTTACATCTGGAGAAAAAAAATGTGTAGGCCAGGGCATCTCTACAGCATTACAGTACTTCATTTATAATGGTGTTATAAATTTACATTTAAACATTTTACCCTATCAAAGAATTACAGCTCCTGCGATTTAGATACTGCACTTGGCAATATTGCGATTTTGATAATATTTTGATTAATTGTTCAGTCCTACCACAAAGTCGTGGTGCAGTAACATATCCATTAGTCTTGGTCGGGGCAAGATAGTGGTTTGAGTGTTTTGATGTTCAGCCAAAAGCTTCTGGGTTTGAACCCTAACATCCATTTGTCTATTTGTCGGTGTGCTTGAGCCAGATGCCTAACCCCTACCTGCTCATTTAGGACACGTCTGAAATGTCATAAAGTATACAGAATATACTTCTAATCTCGTTTTTTACTCCCCTTGTGTTTCCCCCCCTGTCCCCCGTCGCCGCAGGAGTACATTGCCAAGCAGTTCCGCTTCATGCAGAAGCAGATCGGCTACGACGTGCTGGCGGAGGACACCATCACGGCCCTGCTGCACAACAACCGCAAGCTGCTGGAGAAACACATCACAGCTGCGGAGATCGACACCTTCGTCACCCTGGTGAGGAAGAACCAGGAGCCCAGGTGAGACCACTGATGCTGCTGCTGCAGGGGTTAGGTTATGGTTTGGGGTAGGGGTTAGGGTTACGTTAGGGTTTGGGGCAGGGTTAGGGGTAGGGGTTAGGGTTACGTTAGGGTTTGGGGCAGGGTTAGGGGTAGGGGTAGGGGTTAGGGTTACGTTAGGGTTTGGGGTAGGGGTTCTTGAGTTCTTCAGCGGCTGCTCAGTCATGTAGAAACATGGAGATTTATTCAGAGTCTGCACATAGGAGAGTGTGACCAACGGTCCAGGAAGAACCTGGGGCACTGTAAGATGTTTGTCGACTCTGAGCAAATAATCCAAAGTGGGCCAAGTATTTGAAGTACTGTCGAGTTGTCTTTGAGAAAATAGGAACCAGGGCTGATTCAGTCGTTTTTGGATCAATGGCGCCTTTTAATGTAATGTTGCTGTGAGTGGGCTCCGGTCCATTAGGTTTCCCTGTAGCGCCCATCATAGCATCCAAAGGTCAATACTGGCAACAAGGCCTGAATAATCATGACCTTCTCCGAAAAGTCATCTCCGGTGTCCCAGACGTGTTTTGTTTGTTTGTGTGTTTGTTGTGTTTCCTAGGTTCCTGGACTACCTGTCGGATCTGTGTGTGTCCATGAACAAGTCCATCCCTGTGACCCAGGAGTTGATCTGTAACGCCGTGCTGGACCCGGCCAACGCAGACATCCTCATCGAGACCAAGTAGGCTCCTCTGCCCTTCCATTAAGGGTCCTGTCTTTCTTGATTTTCTTCGTTTATGATATTGTTTCCATTCTGTTGAGAATCTCAAAGTACACAAAAGGTGAGAAAGGGGCAGCAACGAGGCTGCTACAAGGCATCAATAATAAAAGACAAATGCAGAACAGACTGCCTAACTAGATTGCAGAGGGGTTGGGTGGCGGTGTCTTGAAGCTGAACACAATGGTGTCGAGTAGTCCGGGTGTTTGACTCCCACCCAAAAGGTTCTGGGTTCGAACCGGTAACGTCCGCAGTCTAGCTGCAGGCGTCCTCCAGCCAGACCTCACCTCTACCTGCGTATTAATCTGAATTAAAATTCACTTTAGATAAAGGTGCCTGTTCATGTGGTTTGTTGTCTCATATGTCTCCGCTGCTCCCTTGTTTTTATCATTGTGTCTCTCTGTGTATGTCTGTCTGTCTGTCTGTCTGTAGTTATTGTAAATAAGAATTTGTTCTTAATGAACGTGCTTGGTAAAATAAAGGATGATGATGATGATGATGATGATGATGATGATGATGATGATGATGACTATAAATGCAATTGGTAGTGATTGGTGGATTTCGCTTGTCTCCACCCCCCCAGGTTGGTGCTGTCGAGGTTCGAGATCGAGCCGGCGGCCAATGGGGAGAGCCCGTCCCTGGAGGCGGAAGACGAGGAGGAGGTGTGGCTCTTCTGGAAGGACACCTGCAAGGAGGTGCGCAGTAAGAGCATCAGGGAGCTGGCCCAGGACGCCAAGGAGGGGCAGAAGGAGGACCAGGAGGTGGTTAGCTACTACAGGTCTGAGGCCTATGGTTGTGTACACACACACACACGCACACTTTCCGCTGCATCAATTTAATTGTGGATAAAGGATACATGAACGATGTGCAGAAAAATAGGTTTAATATGGATAAAATAAAGTAAAAAACAAACTACTCAAGCTTTCAAGCATCAAATATTAAATGCTAATATTCAACATATTTAATATTCAAACATTCAATAGTACTCACTCCAGGACTCTGGCCTACAGGTAACGTTGAATACAAATAATAACAGCTTGAGCTGTCATATTTGCCTGACCAATCACACTATCTTGATCTATCAATCTAACATTGTATTGATCTACTCTCCCTCAGGTACCAGCTGAACCTGTTTGCCAGAATGTGTCTGGACCGCCAGTACCTGGCCATCAACAAGATCTCTGGCCAGCTGGACGTGGACCTCATCCTGCGCTGCATGTCGGACGAAGACCTGCCCTACGACCTGCGCGCCTCCTTCTGCCGCATGATGCTGCACATGCATGTGGACCGCGACCCCCAGGAGCAGGTCACGCCCGTCAAGTACGCCCGCCTCTGGTCCGAGATCCCCTCCAAGATTGCCATCGACGAGTGAGTCCAATCTAATCGAACATGATGATCTCGGCTCAGGAGGTAGAGCGGGTTGTCTGGCGACTGGAAGGTTGTCGGTTCGATCCCCGGCTCCTCTTAGCTAAGTGTTGTGGTGTCCCTGAGCATGACACTCTAACCCTAACTTCCCCCTGAGGAGCTGGCTGTTGCGTCAGTGTATGAATGTGTATACGAATGGGTGAATGTGAAGCAATAATTGTAAAGCACTTTTGAGTGGCCTGAGGTCTGAAAAGCGCAATATAAATGCAGTCCATTTACCATTTATTTACCATGATATTACTAGTATATGTCTCGAGGTTTGTTTGTTAAAGTGGTTCAACTAAAACGGTGACATTGGACACAATAAAAGTCAAGTAAAATGAATGGAAGAAGATGCAGAACAAAATGTAAAGCTGTAGCAAATGGTGAAGGAACTGTAGAAATCATAGATAAATGCAGTAAAGAAAAATTAAAACAAATTACACACTGATCAAAGTGATTTCATACATGATTTACACAAAGGAAGTAGAATGCATTTTAAGGTCCTGTAAGTGTTCCTTGGATCCACATCCGACCCAGGAGCACTAAGTAGACCATGAAGGGTTTCAAAGTACGATTGGTATTATGTGTTCAACCCGGACCACGAGTATTCATTTATGTCAAACGTGTTTCCAACATGAAACAGTGCAACCACGCAAGGGTGGTGAATAGTTATTTTTTATTCATTCAGCTATGACAACGACGGAACGACCAGGGATGAGATCAAGGAACGTTTCTGTCTCACCATGGAGTTTGTGGAGAACTACCTGAGGGAGGTGGTGTCCCAGAATATCCCCTTCAATGACAGGGAGAAAAACAAGCTCACCTTCGAGGTAAATGCCTCTGACTCATTGAAGTGGAATAACATTTACATTGACCTTTACATTTAGTCATTTGTCAGACACTTTTGTCAGACTCTAGTCTGGAACCTCTCAGTTCAGTTTCGATTTCCAAGGGGCATTGTCAACGGGACCAAAATGCCTCTGGACACAATTGGATAGACCTACAACCAACCAGATCAACAAACCGTGTGACTTAATTAAACTTTTCCCAAATCCTGTCAGAAGTATGGCAAACACATCTTTCTTATCAACAAAAGCTTTAACACTACCTGACAGAGTGCAGTGTAGCAATAGGAATCGTAAAACGGTGTTGGATTTTGTTAATTTAGCGGTAGAGCACAATTGGTGAATCACGCCAGTGTACGTTTTCAACACAAGTTGACACATTAGTTGATGTCAATGACAAATAACAACCTTACAACCTCCTGATGGGAATCATTAAGCTTTTGGTCACCTCTATTCTACACAGGTTGATTGTTGTTATCCTCCTACGCACTTATTGTATGTTCGTACGTCCTGGCAATTAAATAGTACTATCGTATAGCATCTTACCCTAGCTTTCCACGCTGTATACCAGAAAGAAGAGCTAAACCTAGCAATTATGGTGCACTTAGAAACTTGTTCTCTTGACATCCTTGCTGTACCGACAGTGATGTACTTATTGTAAGTCGCTTTGGAAAAAAAAGCGTCTGCTAAATTCCCTAAATGTAAATGTCAATGTAAACAGGTAGTGAACCTGGCGAGAAACCTCATCTACTTTGGTTTCTACAACTTCCGAGACCTGTTGCGGCTGACCAAGATCCTGCTGAACATCCTGGACTGTGTCCACGTCAGCACCCTCTACCCCATCGACAAGCTGGCCAAGGAGGAGGAGGAGACAAAAGGTTCTTGTTTAAACTGTTGAGTTGACTGTACAACTGTCATTTAAACTGTCGGATCTGTTTTAGATCCTTACTTTGTAATGTGATGTACGCTTACTAAATTACATAAATACATTTTGCAGCTGCCTTTTTATTTTTGTTTTTGATGATGCACTCGGATTAACAATGAAAACCGAGTTGACATTGGGTGTAGTCAGATGAAACAGGGTATCAGATTAAACTTCATAGAGGATGATCGGATGATCGATGATTGCTTTGTAATTAAATATCAACATACAAATTAAACAAAGCTAAGATAGATATCTTGCGATACATCATATATTAGTTCATCCGTTTGAGATCGTTTGAGATTGTATATCTGTGACACTTCCTGTATTTAGTAATGCCATTTACAGTACAGGGTTACAGTAAAACCCTGTTTAGCAGAACATCCACCTACGGGTTTCGGTCTGAGGAGTCATGCCAGTCCTAACACATTGGTTTTTGCAGGAGAAAGTGAGAGTGTGTGTCGTCAAACATTGTCAAAACGGCACCTCACACTCGCTCAATACACAGATTTTGGGGTTTACTTACCCTTTAAAGATTGCCACTGTTCTCCGCCTGTAGCCGGCAGCAACGTGATGAAATCCATCCATGGCGTGGGGGAGCTGATGACGCAGGTGGTGCTGCGTGGCGGCGGGTTCCTGCCCATCACGCCCACCCACCAGCCGGAGGGCGATGTAGTCAAGGCCCAGATCGAACCCGAAAGGGAAGACATAATGGTGATGGACACCAAGCTGAAGATCATTGAGATCCTACAAGTGGGTCACGTCATTCACGTCATTCACGTTAATAGCCTATTATTCATATTGGCCCATTGTCAGTCCATTAACATTGTTAACGTCATTCATGTTACTAGACTATTCATAGACTATTCATATATGCCCATTGTCAGTCAGTAGTCTAGTATAACATTGTTAACGTCACTCACGTTAATAGCCTATTATTCATATTAGCCCATTGCCAGTCAATATTCTATTAACATTGTTCATGTCATTAATGTTAATCTACTATCGACTATTGTTAATCATGTTAATCTACTATTGGCTATTCATTTTTGCCCATAGTAGTCAATAGTCTTTTAACAAAAGAAAAATTGCTTACCTGTTGTTTTTCTTTGTTGTGTTTTCTGCATGACTTTAGTTTATTCTGAATGTGCGGCTGGACTACAGGATCTCGTGCCTGCTGTGTATTTTCAAGCGTGAGTTTGATGAGAGCAACCCCCAGGACAACAGCACCAGTCAGGATGGGGCGAACCCACTGACAGGTACACACTCAAGCCAAAGCCCCTGGAAACTAATGGAAACTTCTGGAAACTTCTGTAAAAATGTGTTAAAGATTTGTTCATCCTAGCAAGAGAACACTTGAAACATATTTGAGTCTGCTTTGTTGTGTTTACTACAACCAGGTAATCTTGACTTTGAGAACATTGAAGAACAGGCTGAAGGGATCTTTGGTGGAAGGTAATGCATTTAAAGCTATATAAAATAATAATAATAATAATAATAATAATAATAATAATAATAATAATAATAATAATAATAATATAAAGATATTAATAGTGAACACCAAGGTAATTTTATGTTGATACTAAATATTTTATTTTGATTGAATTTGATTTTTACTATTCATTTATATATTATTTTGTATGTTTTTATGTTTTACATTAAAACATTGTTTACATTAAAAACATTTTTTTAATCTATTATTATGATTTTTTTTACATTCATTTTGTAGTTCTCTCACCCTTGCCTTGTCCAGAACAACAAGCCATTGACTTGAAGGTGTTGCTGTAAGTATTGCTGTGTCTCCCTCTACAGTGAAGAGAACACCCCGTTGGACCTGGACGACCATGGGGGTCGCACCTTCCTGAGGGTGCTGCTCCACCTCACCATGCATGACTACCCTCCGCTGGTGTCCGGGGCCCTCCACCTCCTCTTCAGACACTTCAGCCAGAGGCAGGAGGTCCTCATGGCCTTCAAACAGGTAAGATGAGAAGAGATGACTTTATTGATCCCAGATGGGAAAATGTAGGTAAGGTAGGCACCTCTATAACGTGGAATTGCTTCCTTCATTTGACAGTTTTGTTTTATCTGTTTTGATTTTCCCTCCTTCTCAAGGTTTCTTTCTTTTTCGTTAGTTGATGTCATCAGAATCTGGGCCTATAAAGACTGTAACTACGATAAAGCCCTGTTAAAGTAACCTTGACTTGACTTGGATCTGTTAAATAACTGACCTTTTATCCCGTATTTTATTAAGATCCTTGGATGGAGTCTTGTTGGTTACTCCCAGGTCACAGTTTGTGACAAAGTGTGATTGGGCTTTTGCCATTAGAGCCCCCACACTATGGACCTAGAGCCCCCACACTATGGACCTAGAGCCCCCACACTATGGAGCTAGAGCCCCCACACTATGGACCTAGAGCCCCCACACTATGGAGCTAGAGCCCCCACACTATGGACCTAGAGCCCCCACACTATGGACCTAGAGCCCCCACACTATGGACCTAGGGCCCCCACACTATGGACCTAGAGCCCCCACTATGGACCTAGAGCCCCCACACTATGGACCTAGAGCCCCCACACTATGGACCTAGGGCCCCCACACTATGGACCTAGAGCCCCCACACTATGGGACTAGAGCCCCCACACTATGGACCTAGAGCCCCCACACTATGGACCTAGAGCCCCCACACTATGGACCTAGAGCCCCCACTATGGACCTAGAGCCCCCACACTATGGACCTAGAGCCCCCACACTATGGACCTAGAGCCCCCACACTATGGACCTAGGGCCCCCACACTATGGACCTAGAGCCCCCACACTATGGGACTAGAGCCCCCACACTATGGGACTAGAGCCCCCACACTATGGACCTAGGGCCCCCACACTATGGACCTAGAGCCCCCACACTATGGAGCTAGAGCCCCCACACTATGGAGCTAGAGCCCCCACACTATGGAGCTAGAGGCCCCCACACTATGGAGCTAGAGCCCCCAAACTATGGACCTAGAGCCCCCACACTATGGACCTAGAGCCCCCACACTATGGACCTAGAGCCCCCACACTATGGAGCTAGAGGCCCCCACACTATGGAGCTAGAGGCCCCACACTATGGACCTAGAGCCCCCACACTATGGACCTAGAGCCCCCACACTATGGAGCTAGAGGCCCCCACACTATGGACCTAGAGCCCCCACACTATGGGACTAGAGCCCCCACACTATGGACCTAGAGCCCCCACACTATGGAGCTAGAGCCCCCACACTATGGGACTAGAGGCCCCCACACTATGGACCTAGAGCCCCCACACTATGGGACTAGAGCCCCCACACTATAGACCTAGAGCCCCCACACTATGGACCTAGAGCCCCCACACTATGGACCTAGAGCCCCCACACTATGGGACTAGAGCCCCCACACTATGGACCCAGAGCCCCCACACTATGGACCTAGAGCCCCCACACTATGGAGCTAGAGCCCCCACACTATGGGACTAGAGCCCCCACACTATGCGACTAGAGCCCCCACACTATGGGACTAGAGCCCCCACACTATGGAGCTAGAGCCCCCACACTATGGGACTAGAGCCCCCACACTATGGGACTAGAGCCCCCACACTATGGGACTAGAGCCCCCACACTATGGACCTAGGGCCCCCACACTATGGACCTAGAGCCCCCACACTATGGGACTAGAGCCCCCACACTATGGACCCAGAGCCCCCACACTATGGACCTAGAGCCCCCACACTATGTGACTAGAGCCCCCACACTATGGGACTAGAGCCCCCACACTATGGGACTAGAGCCCCCACACTATGGAGCTAGAGCCCCCACACTATGGGACTAGAGCCCCCACTTCTATACTTCTGTGTCGAATAGCCACCTCGGTCTACCCTTGCATTCATGGTTCTGCGTCCCGACGTGTAGTTTTGGAGAGGTGCATGTAAGCTACGAGAAGCTACCGAGAAGCTCCAGGGTGGTGGATATTAAGCGGAGGTTCCTCCCATACCTATCCAGGTCCAGCTGCTGGTGACCAGCCAGGACGTGGACAACTACAAGCAGATCAAGTCGGACCTGGACCAGCTGAGGTCCATCGTGGAGAAGTCTGAACTCTGGGTGTACAAGAGGCAGGGGGAAGACGGAAACGATGGGGACGGGCCTTCAGAATCCGACCACAAGAAACAGGTTTGACAGCACTAAAGGCAAAGATTCATCAAGAAGTGTTTAGCAATAAAGTACATTTATTTGTATCATTAATGTTGCATCATGTACTGATTACACAAGGCTTCATCTTAATTCCTCATCTCGTTGCCTGCAGTAGTAAATGAGATGTTTGGTGTGTGTTGGTGTTCAGGGAGATTCATGTGGCTCGGACAAGAAGAAGACGGAGAGTACCAGCTGTTACAACTACAGAGTGGTGAAGGAGGTACAACTAATATCCATTGAAAATCTGTCTATCCGTGTAACACCGTGTCCTAACTGAATGCCATGCGAGTGAGCATCAGCGATACAAAATAGGACATGGTGTCATGGACGAGGAACGGCTGATTCATTTAGTTGAAATGAGGAGTTATCTTGTTTGTTTTTTACGTGACATAACAGAAGTGCATATTTAGATAGTTGGACACTCGCTTGGTGTTGCTGCTTGCAGCTTTTTCGAGAACCGCTCATCCAAACAACCTCGCGCTCGACACAGCGCTTCCTCGGGTCCTCAGCAATACACCCGCCGAGTGTGAAGTCGATCGGATGAACATTTGTCGATAAAATCGAAGGACAGCCAGGCATACACACATACTACTTCTTGATATCTAAATAGTAAATCGTTTATTGACATCCGTGTGTGTGTGTGTGTGTGTGTGTGTGTGTGTGTGTGTGTGTGTGTGTGTGTGTGTGTGTGTGTGTGTGTGTGTGTGTGTGTGTGTGTGTGTGTGTGTGCGTGCACGCGCCTGTGTAGATCCTGCTGCGCCTCAGTAAGCTGTGTGTCCAGGAGGGGGCGTCGGGGAAGAAGACTAGGAAGCAGCAGCAGAGGTTACTGAGGAACATGGGGGCTCACAGTGTGGTGCTGGAGCTCCTGCAGATCCCCTATGAGAAGGTACCCCGCCACAGTATTCCTGTCACTATCGTCATGTACATGGGCTGTGTCCGAAAACCATTCACTCATTCACTCCTCCCTACTCACTATCTAGGGAGGTCTATGTAGAGGACTATACTGTATTTCGCTGACTACTCCCTACTCACTATCTAGGGAGGTCGAGGTAGAGGACTATGTAGTGAGCTCATCTGCAAAATACAAAAAAACACTTTCAGACACGACTCGGGTCGCCGTTAATTACGTCATTGTGACTCCACTATATGGACACCACTACAAAATGGCGACGTAGTGAGTGGACACCTCGCAAAGACGACTATCCATGACTGTCAGTGATCATAATCCATCCATCATTATGTCCTCCTGTGATGTTCTCCAGGGTGAGGATGTGCGCATGCAGGAGATCATGAAGCTGGCTCATGAGTTCCTGCAGAACTTCTGTGCGGGGAACCAGCAGAACCAGGCTCTCCTTCACAAACACATCAACCTGTTCCTCAACCCAGGGGTAAGCATGTGTGGAGTAGGCGGCTCATGGCACCAAGAGATTCATTCTTGTGGCTCGATGTTCAGGAAGGAAGCTACAGACTTTTCCCGCAATTCTGCCCAATATTTTACCTTTTGAATGAAATGCACTATTCTGATTTCATGCTTATATAGATTTTACCCTGAATAGGAATATGGGAGTAAAGAAAATATGGGGGGCAGGATTGCGTGTTCGAACTCCCAGACAAAAAGTACTGGGTTCGATCCCCAATGTCCGTAGGCATTCATTGATGCATCCCGTAGGCACATTGGGGATTGAACCCAGTACCTTTTGGTACCTGGGTTTGATGCCTACAAACTCCCTGTAAGTCACTTTGGATATAAAAGTGTCTGCACTATCACTAAATGAATTAAGTTATCTTCCCCCTCTTCCTCCCAGATCTTGGAGGCGGTCACCATGCAGCACATCTTCATGAACAACTTCCCGCTGTGCAGCGAGATGAACGAGCGCGTGGTGCAGCACTTCGTCCACTGCACCGAGACGCACGGCCGACACGTGCAGTACCTGAAGTTCCTGCAGACCATCGTCAAGGCGGAGAACAAGTTCATCAAGAAGTGCCAGGACATCGTCATGGCCGAGGTAGGGGTAATCTCAGCAGTCCTACTATGGCAGAGCAGAACCTCCTAGGGGGAGACGGCACAGAGCCTGGGCCCGAAACCCAAATACCGAAAGGGGCGGAGTTACATCTTGTTTCCTGTTTCGTTACGGAGATATTCTACCGGAGAGAAACTCATTCGTGTGGATGAAGCTTTCAGAATAGGATTTTAATAAGTGTATTTCTACAGTGGCCAGTCTACACGGTGTTGATTTGAAACCTTTACACAACACTTTTTGCCGACTTTGTGTTCACTGTTCGCTCCAGCAACATTATTGGTCGAAACAAATAAGAAGCAAAAGAAAGTGAAACGCCCCGGATTTGAGGTAGTCTGCCCTCAGACTTTAGATAATTCATCTAAAGTCTGATTTGTGAGAAGAAGATAGGGGGGGATCTGTCTAGCGTCTCATGATGACACAACATTTTGGTTCTTCTTCTTCTTCTTCTTCTTCTTCTTCTTCTTCTTCTTCTTCTTCTTCTTCTTCTTCTTCTTCTTCTTCATCTTCTTCACGTCGACCCCCCCTAGTTGGTGAACTCGGGCGAGGACGTGCTGGTCTTCTACAACGACCGCGCCTCCTTCCAGACGCTGGTGCAGATGATGCGCTCGGAGCGCGACCGCATGGACGAGAACAGCGCCCTCATGTACCACATCCACCTGGTGGAGCTGCTGGCCGTGTGCACCGAGGGCAAGAACGTCTACACGGAGATCAAGTGCAACTCCCTGCTGCCGCTGGACGACATCGTGCGCGTGGTCACCCACGAGGACTGCATCCCCGAGGTAGGACCCGCAGACGGGGAGGCGGGGGAAGGGGCTTTGGTCTTGTTCATGGGCTCTCCTTCCTGTCTATTGTGTGGTGGCTGATGGAGTGATTCATGATTTGTTGAATATGCTGGTTGGTCAATTACGCCATTCGACGGGCTGTTATTTCCGAATAACAGACCGCAGCTCTGAATAACAGACCGTTGCTATGAATAACATACCGTTGCTATGGACGCTATTTCCAACCATAGAATCGAACAGACTTCTTTTTTTTGCAGAAGCAATAAAATCTTTTTCAAATCAATAAAGTAATTTGGTAACGGTTTAGATTAGGGAACCTGTGTGGGTTAATACGTGTCAAACTACTAGTATATTAGTTATGAGCAAGACGTCACTTTAGAATGGGGAACATATTCTGAGTTAGAAAGACTTCATTTAGAGTTATTCGGACACTATTAACACTTGTAGTTTTGTGTTTTGTTAATGAGAATAGAACAACAATTTCCTTACTTACTATCCATAAGCAGTAATTAGGAGATTATTGAGGGAAAACTCTTAGTTGATGGCCTCGTAGTTGTTGAACATGGTCATGCAGAATAAGGCATTAATAAGTGCTTTATAATGACTAATAAAGAGCTAATATGCTACTAATATGCATGCTAATAAGCAACTAGTTAATGGTGAATATGTGGTCCCTAATCTAAAGTGTTACCGATCATTTTTGTTTGTTATATTTTGTGTCAAATGATTGATTTCTTTTGTAATTTGCCATGTAACAAGGGGGATGATGTACAGCCATTATTGCAAAATAAACCCCCGACAGGGTGATGCAGGACCCTCGACGTGAATAGTCAAGCGCTATAGTAAAATGACCCAAAATCACATTTACATTTAGTTAGATAGTCTGAGAGGTGCAGAGATAGTCCATAGTAATCTAGTCCAGAGTCCTAGATTAAAATAAAACATAAGAGCTAAAAACAACAACTTGCAACAACTCGAGGTGAACAATTGTGCATGAGGAGAGGTTCTGGGAAGAGAAGTGCATTATAGATGGGGAGGGGTTCTGCAGACCGAATGTCACGAGGCCGCTCCACTATCGAGCTACCACACGCAAAATGTATATATATATATATATATATATATATATATATATATATATATGTATATGTGTGTGTGTGTGTGTGTTTTTGACATAAAAGCCTGTGTTAGACTATCATGCTTGGAATGGCAGATTTGCATACAATATTAATGTGATCACTGTGAGTAATGGGCACATTGCTATTCCATACGTTTAACTATTGTTTAATGTTGTTTGAAGCTGGTGTGTGCGTGTGCGTGTGCGTGCATGCGTGTGCTGTTTTTCAGAGAACTGATAAGTAGTGATGTTTTCCAGGTAAAGATCGCCTACATCAACTTCCTGAACCATTGCTATGTGGACACGGAGGTGGAGATGAAGGAGATCTACACTTCCAACCACATGTGGAAGCTCTTCGAAAACTTCCTGGTGGACATCTGCAGGGTGAGTCAGAGAGAGAGGGGGAGAGAGAGAGAGGGAGAGAGAGAGAGGAGAGAGAGAGAGAGGGAGAGAGGGAGAGAGAGTGTGGGAGAGAGAGTGTGGGAGAGAGAGGGTGGGAGCGAGAGAGAGGATGGAGAGAGAGGAATGAGAGAAAGAGAAAGAGAGAGATGGGGTGGGAGACAGGGGGAGAAAGAGAGGGGGTAGGAGAGAGAGAGAGAGGAATGGAGAGAGAGAGAAAGAGAAAGAGAGAGATGGGGTGGGAGAGGGGGAGAAAGAGAGGGGATGGGAGAGAGAGAGAAAGAGAGAGGGACGGAGAAAAGAGAGGATACATTCAGAGACAGAGAGCGACAGGAGAGACGAAATGCCATGTGAAAACATTGAGCATAGCGTTAGTTCAGGCAGGCCACGAAGTCAGGC
This sequence comes from Merluccius polli, assembly GCA_030340625.1. Classification (NCBI taxonomy): domain Eukaryota; kingdom Metazoa; phylum Chordata; class Actinopteri; order Gadiformes; family Merlucciidae; genus Merluccius; species Merluccius polli. The sequence continues at coordinate 7,508 of JAOPHQ010002012.1, read as the reverse complement.
TCAGCCCTCAGTACAGATCATATGATCACAGCTAGTCATAATCATAGTCATAGTTGTTTTTGCCGCTTTTATGATTTAATGTAAATGTCTTCGAGTATTCAGAAGCGCTTCAAAAGATAATGTATTATTATTATTATAAACATACATCAGCTGATTCCCCTAGCTTCCTATTGGATACCATACACAGTCAGCTGACAGCTCAGCTGACTCCCCCTCAAGCACCCATTGGCAAATATCATTCTTGGCGCCTTATTTAAGCTGCTTCAGCCTGCCTATCTTCGCTGCTACCTCTGCTAGCTTTTTGCAACCCACCTCCACCCCAGCTTTTATGTTGTATCTAATTAATCAATGTCATTTTCTGATTGTCATTGATGCTTGCTCTGTTCTGTACCCTGGGGGGTCTCTGCTGCCGCTCTCCTTGTCTTAAACTTTTCCATGTATGCACATGGAAGGGCAGGGAGGTGTGCTCTCCCTGCCTTAAGGTTTTCCACGTAGGCACGTGGAAGGACAGGGAGGCTCCCAGAACAGAGCCATACCGCCAAATGTAATATTCTGCTTTAGAATAAAAGATATTTTGACAAAAGTGGTCCTGACTGAAATGATGTAATGGCCAGGTGACAGATGACATGGGCTCAGCATGTTAAGCCTGCCAGTCTTGGCTTCAGGAAGTGTGCTCCAGTAACAGTGCATGATCATAACTCCTCCCCCTCCTCCTGCTGCATCCTATGGGGGCTGTAGGTGTGCAACAACACCACCGACAGGAAGCATGCGGACACCATGCTGGAGGGTTACGTAACCGAGACGGTCATGAGCATCGTCACATGTTTCTTCAGCTCGCCCTTCTCAGACCAGAGCACCAGTCTGCAGGTAACCACCGGCAACCCACCCCTCTTAGGAATACACATCATTCATTAATTCAGCATTGATTAAATAAACGCTTGATTTTTTTTGGTTCATTGTTCCTTCATGGGGGAGGATCATTTTGATGCTGTTTTAGTGAGGAAAAGACTTACTGTAAACATATGTGATACATATGTTGACATATATGTAATATAGTAACATGTGACATTGTTACTTGTTGTGTAGATGGCTCATCATTTGTATGTAAGTATTGGTGAACCTCCATACCATTTCTTCCCTCACCCTGGGTGTGTTTTGATGTTTGTTGTTGTTGTCTTTTCCATTAAGCCCTCAATCTGAGCCATTTTTTTTCAGAAGTTAAGACAGTTTGATCCGTTCCCTTTGGGGAGAAGTTTGGCGGCTCTGCAGATCTGTACTTTTATCCAAACCAGCTGCCTGCATTTCACGCTAATCTGAATGAGTCGTTATTCCCAGTTATTCACGTTGGTCTATTGCACAAGGCCAAGCAGATGTATTGACCCCTCCTTGTCACGTGACGTCTCTTCTAAGACGATAGTTCCCTTTATTTGTGCCCCCCCCCTCTCCCTCCACCAAAGTGACGTGGTTTCGTATTAATCCTGCAATCTCTAACTGATTCATGGCAGCTTGTTCTCATGGATAGGAATGATGCCTCCGTGTGAAGCGGGGTTCTGCTTGGGCTCAAATTGTTTACGTTGCAAGACAAAAAAGAAATGACGACATAGTCGGGTGGCCAGCCGCCCACGAGCATCGATATTCAACTCAGCCCAGGAAATCAGACCAAATTGCCATGAATTAGTTACAGATACTTATACAGATACAGATCTATAACAAGGATACCAATAAATAAAAGGGGTTTTGTTCTAGGTTTAGTTTCTGTTTGACGATCCCACATTCTGCCAAATAATTATTTTTGCCCTCTCCCAAAATATAGCAACATCATGACCTTGTGTTTTTCCCCATGACAGGCCTCCATTCTGGGAAAAGAGGTATTTATAGTAATCTAGGGTTGGGATCAGCCAATAGATTTCCCCCTGGGTCACTGTGGGAGAGATACATCCGTGATTTTTGGTTGGAAAGTTTTAGAAGCTATTTTTTAATGGTCAAAAGCAACCGGCAAATTTTCACCCCGTTTTCGGGGCCTTGATAAGTTCTCCACCACGACACTAAAACAAGGTTTAAGTCTTTAAAGGTTGACTTCTTTTTCTTAGGAGGACCATTGGGTCTACTCGCCACTCCTTTACACTTCACTCCTCCACTGATTGGGTTACCACAAGCATGTTTTCCTTTCTGCTGTGGGATGTTTGAGGTCTTTCCTCTTCTTATCGTTGCCTCCAGACCCGCCAGCCAGTGTTTGTCCAGCTGTTGCAGGGGGTCTTCAGGGTCTTCCACTGCAACTGGCTCAACCCTGTCCAGAAGGCCTCAGTGGAGGCCTGCATTAAGGTGCTCTCGGATGTGGGTAAGATATGACCACATGTTCACCAAGGATCACCAGCTAAGTAAAAGTAGTGTCGGAATAGTCAGGGGCAGGGGTCGTCAACGAGCGGCCCAGGGGCCCACCAGCAATATTATTTGGGCCCTCAGATAATTTCAGAAATGTAAAATAATAAATCAATATTCAGCATTTTGCGTCTGTCCCGACAACGCTGTGTGCTCTGCACTTTACCCTATAAACGTATGTAAAATACAAACTAAACTTAAAGATTGTAACTAAAAGTGTCCATTGTCCCTTTAATGGACTGTATCTGAATTCACGATAAGTCGCTTTGGATGAAAGCACCTGCAAAATGGTAAATGTAACCATGGAAATTTTAAATGTTTTTTTCTCGTCCTAACCCAGCAAAGAGCCGCGCCATCGCCATCCCGGTGGACCTGGACAGCCAGGTGAACAACCTGTTTGTCAAATCCAACAACGTGGTGCAGAAGAGCATCCTGAACTGGAGGCTGTCAGCCAAGAACACGACCCGGAGAGACTCAGGGCCCGCCCTCCTCCAAGGACTACCGCAACATCATAGAGAGACTGCAGGTCAGACGCGCACACTCACACACGCACACTCACACACGCACACACACACACACACACACACACACGCTCTACTGTTATAACTGGATCAATGTAGTCATTTATACAGTGGTTTCCATTCACTGTGCTTGGAACAAGAGAAACAACACAGAGAAATGAGCATAAAATTAGATTACTTAAAGTATCAAAAAAGATACACTTGAGGTGGACCTAAAGAAAATGGATTATAAAGTACTTAATTCTAAGACAGCTAAATTCAAAAGGTATTAAGATTCAAGATTTTGTTGTAAGATTGTATTAAACTTTTCTTCAGTGTTCCCTGGCTGAACTTGTACTGATACAAACATCCCACTTCAATGGGACTCACAATAATTGTGCAACTGCAGTCATGTGCCTCAACCTTGGTGCTAAAAGATTATGTTTAATTTGCAGATAAATGAGAGGAGGGGACGGTGGTTTACTGTGGGGTACTTAGGTCAGTTGACCGCAGAGTTATGCTCAGCTCCACAGAAATGTTTCTCGGTCATGTCCGGGAAAAACTGGTTTCACGCCCAATGCTTTTCCCACCTTTTTTCCATTGAGCCACATGAGTCAGTGTTGACTGAAACTCAACTCAGAAAACACGGGTTCAGGTGTCACACTATTTGTCTGTCTGTCCTGACCGTTGTCTCCTCTGTCCTCTCCAGGACATAGTGTCTGCCCTGGAGGACCGTCTGAGGCCTCTGGTGCAGGCAGAGCTGTCCGTGCTGGTGGACGTCCTCCACCGGCCTGAGCTGCTCTTTCCTGAAAACACAGAAGCCCGCAAGAAGTGTGAGAGTGGAGGATTCATCTCAAAGTGAGTCTCAGACCTTCGATGACGGACCCTCTCTGTCACATTGTGGACAGGCAGTCTGAGTGAAGACTGCAGGTCAGTCTTTGATAATCATAATTTAATCGGTTTAAAAGGTCTCATAAAGCTGCTGTGTATAGGAATCCGTCAGCCTAGTGATTCGTAGCCATGAGGACTAGTACTAATCACTTAACCGGTCAGCATACTTCAAAAGAAGGCCGAGACCAAAATTAGTCCCTTGCCAATCAAGTTTGGCAACCACTGCCGAAGGTGCAATAGGCGACACAGGGCCTTGTGTTCGTACACGCCAAGCGTACGGTATGCATAGACGATGGCGCGTCCAAAAGATCCGTTGGACTGGGAGATTAGGGCTGTCTGGACCGCTAGGATTAGCCTAGCACTAAGGGTTGCCACAGTGGATTACTGTGCGGAGGAGGATGTGAACCCACGCACACGCCCTGGCTCATTAACAGCGGCAGCAGCATGCTTAAAACACTGCAGGTTAGCCTTAAACACAACAGGCTCCTCTTCTCACTACACAGTCTATAGCATAGCAGATGGAGGACAACCCTGTCAATAATCCCTCGGTCGATTGTGTAGTAAAATATTAGCCATCACCGCCACAGATACCGGGCCTCCAGTTCAGTCTTAGCTCACCACTTAGGTATTCAGCAAGTATCGGGATTGCTTGGAAACCCTGCATTAGCTTCCATGCTTTCCACAGCACATGCTGGGACATCAGCTACTCATTCAGATTTGTGTTTTCTATCCGCTAACTGGAACTTGTGTGCAGTTGTGTGGCAATGTTCACGAGTGATAGCAGAGGGTCACATTATTATGGCGTGTGGACAAACAAGCCCTTATTTCTCAATAAATAACAACCACATTATGGCCTGCACAACCGCGGCTATTGGATAACAGGGAATTAACGGCACACAGCTGACAATAATTAAGGATTTGATGCTTTGCAGAGTTTTAGAAAAAATAAGAAAATGGGAATAAAGTCAACACAGGGTCAGCCAAAGTTTGTCAAAAGCAGGTGTCCCCTGTTTCTAAGGAACACAAGCAAGAAGGTCAAAATAATCAAGATAATTCATGCGGAAAACGCAGAATCAGGTCCTGACATCATCGTGACATCGTCACGACATTCCCGTAACCCCTCCCTCCGTGAACAGGCTAATCAAGCACACCAAGCAGTTGCTGGAGGAGAACGAGGAGCGCCTGTGCATCAAAGTCCTGCAGACTCTCCGGGAGATGATGACCAAGGACCGGGGCTACGGGGAGAAGGTACCTCCTTCACCTCCGCCATCCCCCCTCCTCTCGCCCCCTTCCTGTTTTATATCCTGTGACCTCACCTCACACTTCCTGATATTGTGAGTTAACCGAGGTCTAAGTGAGGGCAGGATTTTCCCTTCCTTCCGCGCAATTCAGAGCGGACCTCAGATTGCACGTCATGGGTTTTTTTTACTTCAGGAGACATTGAGGCGGTTAGTTAGTGGAAAGGGTTTATTATGTTTTTTTAGACCAGGACTGTTTAGACCTGAATGTGTCCTGCCTTACCTGTATCAGGTGCCCATATTGACTTCTATAAGTCCTATTTGTTTCTATGCTTTTAACCTCTAAACATATATCCTGCTGTCCTAATGTACACTCCCAGACTAACAAACACATGCAAGTTAACCAACACAAGCATGCTAGCCAGCATAAGTGAGCTCATAAGCACAAGCATGCTAACAGTCAAAGCTAACTAACAAACAAAAGCTTGCTCTAACTTACCTAACGCCAGTGCAGTTGAGCCACCGCTTTTTGTACACCTTGCACAAATCATCAAAATAGGTGAAAATGCTCATTAAAAAAAATATTTTAAAAGTTCTGCCAGCGTATTCAACGTATTTCATTATTTTAAAGACTCCGTTTTAAGTCACAGTAATACAGCAACTCTAAAAACACTTGCAGGAATACAGCAGAAAGCACAAATATTAGGCTACAGTTGAGAAGACTTTCCCGAAATGTGGGAAGTGGCAAATCTCCAATTTTCAATTTGAATTTGAGAAGATGGGTGAAACCATAAAGCCATGAATATAACCTATGACACTTGATATAAGAAATATTAAATATTGAGGCTTCAAGACACATTGATTACCCTGTTGCTAACGTGCTAACTAACGTTTTAGACTAGCCACGCGTTACTAATGTCGCTCTACTAACAAACTCTTGGCTTCTGCACTCTTTTCTTCCAGCTGATTGCCTTTGATGATGAAATGGATGTGGCTGAGGTTGACCATTTTTCTTACTTCTCTCCTAGCGTAGCGTTGGTTTCTTCAGTAGACTCATTTTCTAGCGTTAGCTGTTCTGTGGTGATGTCCATCTGCTTAGTCGCTCCACTTGTGCAGCGCATCTGCGTTAGCTTGCTTGGCTAGCATCCATCCATCATGTCTTCCAAATGGTTCATCTTAAGAGCCTTTGGGCATTTCTAAAAGCTTTCCGGCAATGTGTACATTGCACTAGCATTGCATGCATGCTTACAAAGCTGTCCATTATAAACGTGCATCAAACCTGCAGATTTGTAATATTGGTCTGGTGGTAGTTTAGATTTAGAAGTAGAACAGTTTTATACTGAATAAGGACTATGTAGGCCTACTGGACTATGTTGAAACGTCTCATGTTATTCTTCGTCAATTTCAATTAAAAAGTGTGTGTGTGGGTGGTGTGTGTGTGTGTGTCTCATCATGAAATGTAACCTTCTATGATTGTGTTCATTTTGTGTGTTTTCTTTTCCTTGATATGAAACAGACTACTTTTGTTACTGTAACTTTTAAGGTGTATGCATGTCAATGTATCGTTGATCCGATGTTGAGTCGCCGCTGTTCAGTGTTTAGTCCAAGCACCTTCGCTAGGTCTCCAGAGAAGGGGTTTACAGAAGACTGCAGATGAGTTGTCTTGGTCTCTTTAAATGATGTACATATGGACATAGTTTCTGATATTATATGTTCTTGGCCTTTATATCATATCAAAAATTGTATATTTTGTACTGTTCTGATTGATAGTTAAATCCATTTGAGTGTGTGTGTGTGTGTGTGTGTGTGTAGGTTTGCGTGGATTTGTGTGAGTGTACATGTTGTGTATGTATCTGTGCAACCGAGCCTGTGTGCCCGTGTGTGTGTGTGTGCGTGCATGTGTGCGTGTACGCCTGTGTATATGTGTGTGTGCAACCGAGCCTGTGGGTGTGTGTCTATATATATATATATAGCCAGAGCCACTCCATATATGTAGCAGCAGCACAAACCAGATCTGATGACAGCCAGAAGACGTGTGTGCGTGTGGTGGTAGTGTTTACTGCTGGCAGCGACCTCTCACTCGGAGGAATCGATACTCCCTCTTGGGTTTGTAATCGCGAGCTAATGTGAAAACGGTACGCTGGGGTAAAGTAAGGTATTCCATGAACGACCGCCGCCAAGAGTGGGGAAAAAACATTTGGTTAGAGTGCCAGGAGATGGATTTGAGTATAGCTGGGAGCGAATAAGTGTGTGTGTGTGTGTGTGTGTGTGTGTGTGTGTGTGTGTGTGTGTGTGTGTGTGTGTGTGTGTGTGTGTGTGTGTGTGTGTGTGTGTGTGTGTGTGTGTGTGTGTGTGTGTGTGTGTGTGCGTGGGAGGTGTGTCTGTTTCCAGGAAGAGGTGAATTATTATTTCTCTGCCACCCCACACCATGCTGGATCCCAACATTGGAAACCCCCCCTTCTAAACACACACACACACACACACACACACACACACACAC
>JAOPHQ010002011.1:60000-238525 GCA_030340625.1 Merluccius polli | reverse complement strand
CTCAAAGTACTAAATGACATTGTCAGTGCTCTGGACTCCAAGCAACACTGTGTGGCCATCTTCATCGACCTAGCTAAGGCCTTTCACACTGTAGTTCACAAACAGCTTTTGATATGCCTAAATTCCATCGGTGTTTCAAATAGCTTGTTAGCCTGGTTTGATAGCTACCTCACCAGACGCTCCCAATTTGTGAAATCTGACTGCATCTCATTGAAACCCCTGTCTATCTCAAAAGGTGTCCCACAGGGCTCAATCTTAGCCCCAGTCCTCTTCTCAATATACATAAACAACATAGTTAAATCAGCTGGCAACTCATCTATTCACCTTCATGCCGACGACACAGTGCTCTATGCCACCGGCCCCTCCCCTGACATCGCTCTGGAAACACTCCAGCAGAGCTTTCAATCCATACAGGCTGGCTTCTCTGTCCTCGGCCTAGCCATAAACTCCAGCAAAACCAAGGTCATGTGGTTTGGTCGTAAGCGTGCCGCCCAAGTTGGTACCATTCTGGCCGCTGAAACTTGATCTGCTGTCATATATATATATATATATATATATATATATATATATATATATATATATATATATATACGGTATATATATATATCTGGGAGTCTGGATTGATAGCAGCCTGTTGTTCACTGAGCAGTGACCACCTGTCCCTTTTGCATTCAAAAGTGAAAGCCAGACTCAGCTTTCTTTACCGAACCCGCTCCTCGTTCACTGCCGCTTCCAAATGCTCCCATGTCCAGCTTACTGTACTACCACTTTTCAATCACGGTGATGCCATCTACAGGTCCGCCTGCAAAGGAACACTCGAGCGGCTCAGCGTCCTATATCACTCCGCCATCCATTTTGCAACTAACGCCTGGCAAACTGGCCACCCCAGGAAATCAGGCGCAACATCCATTGATGTTGATGCTGGTATTCAAAGCCCTCTTAGGTCTCACTCCCCCCTACCTAACCCAGCTTTTGCATCTGGACCCCCCCCCCCCACACACACACACAACACCCGTTCTGCTCCACTCATTCTGTTGAATGCCCTAGAGCATACTCTTCCCTGGGCCGTTCTGCAGACAGCTGGAATCAACTTCAAAAATTCCTACAGTTGCAAACTTTTACCTCTGTCAGCTCCTTCAAACATGTCATAACAACATCCATAAAGTATACCTGCAGCTGTCTCAGCCCAAGCTCTCTCTTCACCGGCTCACCTTCACCGGCTCCTTCCTCACCGCCTGTCATCGCTGTGTGGTACCATGTGACTCTATCCTATGGTTGTCTAGTATCACTGTCTATACGTCACTGTTGTTTGTCAAATCAACTGTCACTACGTTGTATGTCACTGATTGATTTTTTTTTATTTAGGCCTTTGTATTCCTTTCAGAACATAGGCCATTGATAAATCGTTTCCACCCCCGTCTGTCTTGTGCCATCCTCTCCAGCTGTTTCCACGTCAGTTTCTTCTTTTTCATATCTAGCTCTGTGCTCCTTCTCCAGGTGTTTTTGGGCCTCCCTCTGCTCCGTTTGCCTTTTCGGTTCCATGTTAATGCCTGTTTGGTTATTGCCGTTTTGCTTTTTCTTAGTGTGTGACCTATCCAGCTCCACTTTCTCCTTATCAGCTGTATCTCCATTGGCTCTTGATTGGTGCGTTCCCACAGGTTGGTGTTACTGATACGGTTTGGGCAGAAGATCCTGAGGATGCGTCTAAGGCAGTGGTTGATGAAAGTCTGCAGTTTATTGGTGATGGTATTGGTGGTCCTCCAGGTTTCTGATCCATACAGCAGTACGGATTTGACATTGGAGTTGAAGATTTTGAGCTTCGTATTGAGTGAGATGTTTTTAGTTTTCCAGATCTTATTTAATATGTTGAATGTTCTTGCCTTCCCTATTCTTGACTTCACATCTTCCTCTGTCCCACCGTCCACAGCTATCACACTTCCCAGGTATGTAAATTTGATGACCTCTTCCAGTGTCTGGTCCCCGATGTTTATAGGACTCATGCTTTTGTTGTTTATCCGCAATATTTTGGTTTTTGCTCCGTTAATTTTAAGCCCCAGTCCTGCTGCTGTTGTTTCTAGCAGTTGGGATTTCTCTCTCATCTGCTGGTGGCTATGTGAGAGTAGTGCAATGTCATCTGCAAAGTCGAGGTCCTCTAGCTGTTCTGTCAGACTCCATTGGATGCCAGTACTTTTATTGTTAGTAGTTTGCTTCATGGTCCAGTCAATGCACAAGAGGAAAAGGAAAGGAGAAAGCAGGCAGCCCTGTTTCACCCCAGTGAGCACCGTGAATGTTTCTTGTGTCTGTCCCTGGTGGAGCACTTGGCATTGCATGTCCTGGTATGTGTTCTTGATGATGTTTATGTATTTGGGGGGGATTCCGTAGTGTCATTAAATTCCATAGCAGCTTTCGGTCTACACTGTCAAATGCTTTTTCAAAGTCGATGAAATTGACGTAAACAGGTGTGTTCTAGGGATGCAACGGTTTTCGATATGTTATTGAACCGTTCGGTTTGGCCTGTTCAGTTCGATAGACTCACCTAAACCGCAATATTTCGGTAATACGCGACATTAAACTTTTTATTTAATACAAGGTTATTGCGCGCGCGTAGCCTGGGAGCGATAGCAAGGAGTGCTTAGGACCCAGGGGATGCGTTTTCTCTGACTGTTCAGCTTGCCTCTCCTCAACCTTGCAACAACCAATCAGAATTTTACTGAATTTCCCAAGACCCAATAAGCGCGTTGAAATGCAAATGAAGGGGAGCCATGTGAGAAGAAACAAACTTTACCGGCGGGCGGCTGCATGCATGATCATGGCGAGTGGACGCGAAACAGAGAAAAGGAAATTTGAAGAGGCACCGTCATCTTATAAATCCGCTGTATGGGAACATTTTGGCTTCAGCGTGGAGTATGACGAACAAGGCAAAAAGACCGTCAGCAAACAAAGCACAGTGTGCAAGCACTGGATTCCGCTACATGATAAATGTTCTCGATCATCGCTTCAATATCCCCTCCCGCACGCATTTCAGCAGTAAGATTGTTCCTGAACTGTACGAAGTGTGTGTCAGAATTGTTCACTACTTTTTTGAGGGTGTATAACATAGGGTGACCAGACGTCCCGGTTTTACCGGGACAGTCCCGATTTTGAGTTGCGTGTCCCGAGTCCCGACAAAAGCCTGTCGGGACGCTAAAGTGTCCCGGTTTCCACCAACCACTATGAAATGTCCCCTGTTGTCAATCGCGCAACCGAAATGTTCCGCCAGCACCCCCCCCGCCCCCCGCAAAGTGTCCCGGTTTTAGGTTCAGGAAATATGGTCACCCTAGTATAACAGTTAAGTATTTTCTTTAAATGTGTGAAGAAGAGTGAGTTTATTGAATAATGTAAATAATTACACATTACTTTATGCTGCACTTCACTATGGATAATATTGCCTGTTTATGACAGAAGGCAATGATGGTGTTCTTTTCTTATAATACATTTTTGTGATTCTGCTTCATCTGTGTCTGGCTATGCATTTAATATTTTCTCTGTAAGTAGAAGCACATTGTTGATTTGAAATAGAAAAGGCAAATATAACCTCCTGTATGCTAGAGCCAAGATAATATTGATATATTGAAACCGAACCGTTACCGTGGCCCAAAAACCGTGATACAAACCGAACCGTGGCAAAACTGTACCGTTGCATCCCTAGTGTGTTCCATTCTATAGATTGTTCGATGATGATCCTGAGGGTAGCAATTTAGTCACTGCATGATCTTCCGTTTCTGAAACCAGCTTGGTTTTCTCTCAGCTCATTGTCAACCCCCTTTCGCAGTCTCTCTAAAATGATGCGATTTAGCACTTTGCCTGGTGTTGATAGCAACATGATTCCTCGGTAGTTATTGCAATCCCTGAGGTCTCTTTTCTTAGGAATGATTGCTATAAGCCCGCTCTTCCAGTCTGCTGGTATATTTTCCTCATCCTCCCATATTTCCTTGATCAGCTGGTATAGCATGGTGGTTGAGGTTTCAACATCAGCCTGAAGGGCCTCCGCTGGGATGTCGTCTGGCCCTGCTGCTTTGCCATGTCATAGTGCCTTAATTGCCTTCCTTACCTCAGATCTTGTTGGGGGGGCACAGTTGATGTTGAGCATGTGTGCTGCTGGTGGGATCTCTATCTCTTGGACAGGGGGTGGTCTATTGAGCATCTCCCTGAAATGCTCTGTCCATCTTTGGTGTTGTTCTTCCTTGGTGGTAATGAGTTGTCCCTGTTTATCACAGATTTGCGTGTTCGTCTGCCTGAACTTTCCGGCCAGTTTCTTGGTGGTCGTGTAGAGGTCCTTGAGGTTGTTTTTTTCCAGCTGCTTCCTGTGCTTCTTGTGCCAAGGCCTCGATGTAATTCCGTTTCTCACATTTAGCGCTTTTTTTCTACTCGTTGTTTACTAACTCGTAGTCTTTATGGGCTGCTGCTTTTCTTGCTCGGGTTTTGCATTTGTTTAGTGTGTCCTTTTATGTCCTCCTCTCTTCTATTTTTTTCAGTGTTTCTGTTGACAACCAGGGTTTGTGTTTCGTTGTCTTTTTCCCCACCACTTCTAGGCATGTTTCCTTCCATATGTTTTTCCCGCTGTTCCAGTACTCTTCCACTGGTTGTTGGAGTTCTTGCAGGGCTTGAAACTTGTTATGTAGTTGTATGTCACTGCTTATGTCAAATGAATTGTCTCTGTCTTTTATATTTTGTGTCACTGTCTATATTTTAATGTTGTTCTTTGTCCTGTGTACTTCCCCTCTCCCTTTGCCCCTTAGGAGGTCCTTCACCTCCTACCAGGCCATTGCCCAAATAAGAATGTATTCTTCTTGCCTGGTTAAATAAAGGTTGATGATGATGTGTGTTAGTGTTGTGATCAAAAATAAAACCTCTAAACGTCATCGCTCTCTGATTGTTTCTGCTGAAAGAACCCACGGTGGCTTCAGACCACGCCACACTTCAGTACCCCAGTTCACCTCCACAGCTTCTTGTCAGAGAATACAAGAAACTTCTCCATGTGTCATGTAGACATTTTCCCAGCAGATGGCAGCATTGTTCTTGATACAGCTTAATGTGTTTCTACTTGACAGTCCGGATGATTTTGCATTACTGTAAGCAAAACTGTCCTGTCTCTGTACTGTCTAACCCCTACCTGCTCCTTAATGACCTGTCTCTGTACTGTCTAACCCCTACCTGCTCCTTCATGACCTGTCTCTGTACTGTCTAACCCCTACCTGCTCCTTAATGACCTGTCTCTGTACTGTCTAACCCCTACCTGCTCCTTCATGACCTGTGTCTGTACCATCTAACCCCTACCTGCTCCTTAATGACCTGTCTCTGTACTGCCTAACCCCTACCTGCTCCTTAATGACCTGTCTCTGTACTGTCTAACCCCTACCTGCTCCTTCATGACCTGTGTCTGTACCATCTAACCCCTACCTGCTCCTTAATGACCTGTCTCTGTACTGCCTAACCCCTCCCTGCTCCTTAATGACCTGTCTCTGTACTGTCTAACCCCGACCTGCTCCTTAATGGCCTGTGTCTGTACTGTCTAACCCCTACCTGCTCCTTAATGACCTGTCTCTGTACTGTCTAACCCCTACATGCTCCTTAAAGAATGATGTCACTTTTATACCAAACCCACCAGGGGGGTATTGCACAAAACTAGGATACATAAATCCAGGATAATTGAGTAAGCGCAGCTTGGACTATTCTGCTCGGCGGTATCCTGGCTTAACTGGTTGCACGACTGCCAAGCCAGGATAAATAGGCGGCTAAATCACGTCAGGTGAAGCTAGTTGGGATAAGCAGCTTGAATAGACCTCGCGATCGCTCACAGAATCACCGATCGGAACGTTTCATACGTCACAGCCGCTGAACAGCTCCTTATTGGATACCCGACCCAAGCCCGACGGGACCCGAGGGGACCCGACGGGACCCGAGGGGACCCGACGGGCCGGGTCGGGTTCGGACTCGGTGACGTCTGCGCGATTTGAAATTTGAAATGTAAAACATTTTATAAATATGACATAAGCGTTGCGCTCATCTGTTTGTTGACATTTCCAAATGCGCTGCAGTTGCGTAATAAAGGCGGACTTTCATAAACACAAACGTAAATGTGTCATAGTATGAAAAAATATAGACTTTAACTGTGTTGGCTGAGTAATAACACTTGAATCAATATAAAAAACAGCCAACAGATTTAAATGAAATGAGAAATGACTATATATGTAATATTTTAATTCGGGATAATTAAAATGATGGAACATACTTAGAAAGACCACATGCTGTAAAACACATTGGGGCAATTGCTCTGTCGCTAACTTAGCCACTTTTTAGAGTTTAACACGGTTTTAAACTCGTCGGTGACGCAAGAAGTCACGTGACGTCTTAAGCTCCATTGCTGTGTCGTATGTACCTGTGGGTTAACCTGCAGCTGCGTTCTGATCTCAATTGCTGTGTCTTCAGAGAAATTCACTGATCAGACACTAGAGGCGTATTTTGTGCGTGTTAGTCTAGTCTCAAACGGACATGGTTTTAGAGGAGACTAAACCAGTTTGCAGGATGAAACAAGGCTCCATTATAACCCACACACACAGAATTAGTTTTATTAATTATTATTAGTAGTATTAATAATAATTTATGATACATTTACACTTATTACGCCAGATAGGCCTTCAGTACAATAACAATATTGGACTGTGGGGTTTGTGTCCCGGGGAAGAAGGCTGCCGACAACAGGAACGCTTATAACTCACTTTATTTGTTTAGGTTTAAGTTATTTAACTATGAAACAGAAGGAGAGGTATTATATGTATTTCACGCCGCGTGGAGAGCCCCCCTCGCTTTGCATCCGTCCCGATGCGCTACCTGGGGTGTTCTGACTCGAGCCGGCGACTTCCGCCGGAAGTCACTGAGCAGGAGGCGTGGCCTCTATGACGCTAGTGTTGAGCGCCAGCCCCCAGTGTATTGTTTGCCGCCATCTGGTGTTGAGGTGCAGTTATTACAGCCTGCTGGTACATATGTTATTATTAATTCGCAACAGTCCCTCCTTGGTCATCACTGATGACCATACTATAAATTAATAATACAATGTATCTTGTAAGGTCTAAAATTGGTGAGTATAAATCCAAGCGAAAAAAGAAAAACATGGGCCGTAGCCAACAAACAGTAGACAAATTATCATCACATCATACAATCAAAATGTCATACCATCATCACAGTATCCTGAGGACACAAAGGCATAGTGATAAATGCATAGTATTTAAGGCACAGTGAATTCAACACACATATCCACCACAGAAATAAAGGCACATTTTCATCACCAGAGGTCCCTTCAATTACCTCCAGGCATGAATTTCACATCTTGAATACATCTAGGTAAAAAATAACAGTAAACGTTAACACTTCCAGCATGCATTGGAAGTCAAAAACTAATAAAATCAAGTAATGTATGAATAAAAACAAAAAACAACCAAAAAACGCCCTGTAGACATGCATGGTTTCCAATGGCTCAGGTAGACTCCATACATGCCGGTTCTCAAACATCATCACAGTGTTATCACCCGCACTAGTAGTCGACGTTCGGTTGAACAGTTTACAGATTGAATGCCCATCTTGCGATCCATAGGCAAGGCCCACACGTCTAGGTTACTAACACGTACCCATGTGTGCCTTGCCCACGGATCCACTGGTCAGCTCAGCCTTACCAGTAGTCAGAGCATATTTTAGCAGCATCAAAAATTCAACAACCTCTTTATTACAGTAAACAAAAGAAACAGCACATCACATTCTGGACTTAAAAACATTATAATGACACTCATGACCCACATTGTGCATTTATTAACTCAAATTCAAGTTAATCAGGTGTTGTGTCTTCCTAGACACAGGTATCGAACTCCAGGAAAACAGGAACTATTCCATGTACCCCAACCTAATCAGGTCTGGGCGGTCCACTGTTCCATTGTTTGGCCGCAGTGGGACATACTCAATCCCTACATAAGCCTGGAGTACCCCCGATTCTCCCGGGACCCCCACAGCCGTGGTGATCAATCGATTCAACAGCCCTCGAATGCAGGGAATACAACAACAACCTATTATAACTAACACGACCACTGCCACTATTCCCATTAGGAGCACTGACTGGATCGTGCCCCTCCATTTACCAAACATGTCCTCCATCCAATCTGTGAAAGGGTCAGTAATGCCGGAGTTCTCTGTTAACTCCAGCCTGAGAGCCTGCAGTCCCGCCAATGCCCTAGACACTGATCCATCTGGGGCTGTGTTATTAGGGACAAATGTACAACACGCTGTCCCAAACATTGCACACACCCCTCCTTGATTAGCCAATATCATATCTAAGGCTAACCTATTCTGGTAGGTCATTCGGGAGGTGGCGTCTAACTGTTCCTTCAAACCCTTAACTGCATCTGTGGTAAAATTAACAAAACGCTGCTGATTGTAATATATATAATTAACCCAATCTACGTTTTTATTAATGGTTGCCCACCAGAAGAAAACTGATTCAAAACCTGCCGCCACTTGATTGCGGGCCTTATGCTCATTGGGGACACCTCGAGGCACACCTATGGCGTCTAAATATATGTTTTTATCAAAACTCCCCGGTATTGGAGTGTTATCCCGTTTCTGACGGGTGTGTTCGGGGAAGTTACCATCTTTCCACACCTTTAAATCCATCACATCTACAGTGTCTGGTAAAATAAAAATAGGCATTACTAATTGGACTATGGCGCATATTCCTGAGAAATTCACAGGAAGAACCCCCCTTAAAACCCGCTCCCCACAAAACCACCATATATCACTACGCGCCCGTGTCATATTGGAAAGCGAAGCTATTTCCCTAGTGCTGTTGCACGTTCCTAGGGGAAGGGATCCCACTTTCCTCCCTTTACCGTTTCCCCGTATACAATGATAATGCGGGGTGAGATTAACTTCGAAACTGGGCGGTATAACCCTTATCGGGATTTGGGGGTACATGACGTCTAGTAAAACCTTTATATTATCTGGACAACCTGGGATATGACTTTCTACGAACAGTCCTAATAAGCATGCAAACCCTTCTGCGGAATTTAACGGGGTGATTCTAGCGGGAGCTGTAGTCAGGCGGGGTCGCCCTGATGCACAGATAATACAATTAGTCTTTCCCTGAGCCCGAGCTGTATAGTTCATCCATTTTACCCACATATTTTCATATAGTCCACCTGTCTCTACCTCCCATGTGTCTCCCTGGGCCTCTGGTTCTTCCAGGTCCGGGGGAAATACATGAGGTGTAGACACAGGCACTATTACCGGGGCCTTATTGGATCCACCAGGTGCTAACATACCGGGAGGACATTTATGCGCCTGTAAGTAGATTTGAACTAGTGGGTCCTCCCCCTCTATGTCTATTCCCAAGAGGAGGGAAAACCCTCTACTATCCTCTTTTTTATATGTTAATTGCCCCAGCCCTGGTACTGTCAACCCCGCCTTTAATGTCAATAATATCATGTTCTTTTTGAAGCCCTTAACATCCCTCTCTTTGCACATCGATACCTGTTTCTGGACCTCTGTCCATGGGGCCCCCTTAGGATAGTATCCCTCCTTGTAACCAGGATGTGTGAACCATGACGCCTGCGGCCAGGACTTGCAGGAGTTAAGGCCGCGGTAGTATCCAGTGACCCCCGTCGCTATACATAGGTATTTCTCCGCCTTGTAGAAAGAGTCTGCATAAAGGCCACAGTTCATCAGTCGGCAGATGTCAAGTTCAAAAACAGTTGCAATTCCATGACAGTAGTTCAATGTGGTTATGCTCCTTGATGTCGCATCCCTAGTCACTGGGATCCGGATGGATCCCATGCATTGGGTGGGGGTACTTGCCATAGTCCTTTGAATCAGGACCAGCAGCAGGATTCCTACCATGTATTTCCATGGATTTTTACTGGGTTTGGTCATCTTGGACCGGGGCAGGATCACCCTTAGCTTGAAGTGCCCCTAGATCGGTCAAGGTTTGTGTCCACGATCTGCCGGGTGTATCTGCTTTGCGACACCGACTCAAATGGTGCCACTGAGCTCCTCGCCGGTCCTCTACTGAAACAGAGAAAGGTGTTGCCAAAATTACTTTATACGGCCCCTCCCATCTGTCCTCTAAGTTCTTTCAATGGTGTTTTTTCACCCAGATCCACTCGCCAGGTGTCACCACTGGAGGAGATAAGTCCCCTGACTCGGGTTTCACCTGGTCCGTGATCTGAGAAAACAACCTCAAAGAAGCTTGGGTTAGTGCCTGTAGATACTCCTGCATTACTTCATCAAATCTGTCTGATGGAGGTCCCTTAGAGGGTGGGCTATAAGGCCCCTGCATGGGTCGCCCTGTGACTAGTTCGTGGGGGCTAAGAAGGGTACTGCTAGAGGGAGAGGAACGTATGGCCATTAATGCCAATGGTAAGGCTGTCACCCAAGTCATCTTTTTTCCCATTCTCCTATTCTTGACTTCCCCTGCCAATTGGTCTGCCTGTACCCGACCTAAGGTGCGGGTTTCCACCTCTTCTGCACTGTCCCTCAACCTTTCCTGTCGATCACTTCTAAGTATTTTGGTCACCTGATTCTTGATTGTCTGGTTAGCTCGCTCTACCAGGCCTTGGGATTGAGGATGATACACTGAACTGAACCTGTGTTTCAACCCCAGATACTTTTCCACCTCCTGGAGGTGGACATTAGCAAAATGACTCCCGTTGTCTGAGCAGATAAGTCTGGGGTATCCCCATCGTGGAATTAATTCCTGCACTAACCATTTGATCACTGTGTCCCCATCTTCCCTCTTAGTGGGGACTGCTTCTACCCATCTAGAGAACCTATCTACGGCTACTAGCATAAACCGTTTCCCTTCTACTCTGTTCTCTTGTCCCATATCTGTATAATCTATGTAGATTTCTTGAAATGGGAGTTGGGGCACGGGGAAATGTCCTCTGTGTATCTTGAACCCCTGGTTTTGGTTGCAGGCTTGGCACGTCTGGCAATCCTGGACATACTGGTCGCACATTGCCTTGAGCGCTGGATGCCACCAGTATCTTTCAATTCTTTCTCGGGTCTTCGCCTTCCCTTCATGTGCCAATCCATGTTCTTTTCTCAAGAGAAACAGCAGGGCCTTTGTAGAGACGACTGGCTTCCCCGTGCAGGAGTAGTATATTCCTTCCGGGGTTTCCCTAGCCCCTTTCTCTCGCCATGTCGTTTTCTCATAAGGTCCTGCCGCCTCTTGCATTTGTTTGACCATTTCTTCATCTGGGTCGAGGTTTGTTTCTTCATTGGCCATCATCAGGTGTACAACCGGGGTGTACCCTCCTTTTTTTAAATGTTCAACTGGAACATATCCTCCTGCTTTCTTGGCTGCTTCATCCGCCGCATGGTTTCCTCTTGCTTCAGCTGTCTGTGTCTTCTGGTGACCACGGCAGTGCATGATAGCTACGTCTTGTGGAAGTTGGGCTGTTTTGGCCAATAGCAGGATCAGGTCCGAATGTTTTGCTTTGGTGTTAGCACTTGTGGTCATCTGTCTGTCCATCATTTGCCGTCCATTCAGGTGGGCCATTTCGTATGCATAGTTTGAGTCAGTGTAAAGATTAAGTATTCGTCCCTGGGCTATACGTAATCCTTCACACATGGCATATACTGTATATTGATACTGTATTATATATTGATATTGGATTATATATTGATATTGTATTATATATTGATATTGTATTATATATTGATATTGGATTATATATTGATATTGGATTATATATTGATATTGTATTATATATTGATATTGGATTATATATTGATACTGTATTATATATTGATATTGGATTATATATTGATATTGGATTATATATTGTATTATATATTGATATTGGATTATATATTGATATTGATTAGATATTGATATTGTATTATATATTGTATTATATATTGATATTGTTTTATATATTGTATTATATATTGATATTGTTTTATATATTGATATTGTATTATATATTTATATTGTATTATTTATTGTATATTGTATTATATATTGATATTGGATTATAGATTGTATTGTATATTGATATTGTATTATATATTGATATTGTATTATATAGTGTATATTGTATTATATATTGATATTGTATTATATATTGTATATTGTATTATACATTGATATTATAATATATGTTATATATTGTATTATAAATTTATATTGTATTACATATTGTATTATATATTGTATATTGCAGCTCCGCCTCTTCTGCAGGTTCATCAACTCCAACAGAAGGAAGCCTAAACCTAAAGTGAGTAGAGCTGAAATACGTCCAACATCTGACTCTCTTGTGAAGGAGCACTGGGGCATTTCCAGTCCACGACTCTGGGGCGTATCGCTGATATGTACTAGTTGTTGTTGGTGTCCAGGTGAATATTTTAATATTGCAGCTTGTGGTATTAGTTGGCTTGATTGGAAGTACATCATAAATGTATGATATAAATGAATAGATAAATGTCAAATCAATAAGGAACGGACTAAATAACTGAATAGGCAATTGCAAATTGTTAGCCTATATATTCCTCTTAATTTAGATAAGACTATATTTATGTATTTAGGTCCTACTTATATCCGTTTGTGTTCACTTCCACATTTATATTATACTTTTTTCAGTTCACAGGCCTATTTAACTTTTATTTCTTATTCCTAAAGGAGTGCCATGGGATCCACACCGGATGAAGAAATTAAAAAGGCCCTGGATAATAATGACCCAGGCTTAGCTGCATCAATAGCCAAAATATATTTGAAATATATAAATAATAGTCCACTGAATATTGCTGTCACAGGAGAGAGTGGATGTGGAAAGTCCACATTTGTTAATGCCTTGAGGGGAATAGACGACACAGATGAGACAGCGGCCCCTACTGGTAATGTGGAAACTACCATAGAGTCTAAGTCTTATCCACATCCAAGATACCCAAATGTTATAATATGGGATCTCCCGGGAATCGGAACCACCAAATTCCCAGCTGATCAGTACCTGGAGCACGTTGGGTTTGAAAAGTTTGATTTTTTCATCATCGTATCAGCTTATCGCTTCAGAGAGAATGATGCCAAGCTGGCTCAGGAGATCGAGAAAATGGGCAAGAAGTTCTACTTCATCCGCTCTAAGATTGACAACAATCTACGTGATGCAGAAAGGAGCCAGAGGAAGTACGTTGAAGGAGAGACACTTCAGAAAATCAGGGAACATTGCATTCAAGGTTCGCTTTTTCTCACTTACTATGGGGACTGTAAATGTAAATGTGAATTATTTCACAGCACTGCTCACTGTTTCAGAATAAAAATGTTTCTATATATTTTAAAATTATCTCATTGAAATAACACTCAAAGATGTTTCTAGAATAATATTATAGAAGAGAAACGTATAAGTTGCAAAATGTTGACATTTGATGGGCTATGCTGAGTCCCAGTCCAGTCCGATGCGGTACAGTTTAAACATGCCTTTCTAACCACATGAAGTTACACCTCTAGTCCATTTCCAACAGGACTTGAAGACCAAGATGTGAAGTCTCCTCAGGTCTTCCTGGTCTCCCTTTTTGATCTCCATAAGTACGACTTCCCCATCTTCCAGGATACCACAGAGAGACCAGATTTAATGGAGGTGATGAAATGTGATATTACTGGAAAGGTTGTAACTGCAGAGCTTGTTGTTAAAATGCTTTCAAACTTTTCTGCAGTAGCCGCTGTGTCGGAAGCAAAGAAAGCTTCCAGATTGATTCCTTTATTTGGAGCCATAGTAACGGCTCCACATTCTTACCACATAATTTACAAGTTATTGAGTGATACTCTTGACAAACTGTCTGTTGATACAGAAAATGTCCTGACGGCGGCATTGGGCATTTAGTCTGCAAGGTAATGCTGTAGCCTTTAGCGGTGAGGAACAATGCACCTTAAACTATGAACGCTTCAACATGCAATCGGAAAAAATGAATTCAATAGTAAGTGATAGACAGTGTGTTCATGTCTTATGATTGTTTTTATTAGTGGTGTAACATGATTGGGTACATGTAGTTTTAATGGGCGTGTCCAGGCCTGTATTATCCACAGGGCTAACAGGCCGGTGCCCAGAGGGCCCTGAACCCAAAGGCCAATTGTAATATTAATAAATATATTTGTTACAGGACATAACGTGACCTAACAGTTACTCATAGACGCAGAGAGTGAATTACTTATTTTATATTTTACGCTAACAGATTACAGCTTTACAACAATTAGGCTACAGCTAAGCTACTTAATGGATAACATTGAAGCATTACAGTAACAAATGACATCTAACTTCTCTTTCTCTTTCTTCTCATCATCAATATCATAATACTTTGAAATGACTTGTTGTATATGTTGGGAAATTCACTTTTTTTGTTTAATTTGATGCCAAGTTCAATTTTAATTGAAAGATTATTTTCTTATATGTTAATTGTTTTATTTTGGATCACTTGGTGTAAAACCATGACACAACTGAAAATTAAATTAAAAAGCTTTTGTGATTGTTTAATAAAATGTATTATCCAGTATATCTTGTAAACGGATAAGGCAACATGGACGACCAATCGATAAATAAAGTTGAGTGAAACTGTTTCTATTATTCCCACAGATATATGTATTATTTAACCCCACACATTCACACACAAACATACACGTACCTCTTAGTATTTAAACTTGTGATTAATCGTGATAAATCACAGCCCTAGTTCCGATGTCAATATACATTCACAACCACAGATGGCGCTGTTCTACAATTAGTCTTCACTTCGTGGTTAATGCAGTTATTTAAATGTTGATGGGCTACATGGTTGTTTTTTCACTATGAGAGAAATACCAATAAACTAGGGCTGCCCCCGACTAAAGATTTATATGTTAGTTAGATCAGATTTGTAAGTAATTATTTCTATTCATTTTTGGGGCATCAGAGATTGGTTTGAGTTGCAGGGTGAGAGCATGGGTACAGATGTACCTGGGGGACAGGGGGGACATGTCCCCCCCAATTTCTGAAAAACATGAATTGTCCCCCCCAATAAAAATACCCTAAATTATTCAAAATTGAACAAATGTATTTTCAGACTTGAAACATGATCTAAAAACATGATCAGTTAGTTTACACAACTTGGTTAGGGCTTCATATTTTGATATTCATCCATATCAATTATGCATAAAGTAGTCCCATCCACTGGAAAATGGTGAGAAGAATTGGGGATCTGGGAGGTTGGAGGCGAAAGATAAGAACATGAGTAGACATGACATGAGACCCTTTAAATCATGATTTACTAATATAACAGTTAAGTAAGCAGTGATACGCGCTGTTGGCTATTTAGGACAAATAAACACGAAAGGTAAGCAGAATAAATGATTCCCTGTGCAATAATACTTTTTGAATCATATGGCGGCATGGTATGAGTTGCATACGGGCAAAAAAAAAAAAAAACGTTTGTGTCCCCCCCAATCCTGACATCGGATCTGCAGCCCTGGGTGAGAGGGTTATAATAGAAACACTGTTGTGCTGCTTTACAGATAACACAACACCGTAATAATCTGCCTTTAAAATATCATGTTTACAAGCACACGCACGAAGCGGGCCGCCTGGTAACGGCATGGACCAAGCAGTTCTGGACCAGGAAGGAGACATGAACACTTTTAATAATCCTATTTACCGTATAAGTGCACACAACTTTATTTAAAAGCAATCAAATGTAAAACATGTGTGTTTGTATTGTGGTGTCCGGTGCGTGTGGATGTGCGGCTCATCCGGCGGAGCGGTTCATGTTAATAGCGGAGTCCGGGAGGGTTCACCTTCACGGCGTAGTTACGAGGGATGTGCGCAGGCGCGTAGAATACGGGGGGTACGGTGGGTATACGTACCCACCAGTTTTCGTCATGAGTCATTTTGTACCCACCACTTTTTTTAAAAAAAACTCGAGCTCAATTTAGTAAAAAAAAAAAAAAAAAAAAAAGATCATAACACTAATTCTTGAGCGACAGATGCCAACAGATCCACAAAAATCTCTATCCGCACAGGCACCAGAATCGCGCTCCTTTTTTTAAAAGAATGTCGTGACGTGAGTGTACAGTATATGTCCCCTCTGCGGCACCGTAGTTTGTTTTTATTTATTAAATGAGCTGACCGCTCAGCATTGACAGGAAACAAGGCATCTTATGATCATATCTATATGCTACCAAGTCTTTACTTCTGATGCAATGAGCCGAGGTGTCAGGCGAGCAAGACATCGATGTTAGCCTATACAGCAGGTTGCTAGTGCCATGGCCCATGGACTATATCAAAGTGATAACCTGTAGAAGAACAAATGTATGTTGTACACAGCATGGATATGCAGACCACCACTGACACAAAGGTAAGACGCGATATGTTTATTACTTATTTGCTGGTGTTGGTGTGGCTAGGTTTTGTCTTGTGCATTTTGCACAGAAGTGATGGCGGGCTATTTTAACTCTTCTCATCTCTTGTTGCAATTAATGTTAGCCTTAGCCACCAACTTAGTTATGGTTTGCAATCGTACAGCAAGCATTGGTGTTGGAGATGGTCACTCATGGATAGTCGGTATCTTGTTTAATTATTGTTTGAATCTATTGCTGAATTCTGGAATAGTTGTGATGATGATGAGGATTGCATATCGGCATAGGCTATGCTTTGAAGTTTTGGTCAGGAATGCCTGATGAAGATTGGATGGATGCATATTGTGAATTGAGAGCAGTCAGCTCGTGGTGTGATTTGTTCGTCTGTGCGAGTCTTGCCTCACATATTTTTGCTTTTTCAATCTTGGCGAAATGTGTTGTATAGAAGTTGTGTTCTGTGTGTGTGTGTGTGTGTGTTGTGGCATCCCTACTCGACCACGCCCCCTATTTGGGAGAGTGGAGGCCGGCATATACCGTCGCTGGCCAATAGCCGGCGACAAATCCCGGTCTCCCGAGTCGTAATTGGCGCGATGAGGAACACCTGGGTCGGAGGCACCCAGGGGTTAAAAGGCGACCACCGACCGACAGGAAGAGAGAGGAGAGTCGGATGGAAGACAGGACGACGACGAGGACGAGACGGAGAGGACGTGAGCCGCACGGCGGACACCTTCCCCCTAGATTGAGCATTCCCCCTGTTTGAACCTAAATAAACCGCCGATTGAGGCTTTGGACCCTCTGTACTGTGTT
The DNA here is from genome assembly GCA_030340625.1 of Merluccius polli. NCBI lineage: Eukaryota > Metazoa > Chordata > Actinopteri > Gadiformes > Merlucciidae > Merluccius > Merluccius polli. The sequence goes on along the minus strand of JAOPHQ010002011.1, from coordinate 221,322 downwards.
GGTGTTTACCTTGAGCCTCCACTGCCACCCCGAGTTGTTACATATGGTGGAGGATGCGGACAACTCGGTCCACGCACGGCTCAGGGTAGCACCCGACCCCGGGTTTCTTCGGGGGATTTTTTCCTACGGGTCCACCGCGGAAGGAGGAGACCACCTGTGGAGGACGATGCAGAACCCCGGAGCGACCGCAGGCCCCAGGGAGTCGGACCACCGTATGGACCTGCTGACCGAGGCGGTACTCCGCCTGACCCAGCAGGCCACACAGGCCCCACCAACCACCGCCCCCACGAGTCGGCTCACTAAGCTGGGTCCGACGATGAGGTAGAGGCATACCTCGAGACTTTTGAGCGGGTGGCGACCCAGGAGAGGTGGCCCGAGGCCCAGTGGGCCTATATAGTGACACCGTTCTTGACGGGACCCGCCCAGCAAGCGAGCCAGGACCTCAGCCCCGGGGACGCGGGACGATATCCCGCCCTCAAAGCCACCATATTGGCGTACTATGGCCATAGCCTGGCGGTAAAGGCCCTCAAGTTCCGGGAATGGACGTTCGACGTCCAAGAACCCGTCCGGACCCAGATAGCCCGTCAGTGTCGGCTAGCCCGGAGATGGTTGGCCGAGGGAGAGGGACCCAGCCCCGTGGACCGGGTCGTGGTGGACAACACCGTGAGGCAGCTGCCCCCCGACGCCCGGAGGATCCTGGCCCACCAGTACCCCGAGACCGTGGACGACCTCGTCCGCCAGCTGGAGAACTGGCAGGTGGCGCGACGGCTGGCGGCGGACCCGAGACCCACTCCCCGGCCCATCCGGAGAGGGACGCCGACCCCGCTGCCGAGGACCGGACCGTTCCCCACGCCCCGAGACCGAGGGGAACCCGAACGCAGGTCCTGCTACCCCTGCGGACAACGGGGACACCTAGCCCGTGACTGTCCGGACCGGCAGGACGTCCCCATGCCCTCGGCGGGTACATGGCCGGCAGACCACCCCGCCTGTATGCTGGCCACCTGTTGGGCCCAAGGGGCCAAGGACTCCCCCACCGTCCCCATCAAGGTGATGCACGTGGACACTCATGCCCTGTTGGACACAGGGAGTGCCGTGACCTTGGTGAGGGCCGACATAGCCGGGGGGAGACCGGGAACCCCGATGCAGGTTTCCTGTGTACACGGGGACACTCGGTCCTACGAGACCTGTCACGTGGTTGTGCGCACGCCACAAGGGGTATATGTGGCACGGGCCGGAATAGTACCGACCCTCCCGGTACCGTTCCTAATCGGCCGGGACTGCCCCATCTTCGCTCGGTTCTGGAGCCCAACGAAGGGGGACCGAGGAGGACGAGAGCGGCGGCGGCCAGGCGGACGACCGGAGCAGAGAGAGGCACGGCGACCAACGACCCGAGGGACCACCGCCGGACCCGAACCAGCCCTGGGAGCGACCCGCCGAGCATCCGCCAGACCCACCGAGTCGGGGGACGAGCCCGACTCCGGAGGAGAGGGGCCATCAGCGCCGGGAAGCCCGGCCCGGTCCACCGGGGATCCGGTACGACCGGGAGACGGACCCAGGCCCGAGTCGGACACCGTCACCGCCTCCGAGAGGGGGAACGGCCCCGCTGAGCCCGAGAGCTCCCCCCTAACCGAGCTGTCGGACTTCGCCCAGGCTGGGGGGGAGAACTCGGCCCGGCCGGGCCAGTTCGCCACGGCCCAGCACCGGGACGACGCCCTGCGACATGCGTGGGGACAGGTGGTTGCCCACGACGGGCAGGTGAGGGACTCGGTGGACCCCGTGACCTACCCCCACTTTTGCACCCAGCGAGGGCTGTTATATAGGGTCGACGAGCGGGGGGGGGATCCGGTACGGCAATTAGTCGTCCCGCGTCCGTACGTAAGTAAGGTTTTGTTCATGGCCCACACTCACTTGCTCGGGGCACATCTGGGCATGGACAAAACCAGAGAGAGAATCGTGGCCCGGTTTTATTGGCCGGGGGTTCGGAAGGATGTAGAGCGGTACTGCCAGGAGTGCGCCGAGTGCCAACGCGTAGCGCCACGGGGAGGGGAGAGAAGCCCGCTGATACCGATGCCAATCATAGAGACTCCCTTCGAGCGCATCGCATTAGACATTGTGGGCCCCCTGCCCAAGACTAGTCGGGGACATCGTTACCTACTAGTGATCCTTGACTATGCGACCCGATATCCTGAGGCCCTTCCCCTGCGCGCGGCGACCAGCAAGGCGGTAGCCCGAGAACTGACGCTGCTGTTCAGCCGAGTGGGGCTCCCGAAGGAGATCCTCACGGACCAAGGGTCCTGTTTTATGTCGCGGGTAATAAAAGAACTATTAAAAATCCTCCAGGTCGCGCAGCTTAGGACCTCAGTCTACCACCCGCAGACGGACGGGCTCGTCGAACGGTTCAATAAAACAATAAAACAGATGCTAAAAAAATGCATCACGGAGGACGGAAAAAATTGGGACCAGCTCCTCCCCCACGTCCTCTTTGCCATTCGCGAGGTGCCCCAAGCTTCCACGGGGTTCTCGCCGTTTGAACTCCTTTATGGGAGGAGGCCCCGTGGAATCTTGGACCTGGCCAAAGAGGCGTGGGAGAGTCATCCGTCCCCCCACAGGACCACGATCGAACATGTGGAGCTAATCCGGGACAGAATGGCGAAAGTGTGGCCCATAGTCCGGGACCACCTAACCCGCGCGCAACAGACCCAAGCGCGGTCTTATAATAAGGGGGCGCGGGTACGGATTTTTCAACCGGGCGACCAGGTCCTAGTGCTAGTGCCGACAAGCGAGTGCAAATTCCTAGCCAAGTGGCAGGGCCCGTATGAGGTGGTGGAGGCCGTAGGTCCGGTAAATTACAGGGTAAGACAGCCGGGGAGGCGCAAGCCCACCCAGCTATACCACGTAAACATATTAAAACAATGGAGGGGTAGCGACGACCCTCCAGTGCCACCGCCGATGGCCTTGATGGCCCGACCCCCGCTCCCTAACGTACCGATGGGGACCGACCTTAGCCCCGCCCAGAGACAGGAGGTAAACGAGCTGGTGCTCCAGAACCAGGACGTGTTCTCGGACACCCCGGGACGGACCTCGGTGATAGCCCACGAGATTCGGACCCCGCCGGGGGTGACGGTCCGAATCCCGCCGTACCGAGTACCCGAGTCCCGACGCCACGCAATCAGGGAAGAAGTAGAGCGTATGTTAAACCTCGGGGTGATTGAGGAGTCGCGGAGCGCGTGGGCCAGCCCGGTCGTGCTGGTACCCAAACCGGACGGGACACTCCGGTTCTGTAATGACTTTCGCCGTCTAAATGCTGTGTCTGACTTTGACTCTTACCCCATGCCTAGAGTGGACGAACTGATCGAGCGGCTGGGGCCGGCTCGGTACCTGTCCACGCTAGACCTGACCAAGGGGTACTGGCAGGTCCCCCTGGCCCCGTCCTCCCGGGAGAAGACGGCCTTTGCGACACCGGGGGGCCTGTTTCAGTACACCGTCCTGCCCTTCGGTGTCCACGGGGCCCCCGCTACGTTCCAGAGGATGATGGACCGGGTCCTAAGGCCGCACTGCGGCTACGCAGCAGCCTACATAGACGACATTATAGTCCACAGCGACAGCTGGGACGACCATATAGGGCACCTAAGAGCAGTGCTCAACGGTCTACGAGCAGCTGGACTCACCGCCAACCCGGCGAAATGCAGGTTGGGGAGGACCGAGACGGCATATCTGGGGTACCGGGTGGGGAGGGGGAACGTGCAGCCCCAGGAGGACAAAGTGGCCGCTATCCGGGAGTGGCCTCAACCGCAGACCAAAAAACAGGTGAGGTCGTTCTTGGGGCTGGTGGGATATTACCAACGGTTTATCCCAGGGTATGCCACGCTAGCCAGCCCCTTGAACGATCTCACCCGGAAGGCCCTCCCGGATAGGGTAGGTTGGACGGAGGCAGCGAGCAGGGCTTTCGAGGTCTTACGGGGGGCCCTATGTGATGAGCCGTTACTCGCAACGACCGATTTTAACCTCCCATTTACCCTCCATACAGACGCATCGGACGTGGGACTAGGAGGGGTCCTATCCCAGAGCCGGGACGGGGAGGAGCATCCGGTGACCTACATCAGCCGGAAACTCCTCCCCCATGAGAAAAACTACAGCACCCTAGAGAAAGAGGCATTGGCCATCAAGTGGGCCATCACTAAACTCACATATTACCTCCTAGGACACCAGTTCACCCTGGTGACGGACCACGCCCCGCTGAAATGGATGGCCACCGCCAAGGACACGAACGCCCGGGTCACGAGGTGGTTCCTGTCCCTCCAGCCGTACTCCTTCACAGTGGAGCATAGGCCGGGACGGGACCACACCAACGCCGACGCCTTGTCCCGTCGGGATGCGTGCGGGGGCTGGGCCCCGCGCACGGAGGGGCATGAGCAAAGGGGGGGAGTGTGTGGCATCCCTACTCGACCACGCCCCCTATTTGGGAGAGTGGAGGCCGGCATATACCGTCGCTGGCCAATAGCCGGCGACAAATCCCGGTCTCCCGAGAGTCGTAATTGGCGCGATGAGGAACACCTGGGTCGGAGGCACCCAGGGGTTAAAAGGCGACCACCGACCGACAGGAAGAGAGAGGAGAGTCGGATGGAAGACAGGACGACGACGAGGACGAGACGGAGAGGACGTGAGCCGCACGGCGGACACCTTCCCCCTAGATTGAGCATTCCCCCTGTTTGAACCTAAATAAACCGCCGATTGAGGCTTTGGACCCTCTGTACTGTGTTGGTGTTTACCTTGAGCCTCCACTGCCACCCCGAGTTGTTACAGTGTGTGTGTCTGTGTATGGTCAATTGTACTGGGAATTGAAACTATAACATCAAAGTATTAGCAAAAGGCATAGCCACACATTTGATTTACTCTGAACTTCAACACGTAACCTAGGTAGGGCTATTTTCAGAAGACAGTGTGTCAAATGTGTAATGCTTTTTGAAAATTTAGGCTTGGCTTTCTTATTCATAAAACGTGTCGGATGTCATCACATTTTTGTATACATGTTTATGAATTAACATGACCTGCGCAAAAGGGTGGGGGGGTGGATGCGCATGCGCGTCATTGTACCCAGCACTTCTGAAAATGCACTTCCAAACGCGTCTTTGTCCCCAGCACATTTCAAACCAAACCTACGCCCATGGATGTGCGACTATCGTCTTAAACAATACTAAAGTGTTTTTTAAAGTTAGAAAGATATTAGATATTCAACCGATATTCACGCTCCGAATTACAGCGATCAGACACGGGGAACTAAAGCCGCGATCACCGGTATGAGTCCCGTGTGTCTATGATGTTTTATTTTTATTTTCTAATTATTTGGAGATTGACAAAAGGTCGAAACTAAAGGTTGCAGGCAGCACGTAGGCAGGCACGTTCACACATAGGGCCCTAGGGGTGCTTGAGCCCTTTTTGCCTCGTATTAAAAAGTGCCCTCTGAGTGTTTTTTTTTTTTTTTTTTTTTTTTTTTTTTAAATAACATTTATAAATTCCTGTTAGGGATGTAAAAAAAAAACGGCGGTACAAAAACTCCACGGTATACTACCGTACCCATTTTCTTGTAATAGAGCCGCCAGAGAGAGAGAGAGAGAGAGAGAGAGAGCGGGCGAGCAAGTGAGTGAGTGAGTGAGAGGAAGAGAAGCTGCTGCCCCATGGATAACTGAGGAGACGTGACAGTGGAGCAGGCGCGGAGCTGTGCGGGCCTGTATAGTAAAACATGGATATTACGACTGTTACAGTCGTAATATCCATGTTTTACTATACAAATTTTTTTTTTCTGATTGGGCGGGCCAGCTGTCAATCAGGGGCCCACCCAGGACCCGCCCACAGCTCCGCGCCTGCTCCACTGTCACGTCTCTTTCCTTGTGGAAAGGACCGGGGAAAAAAATTTGGGTGCGCGCACATGCTGCCCTTTTCTGACTTTGAGCCCCTGCCCCCCTATAAATCATGTGCACGTCCCTGCACGTTAGCCTGGCTCCGCCCACCTACGTACTTCCGCTCAAATTTCATTTCACTTCAGTACTAAGGTCTGGCGGTGCTACTATGTTAGAACGATTTCTTTTCCCCAAAATCTGCGTTCCAATCAGCGAACAGGAGGCGCGGCCTGAGAACAGTGACGTAGAGGTCGTGCGCGAATTTCAGTTATTGAGCGTAAGTACGGAGGCGGGCGGAACCAGGCTAATGCTAATGGTCACTGCATCCATAGACATATATACATAGACGCCTCATAGACTGACGCTGCCCATTAGAGCTGACGTAGCAGCGCGGCCGCCATCTTGGATGGGTCTCCAGTGCATTCATTTCTACTGAGGAAGTGTATCCCCAACTACAATAATAAGCATAACTCCCCGAATTTTTACCGGATTTTCACACGGTTTGGTTTGTTACATATGGAGCCCCTAAAGGGACATGGAGGGGGGAAAACATTTTTTTAAGTATTGCGAGATCTCGCAATAGTATTGAGGGATCTCGCAAAAGTATTGCGGGATCTCGCAAAAAGTATTGCGGGATCTCGCAAAATAAAAAATAAAAAAGGTTGTAGTGCCTATATGTTACCAGCAGGTGCAACCATAGGATTCCTATGGGGGCAATGGCTCTGACGGCTCTGATTACCAAACCAGGTGAAACATGATCGTAAGCATATCATCCCCAGCAAACATTTCGACGTCGATCAGAGGTCTAATCGACGTTGGTCATGGAGGTCGATACGACGTCGATTTGAGGGGCTGATATGAAAGTTTCGACGGCTCATAGACATCAATCCACGTCGTTTCAACGTTGTATAGACGACATTATTTCAACCTACATGAAATTTACTTTTAAGCCAAGACACTAAATACCCACATAGTTAAGAAAAAAAAGTGCTACATTTCAGTTACCTTGGTTTTCAGTATAGCTACCCACCAAACCTGTAACAAGCAATTCTTGTGCTGCATGAAGATAATTAAATATTTCTAAATCGGTTGTAAACCTATTTACAACCATTAGACCAATTCCAGCCAACATTACCTCAAACCGTGTCGTCAACAAGTCCAATAGACGTCGAGTCACAACGTGACTTTATTTCGACCCTTTGCCGACATGAGACATGTATAGATAGAACCACATGTAGCCTATAGATCATTTGGTCATATCAAAAGGATAGCAATTTGGCTAGATAGATCCATCTACAATATTTTGTTTAGTTATGAAAACTCTAAATCAAGCATTAATACTCTTCAACAACAGACGGATTCAGGGTATAAAGTATATTAACAAAACATTTATTATTTTTAGCAAAGTAAGCCTATATCTTTGAGAACAAGAACAAAATAAAAAACTAATTGGGACAAAAATCCCATGCCCCCAGTCCTTGCAGGCGCATGTTTGAGATGGAGACCCATGGCTGCTTCAACTTCTGTGTCTGTGGCCTTGCAGTTCCATTTCTTAACAGCAGCTGGAAAGAAAGACAGCTAACGTTAGCCCGAAACGGGATGCTGCTACCAACCCCCCCCCCCCCCCCCCCCCCCCCCGCTGGGAAGTAGCAGCGGCCCGCTTTGGGGCTACGCTAATGTTATGCTAGCTTTCCAGCCCCCAGTTCGTATGTAACGTTACAAATACGAAAGCCAGCTATCCGTGAGAATTATGCCATGTAGACTTAAACAGTTAAGCATGCAAATGAAAAAAGGATAATGTCCTTACAAATACATTTTCATTTTAAATAAGAGTGTCTTTTCGGAACTCACCTGGAACTTCGACGCTTGCCAAACTTGACTGCGACCGCCAACAAATATCACCTGGTGCGCATGCGCACGGATTGCAGGACAAAGGGATAGGGTTGTTGGGATTACGTGTTGGTGCGCAAGGAAAAATAGTTCCTAAATGGAACTTGAGTAAATGCTGGAATAAAACATTTTAGCACCTATATTGGCCATATACATGATAGCATATTGCGTTTGGAATAATAACACTTTTCAATAACACAATTAATGTGTAAACATTACCGTTCACACTAATGTTCCAAAGTTACATCGTTGTTAAGTTAAATAGCGATATAAACAGTGTTTATTCAGTTACACCACTGACAAATCCTCGAAATCACAATTTCCGTAGGCATATATGTTTTCATGTCGGCAAATGGTCGAAATAAAGTCACGTTGTGACCCGGCGTATTTTATACTTGTTGAGTGCAGAAATGTTTGCTGGGAGTGTTTATTCGGTTACACCACTCTAAAATAAGTTTTCCTTGAAATCACCATTTCTCTAAGATTATGTTTTCATGTCGAAATGAAGTCACGTCGTGACTCGACGTCTTCTGGACTTGTTCGCTTCGACGCAGGTCGAGGAAATGTTTGCTGGGTCGGGTCTTCAACGTTTTCCTGGCCAAGGACCCCCAAACTGATAGAGAGATGGAGCGGGGACCCCCTACTTATATTGTGTAAAATTGTGTTTTATATTAAACTGGTCCTATAGTGCCATGTATAAATGTACCTTGTTATTGTGCATTCAATACTAAGATATTCAAATAATACACAGGTTCATAATATTCATGTGCAAGGTACAGTGAGTAGGGTGGCATGCCACTGCTAAGTGTTATTATTCCAAACGCATAACGAATCATGAAATCCATCACTAGTTTGTATACTGCGCGCAACGTGGTTTCTGGCGCATGAAATACGTCACGACCAAATGTTAGCGATTGGTTAAGGCAGATCCAGAGTGGCACTGGGCAGAGCCAATAGGTTTTAAACTTCAACAGCACCCGCCTTCAAGTGAGACATCGTTTGTCTCTATAGCAGTTCTAGACCTTTAGTATGAATGAAATGAGTACCAAGGTCTAGTTAGGACTAGACTATAGCAGTTCTAGACCTTTAGTATGAATGAAATGAGTACCAAGGTCTAGTTAGGACTAGACTATAGCAGTTCTAGACCTTTAGTATGAATGTAATGAGTACCAAGGTCTAGTTAGGACTAGGCTATAGCAGTTCTAGACCTTTAGTATGAATGAAATGAGTACCAAGGTCTAGTTAGGACTAGACTATAGCAGTTCTAGACCTTTAGTATGAATGAAATGAGTACCAAGGTCTAGTTAGGACTAGGCTATAGCAGTTCTAGACCTTTAGTATGAATGTAATGAGTACCAAGGTCTAGTTAGGACTAGGCTATAGCAGTTCTAGACCTTTAGTATGAATGTAATGAGTACCAAGGTCTAGTTAGGACTAGGCTATAGCAGTTCTAGACCTTTAGTATGAATGAAATGAGTACCAAGGTCTAGTTAGGACTAGCCTATAGCAGTTCTAGACCTTTAGTATGAATGAAATGAGTACCAAGGTCTAGTTAGGACTAGACTATATCAGTTCTAGACCTTTAGTATGAATGTAATGAGTACCAAGATCTAGTTAGGACTAGACTATAGCAGTTCTAGACCTTTAGTATGAATGTAATGAGTACCAAGGTCTAGTTAGGACTAGACTATAGCAGTTCTAGACCTTTAGTATGAATGTAATGAGTACCAAGGTCTAGTTAGGACTAGACTATAGCAGTTCTAGACCTTTAGTATGAATGAAATGAGTACCAAGGTCTAGTTAGGACTAGACTATAGCAGTTCTAGACCTTTAGTATGAATGAAATGAGTACCAAGGTCTAGTTAGGACTAGACTATAGCAGTTCTAGACCTTTAGTATGAATGTAATGAGTACCAAGGTCTAGTTAGGACTAGACTATAGCAGTTCTAGACCTTTAGTATGAATGTAATGAGTACCAAGGTCTAGTTAGGACTAGACTATAGCAGTTCTAGACCTTTAGTATGAATGAAATGAGTACCAAGGTCTAGTTAGGACTAGACTATAGCAGTTCTAGACCTTTAGTATGAATGAAATGAGTACCAAGGTCTAGTTAGGACTATACTATAGCAGTTCTAGACCTTTAGTATGAATGAAATGAGTACCAAGGTCTAGTTAGGACTAGACTATAGCAGTTCTAGAGCTTTAGTATGAATGTAATGAGTACCAAGGTCTAGTTAGGACTAGGCTATAGCAGTTCTAGACCTTTAGTATGAATGTAATGAGTACCAAGGTCTAGTTAGGACTAGACTATAGCAGTTCTAGACCTTTAGTATGAATGTAATGAGTACCAAGGTCTAGTTAGGACTAGGCTATAGCAGTTCTAGACCTTTAGTATGAATGTAATGAGTACCAAGGTCTAGTTAGGACTAGACTATAGCAGTTCTAGACCTTTAGTATGAATGTAATGAGTACCAAGGTCTAGTTAGGACTAGGCTATAGCAGTTCTAGACCTTTAGTATGAATGTAATGAGTACCAAGGTCTAGTTAGGACTAGACTATAGCAGTTCTAGACCTTTAGTATGAATGAAATGAGTACCAAGGTCTAGTTAGGACTAGACTATAGCAGTTCTAGACCTTTAGTATGAATGTAATGAGTACCAAGGTCTAGTTAGGACTAGACTATAGCAGTTCTAGACCTTTAGTATGAATGTAATGAGTACCAAGGTCTAGTTAGGACTAGGCTATAGCAGTTCTAGACCTTTAGTATGAATGTAATGAGTACCAAGGTCTAGTTAGGACTAGACTATAGCAGTTCTAGACCTTTAGTATGAATGTAATGAGTACCAAGGTCTAGTTAGGACTAGACTATAGCAGTTCTAGACCTTTAGTATGAATGTAATGAGTACCAAGGTCTAGTTAGGACTAGACTATAGCAGTTCTAGACCTTTAGTATGAATGTAATGAGTACCAAGGTCTAGTTAGGACTAGACTATAGCAGTTCTAGACCTTTAGTATGAATGTAATGAGTACCAAGGTCTAGTTAGGACTACTAGACTATAGCAGTTCTAGACCTTTAGTATGAATGAAATGAGTACCAAGGTCTAGTTAGGACTAGACTATAGCAGTTCTAGACCTTTAGTATGAATGAAATGAGTACCAAGGTCTAGTTAGGACTAGGCTATAGCAGTTCTAGACCTTTAGTATGAATGTAATGAGTACCAAGGTCTAGTTAGGACTAGACTATAGCAGTTCTAGACCTTTAGTATGAATGTAATGAGTACCAAGGTCTAGTTAGGACTAGGCTATAGCAGTTCTAGACCTTTAGTATGAATGAAATGAGTACCAAGGTCTAGTTAGGACTAGACTATAGCAGTTCTAGACCATGAGTATGAATGTAATGAGTACCAAGGTCTAGTTAGGACTAGACTATAGCAGTTCTAGACCTTTAGTATGAATGTAATGAGTACCAAGGTCTAGTTAGGACTAGGCTATAGCAGTTCTAGACCTTTAGTATGAATGTAATGAGTACCAAGGTCTAGTTAGGACTAGACTATAGCAGTTCTAGACCTTTAGTATGAATGTAATGAGTACCAAGGTCTAGTTAGGACTAGGCTATAGCAGTTCTAGACCTTTAGTATGAATGTAATGAGTACCAAGGTCTAGTTAGGACTAGACTATAGCAGTTCTAGACCTTTAGTATGAATGAAATGAGTACCAAGGTCTAGTTAGGACTAGACTATAGCAGTTCTAGACCTTTAGTATGAATGTAATGAGTACCAAGGTCTAGTTAGGACTAGACTATAGCAGTTCTAGACCTTTAGTATGAATGTAATGAGTACCAAGGTCTAGTTAGGACTAGGCTATAGCAGTTCTAGACCTTTAGTATGAATGTAATGAGTACCAAGGTCTAGTTAGGACTAGACTATAGCAGTTCTAGACCTTTAGTATGAATGTAATGAGTACCAAGGTCTAGTTAGGACTAGACTATAGCAGTTCTAGACCTTTAGTATGAATGTAATGAGTACCAAGGTCTAGTTAGGACTAGACTATAGCAGTTCTAGACCTTTAGTATGAATGTAATGAGTACCAAGGTCTAGTTAGGACTAGACTATAGCAGTTCTAGACCTTTAGTATGAATGTAATGAGTACCAAGGTCTAGTTAGGACTAGACTATAGCAGTTCTAGACCTTTAGTATGAATGAAATGAGTACCAAGGTCTAGTTAGGACTAGGCTATAGCAGTTCTAGACCTTTAGTATGAATGTAATGAGTACCAAGGTCTAGTTAGGACTAGACTATAGCAGTTCTAGACCTTTAGTATGAATGTAATGAGTACCAAGGTCTAGTTAGGACTAGGCTATAGCAGTTCTAGAACTTTAGTATGAATGAAATGAGTACCAAGGTCTAGTTAGGACTAGACTATAGCAGTTCTAGACCATGAGTATGAATGTAATGAGTACCAAGGTCTAGTTAGGACTAGACTATAGTAGTTCTAGACCATGAGTATGAATGAAATGAGTACCAAGGTCTAGTTAGGACTAGACTATAGCAGTTCTAGACCTTTAGTATGAATGTAATGAGTACCAAGGTCTAGTTAGGACTAGGCTATAGCAGTTCTAGACCTTTAGTATGAATGTAATGAGTACCAAGGTCTAGTTAGGACTAGACTATAGCAGTTCTAGACCTTTAGTATGAATGTAATGAGTACCAAGGTCTAGTTAGGACTAGACTATAGCAGTTCTAGACCTTTAGTATGAATGTAATGAGTACCAAGGTCTAGTTAGGACTAGACTATAGCAGTTCTAGACCTTTAGTATGAATGTAATGAGTACCAAGGTCTAGTTAGGACTAGACTATAGCAGTTCTAGACCTTTAGTATGAATGTAATGAGTACCAAGGTCTAGTTAGGACTACTAGACTATAGCAGTTCTAGACCTTTAGTATGAATGAAATGAGTACCAAGGTCTAGTTAGGACTAGACTATAGCAGTTCTAGACCTTTAGTATGAATGAAATGAGTACCAAGGTCTAGTTAGGACTAGGCTATAGCAGTTCTAGACCTTTAGTATGAATGTAATGAGTACCAAGGTCTAGTTAGGACTAGACTATAGCAGTTCTAGACCTTTAGTATGAATGTAATGAGTACCAAGGTCTAGTTAGGACTAGGCTATAGCAGTTCTAGACCTTTAGTATGAATGAAATGAGTACCAAGGTCTAGTTAGGACTAGACTATAGCAGTTCTAGACCATGAGTATGAATGTAATGAGTACCAAGGTCTAGTTAGGACTAGACTATAGCAGTTCTAGACCTTTAGTATGAATGTAATGAGTACCAAGGTCTAGTTAGGACTAGGCTATAGCAGTTCTAGACCTTTAGTATGAATGTAATGAGTACCAAGGTCTAGTTAGGACTAGACTATAGCAGTTCTAGACCTTTAGTATGAATGTAATGAGTACCAAGGTCTAGTTAGGACTAGGCTATAGCAGTTCTAGACCTTTAGTATGAATGTAATGAGTACCAAGGTCTAGTTAGGACTAGACTATAGCAGTTCTAGACCTTTAGTATGAATGAAATGAGTACCAAGGTCTAGTTAGGACTAGACTATAGCAGTTCTAGACCTTTAGTATGAATGTAATGAGTACCAAGGTCTAGTTAGGACTAGACTATAGCAGTTCTAGACCTTTAGTATGAATGTAATGAGTACCAAGGTCTAGTTAGGACTAGGCTATAGCAGTTCTAGACCTTTAGTATGAATGTAATGAGTACCAAGGTCTAGTTAGGACTAGACTATAGCAGTTCTAGACCTTTAGTATGAATGTAATGAGTACCAAGGTCTAGTTAGGACTAGACTATAGCAGTTCTAGACCTTTAGTATGAATGTAATGAGTACCAAGGTCTAGTTAGGACTAGACTATAGCAGTTCTAGACCTTTAGTATGAATGTAATGAGTACCAAGGTCTAGTTAGGACTAGACTATAGCAGTTCTAGACCTTTAGTATGAATGTAATGAGTACCAAGGTCTAGTTAGGACTACTAGACTATAGCAGTTCTAGACCTTTAGTATGAATGAAATGAGTACCAAGGTCTAGTTAGGACTAGACTATAGCAGTTCTAGACCTTTAGTATGAATGAAATGAGTACCAAGGTCTAGTTAGGACTAGGCTATAGCAGTTCTAGACCTTTAGTATGAATGTAATGAGTACCAAGGTCTAGTTAGGACTAGACTATAGCAGTTCTAGACCTTTAGTATGAATGTAATGAGTACCAAGGTCTAGTTAGGACTAGGCTATAGCAGTTCTAGAACTTTAGTATGAATGAAATGAGTACCAAGGTCTAGTTAGGACTAGACTATAGCAGTTCTAGACCATGAGTATGAATGTAATGAGTACCAAGGTCTAGTTAGGACTAGACTATAGTAGTTCTAGACCATGAGTATGAATGAAATGAGTACCAAGGTCTAGTTAGGACTAGACTATAGCAGTTCTAGACCTTTAGTATGAATGTAATGAGTACCAAGGTCTAGTTAGGACTAGGCTATAGCAGTTCTAGACCTTTAGTATGAATGTAATGAGTACCAAGGTCTAGTTAGGACTAGGCTATAGCAGTTCTAGACCTTTAGTATGAATGAAATGAGTACCAAGGTCTAGTTAGGACTAGGCTATAGCAGTTCTAGACCTTTAGTATGAATGTAATGAGTACCAAGGTCTAGTTAGGACTAGGCTACCTGCACGTAGGACTAGTCTCAAATTCAGCTGAATGTAAATGGCTAGGGCTGTTCAATCTGTTAAACAATAAATGACTTCATGAAGCCACGTTTTTTGTTACTTATCAATCTTTTGATCTGCCACAATAATGTAATGAATTTAAATGGAAATACGTCAAGTTGGGGGCTTTTCTCAGCAACATTTATGTGGGATTCAAAAAGAGATTAATTCGATCAATTAATTACAGATCATAATTAATTAATCTCTCCATTTTTTAAATCTTTTGACAGCACCAATTCCATATAAATACTCCCTTGAAAACAGGCATTGGAAACTAATAGCTGCACCTCATGCACAGTTCAAAACCTTTTCAACAAATATAATATAAGCTATATTATCATAAGATGGGTTTATGTATTGCATCCAGTTCTCTCAACCCTTTAGTCACACCACCAGTTATGTTAAGTTTCAGTGTTTCCCATACATAGACCATTCTGTGGCGGGCCGCCACAGTATCATCACCAGCCGCCACAGAATGATTCAATGATTGTTTTTTTTTTTTTAATTTACGCGATAAAAAAAAAAAACTATCGTTCCATTCATCCAACTGCGCACAGGTCTCTCCCTCTCCGTCTCGATCACACACAAACACACGAGCGCATTCATGCACACACATAGACATAACATATTATGTCTATGTGCACACACACTGTCAACTTATTCGCCCGCGCGCTCCTCTTCTCCATCTGCAATGCGTGAGGTCTATAGCCTATCAAACGAAACAGCGGGATATTTGCAGAGAAGACGGTCGGCGATATCTGGAGTTCATCAAAGGTTAGTATGTCCTCAAACACACCTGCATAACATTATTGTTGACACAGAAAATGATATATTAGCATTATGAACTCAAAGTTATTGATAGTGAAACATCCTGCACCCTAATTCAGGATAGAGAAAAGTTGGTAACGTAGCAAACAATTAGGCTAGGTGAAATGCGGTTACGGTTGAGATTATATGGCCAGGCTACGATAGCTACGATCAGTGTTGTAGTCGAGTCACTATGCCTCGAGTCCGAGTCCAGGCTCGAGTCTCCAGTGTCCGAGTCCGAGTCATGTCCAAGTCATTAAAAAAAATCCGAGTCGAGTCCGAGTCGAGTCCACTACTCATACGAGTCAAGTCCGAGTCGAGTCCCTATTGATCCACATCGAGTCCGAGTCGAGTCCACTACTCATACGAGTCAAGTCCGAGTCGAGTCCCTATTGATCCACATCGAGTCCGAGTCGAGTCCACTACTCATACGAGTCAAGTCCGAGTCGAGTCCCTATTGATCCACATCGAGTCCGAGTCGAGTCCACTACTCATACGAGTCAAGTCCGAGTCGAGTCCCTATTGATCCACATCGAGTCCGAGTCGAGTCCGAGTCAGCACTAAAGCATACATGTTGTTACACTTTTAAAAAAACATAACTGTTGTGCCGCAGCTCATAGGCGTCCTAATGGCGGCAGCTATGAACTTTCATATGTATTTTACTGTTTTTAACTCTAGTGCTCATAACTACTGTCCTGTCCTCTTAATAATAACTCAGAAATGCGGCATGCAAGTGGACCCGATACGGTCCGCATCGCGGATCCGTTCCGAAAGCCGCGATACTCCGCGGCGGATTTGCTGTGTGGGTTATTTACGTAGTTACGTAATTACGTTACGTTAGTTACGTTATTAACTTAGTTACGTGTGATGTATGACATGAAGCAGTACATTCCCTTGTACTAATCATATACCAAATTATAGAATAATGGCGTATTACTATTAAAGCCTAATGACATAAAAAAAAGTCGAGTCCTCGTCTTAATTAGTAGGATCATATATCTACTTATAGCATAATTACAGTATGCTATGTTATTATTGTATTGATATTGTTATATTATACTATTTATTTTAACCGTTATTTTACCAGAAAATGTCATTTTACAACAGGTTGACATATTGGCTGAGGTAAGTCTTTTTTTATATATATTTTGAAATAAAAACCTCCAGCTTCAGCTGTTTTTGCACATTCCTTGAATCTAAAGATTGGAACTAAATAGGCACAAATTCAAGTAAAAACTCAACTTTAAGTTCAATTTGGTGAGTAATTCATGAAACTTGACATTTAAAAGACAGGTCTTCCTCCAATATAAAGTCTGGGTATGTGAGCAAACCCAGCCTGCCCTGCAACGTATGGAGTTGAGACGGGGGAAGGTCCAGGCAGGGTTCTAGTAAAAATGTACTTATTTGTCTTATCTGTGAGTCAGAGCTAATTTAGAGAATTAAAATGCTAGCTTTAAGAATGGTCTCAGTATGTGACTATGAAGAACAATAGATAAGCATACAGGTATATATTTAACCTATAGTAGCTTCAGAAAGTGTGTGTTTGAATGCGGCCTTCTGCATAAACCACGATGACCGACTGTACCGACCGTCACGACACCGCGACACTCTATCCCGCACCGGCGCCAAGGTGCCACCACAGAATGCTACCTGGTCTGTGGGAAACACTGAGTTTATTCCTATTGATTTAAAACGATTAGAATTATTATTAAAATACCAATTTCATTCATAAAACATTGTTGTGTTATTGAATATAGGCCTACCACTAATGGTTATTGGTGGTCAGTTAGGCCTACAGGTTCAGCTTACCTGTCTTCTGATTCCAGCAGCGTTTCTTGGAAACCACGTGTGGTGATGATGACGTCAGGCTCCTCCTCACCTCGGTCTGCTCTTATAGCAGCTTTCCTTTCACATTCAGCCATTCAGCAGACGCTTCTACCAAATCAACTCCCACAGCATCAACACCAACAAAGCAACACAATGTAAGTGCTGCACGGCCAAGTGCATAGTGAGGAATATCTACAGAATATGTATTGATATTGATTATGTATTGATATTGATTATATATTAATATTGGATTATATATTGATATTGTATTATATATTAATACTGTATCATGATCCGAGATGGCGCCGTCCATGGCTGCTTTGGCGCTACTCTGTGTTGTGTTTTTGTTTGTTTTTGTTTGTTTTATACTGTTTTGATGTCCTGTTTGACTTCCTACACAAAAGAAGAACTATTGCACTTTAAGGAGCTAACCCCACGGGACAATTACCCCGAACTACTCACCCGTTCTATGGACATTTTGGATATACTTGTGAGAGGTACTGCGCTTTTCGCCCGTGCGGTGAGATGGACCAGAAGACAGCGAGGAAGGAGAGCTGGCTCTCTGGCTCGCCTGCTCGGAGGGGAACGCGACCACCTCTTCCGGGTATTTTCCTTGCAAACGTGAACTCTATTTGGATTAAAATGGACGAGCTCCGGTGTCTCGCAGCGAGGAGCAAGGACTTTCATTCCTCGGCTGCGTTTGCGTTCGTGGAGACCCATCTGTCGCCAGCTATACCTGCCGGTGTCGTGCCAAAAAGTGATTGTCTGCCAGAATCTGATTTGTGGCCGCGGGAGCGCGCACAGCAGCCCGTTGAGCGGTAGCGCAACAACGTCTGCTTTTCTCTGGAGGATTAAACGGCCATAATATGCAGATACACACAACTGTATTATAATGTAATTATAGCAAAGGCACGTATCTTCGAAAGTTTAACGTTTGTTCTTCAATCAATTTTTGGCAGGTGAAAATGCCTATTTTGTGTTAATGGTCCTTTAAAAATAATTCCAAGGTGTCTGTGAGCTCCGGTGTTTATATTATGAACCTTATGAATGAGATCAAGTCATATTTAGGTAGAAATCACATTTGAGTAACTGTATTTGGCCTTCAATCAATTTCTGGCAGACAATCACTTTTTGGCACGACACCGGCCCCCACCCTCCACACCCCCGGGCCACAACCACCCCTGCACCTCAGCAGGATCATCGAGACCCTGCTACTCCTCCTGCCCAGAACTATAATTAATTGTATATTTAATTGATAATTGTCCATGACTATAAATCACATCTATTCTGCAACTGCACTTTATTATTTATTATTATTATTAATTATTATTATTACTATTTTGTATGTATCACATTGGACTTTATTTTGCAATTGCACTTTTTTATTATTATTATTATTATTATTATTATTATTATTATTATTATTTAGTATGTATTTCATCACCCACTGCTTTGGTTTGTCCTGTTATGTCGTGTTAGCACTTTCGTTCTCCTGTGCACTTTCTTTGTTGAAATACAAACTCTGTAACGCCAGGACAAATTCCTATTATGTGTACCATTGGCAATAAATTATTCTGAATCTGAATCTGAATTGTATTATATATTGATATTGTATTATATATTGATATTGTATTATATATTGATATTGGATTATGTATTGATATTGGATTATATATTGTATTATATATTGATATTGGATTATATATTGATATTGGATTATATATTGTATATTATAAGGGGTTCCCAGGAGAGCAGCTGCGCCTCTTCTGCAGTTTCATCAACTTCAACAGAAGGAAACCACCTAAAGTGAGTAGAGATGAAATACGAATATTGAATATTTTAATATTGCAGGTTGTGGTATTAGTTGGCTTGGTTGGAAGGTAAATCATAAATGTAGGCTATAAATGATATGTCTGCCCCCGAATAGTCGAATAGTCGATCGACGGAGGCTTAGTCGAATACGTTTTCGTTAGTCGAGCAAAAAGTAAAACATAAAAAAAGAAGGCATGAGCATCGCAAACCGAATACATCCGTGGTCGCAACAAGCCCTGATTTAATTCATCGCTGCAGAAATACTGACCAATACACCTGGGCAGGTAAACACCTGGGCAGATAGACACCTGGGGCCTCATTTATAAAGGTCGCACGAAAATGTTGCGGAAACAGGGCTGAAATGTGCGTACGCATCTTTCACCGCCAACGTCGTGATTTATAGAAAAAAACCTTGCGGAAAAGAGTGCGCAGTTCTACGCATCCTTTCACCCTGGAGTAAAGCTCCCGCAAAGTTATTCAAACAGTGAACTCCGGAGACGACCACAGGAAGAAGGTGGCGGTAATGCACTATATGTGTTTGCAAACCGCCAATAACGCCAAAAGAAGAAGAAGACGCTGTAACCCCCGGAGCTCATTGCAGACCCAACGCACATTACGCACCACATGAGTTATTTATTCATTTATATATTTATTTTATGAAAAGCACCCATTACGAAATATGAATTGAAGCAACATTATGTTCAACACACTACAGCCCTTTCAAATCACAATCCTCGGCCAGACCAACTGTATCACTTTAAACATTTAAATAATGAGCTTGATAAATAAGCCACAAAATAGACTTGCGTTGGTCTACTTCATTTAGAAGCACTTCGATCTCCGAATCCGAAAAACGCGCTCTCTTTTTAAAAGGCGCATCCATTTTTACGTCTAATGATTGGTCAGAAAAGGCTCCTTCCTACTTATAAATATTAAGTGATTAATTAGCATTGACCTTTTAAGGACTATTAAGGGATGGACTTGGGAGGAGCAGAGCGCTCGTGCACGCACGCCAAATTAGACGCACGTTGGTATTTATAACGAGGAGAGTGCGTACAGGTGTGCGCAGCAACGTTTTATAAATCAGAATGTTTTTGTGCGTACGCACATTCTGAGGTTTGGGCGTACGCAATGTTCTACGGAGGGTTTCACGCAGAGTTTTATAAATGAGGCCCCTGGGCAGGTAGACACCTCGGGCCTCATGTACGAAGGTTGCGCACGCACAAAAACGTGGCGTACGCAAAAAAAAATGGCGTTCCACGCTCACGTTCAGATGTATGAAACGTGAAATGACCGTGGAAATGTGCGGTGCCTCACGTCAACTTCATGGCTGGCGTACGCACGTTTCTACAGCTATTGTTCCTTTGGCGACACTTATAGGTGACGCTGGGAAACTGTTAGTCATCAGAGTGATGTGCACGTCAGAGACACACTTATGAACAATTAACACACCCACCGTGTTTGCAATTTTACGGGTGGATATAAAAGCATGCGCAATGTGATGAAGAAAATGGTATTACCGATGGCAGCGTTAGCGTTGTTAGAGGACCTTGCAAATGGTGCAATCCGACGTGAGCGAGTATTTAGGGAACGCGAGGATTTACTTGCAAACGATGACAAGTGGCTCATCAGCCGATTTCGAATGTGCGACAAAGTATGCGAAGTATGCGGGAGTTAATAGCGTTACGGAATTTGCTCAGAAACAGCGCCACCTAGTGGTCTTCCTAGTGTGCGGCATGAAAGTGACGCATAGATTATATTCCTCCGCTTCACCTCCACCTTCAGATCCGACCACTTCTTCTTCCCCTGTGTGTGTGCGCTGCTCGGACCCCACGGGTCACACACACGCTCCCACTCATCTCCTTCCTCTTCATATTGATCCCTGCTGACGGGACCAGAGAGAATCTCCCTCCGCGGCTCCACGTCATTCACCACAATCTCCAACTCGGACTCTGTGAAATGTCTTTTCTTTCCTTTGTTCATGCTTGTGTTACACCCATAGAGTGCAAGTTGACTCAAGGGTTGGCATATTTTAGAAAAGATGTTATTCTGAAAGAATCAATTAAACAAAAAGACAAGTGAGTCGGCTGGTCTTCAGCGGCTTTACTGGTCCCGGTCCACAGTTTATATAGCCGCGGGTGGTCTCGTGCCTTTAATAATAATAGTAATAATAATAATAATAATGCTTAAAATTGAATGGGGGGCGTCTGTAAAAATGCCAAATAAAGTCCATACATATAAAATAACACATTTAAGTAAGTGGCAATAATATATAAATATCCTCTGTGCCACACTTGCTTGTTTTATCTGATCGGATAGAGGTGAATCTCAGGTCCAGGGCCTATTTACATAGATTTGCATATTTAAATGAGGGCGTGGACAGGGAGGAGTTTGCCACATCTGCACGTGCGCTCAGTTCCACGTTGATCGGGATGTACAAAAGAAACGTGCTCGGATCCATGCGTACGCACACTTTCATACATCTGAATTTATTTGTGCGTACGACATTTTCGGGGTTTTGGCGTACGCCAAAATCCACGCACAAATCCACGCAAGCCTTCGTACATGAGGCCCCTTGGGCCTCATGTACGAAGGTTGCGTACGCACAAAAACGTGGCGTACGCAAAAAAAAATGGCGTTCCACGCTCACGTTCAGATGTATGAAACGTGAAATGACCGTGGAAATGTGCGGTGCCTCACGTCAACTTCATAGCTGGCGTACGCACGTTTCTACAGCTATTGTTCCTTTGGCGACACTTATAGGTGACGCTGGGAAACTGTTAATAATGTCAAAAACAATTAGTCATCAGAGTGATGTGCACGTCAGAGACACACTTATGAACAATTAACACACCCACCGTGTTTGCAATTATACGGGTGGATATAAACGCATGCGCAATGTGATGAAGAAAATGGTATTACCGATGGCAGCGTTAGCGTTGTTAGAGGACCTTGCAAATGGTGCAATCCGATGTGAGCGAGTATTTAGGGAACGCGAGGATTTACTTGCAAACGATGACAATTGGCTCATCAGCCGATTTCGAATGTGCGACAAAGTATGCGGGAGTTATTAGAGTTACGGAATTTGCTCAGAAACAGCGCCACCTAGTGGTCTTCCTAGTGTGCGGCATGAAAGTGACGCATAGAATATATTCCTCCGCTTCACCTCCACCTTCAGATCCGACCACTTCTTCTTCACCTGTGTGTGTGCGCTGCTCGGACCCCACGGGTCACACACACGCTCCCACTCATTTCCTTCCTCTTCATATTGATCCCTGCTGACAGGGGACCAGAGAGAATCTCCCTCCGCGGCTCCACGTCATCACCACAATCTCCAACTCGGACTCTGTGAAATGTCTTTTCTTTCCTTTGTTCATGCTTGTGTTACACCCATAGTGCAAGCTGACTCAAGGGTTGGCATATTTTAGAAAAGATGTTATTCTGAAAGAATCAATTAAACAAAAAGACAAGTGAGTCGGCTGGTCTTCAGCGGCATTAGGCTACTGGTCCCGGTTAACTGCCGACTGAAGAACGCAGCGCAGCCCACCGTTTATATAGCCGCGGGTGGTCTCGTGCCTTTAATACTTAATAATAATAATAATAATAATAATAATAATGCTTAAAATTGAATGGGGGGTGTCTGTAAAAATGCCAAATAAAGTCCATACATATAAAATAACACATTTAAGTAAGTGGCAATAATATATAAATATCCTCTGTGCCACACTTGCTTGTTTTATCTGATCGGATAGAGGTGAATCTCAGGTCCAGGGCCTATTTACATAGATTTGCATATTTAAATGAGGGCGTGGACAGGGAGGAGTTTGCCACATCTGCACGTGCGCTCAGTTCCACGTTGATCGGGATGTACAAAAGAAACGTGCTCGGATCCATGCGTACGCACACTTTCATACATCTGAATTTATTTGTGCGTACGACATTTTCGGGGTTTTGGCGTACGCCAAAATCCACGCAAGAATCCACGCAAGTCTTCGTACATGAGGCCCCTGGGGCCTCATGTACGAAGGTTGCCTACGCACAAAAACGTGGCGTACGCAAAAAAAAATGGCGTTCCACGCTCACGTTCAGATGTATGAAACGTGAAATGACTGTGGAAATGTGCGGTGCCTCACGTCAACTTCATGGCTGGCGTACGCACGTTTCTACAGCTATTGTTCCTTTGGCGACACTTAGAGGTGACGCTGGGAAACTGTTAATAATGTCAAAAACAATTAGTCATCAGAGTGATGTGCACGTCAGAGACACACTTATGAACAATTAACACACCCACCGTGTTTGCAATTATACGGGTGGATATAAACGCATGCGCAATGTGATGAAGAAAATGGTATTACCGATGGCAGCGTTAGCGTTGTTAGAGGACCTTGCAAATGGTGCAATCCGACGTGAGCGAGTATTTAGGGAACGCGAGGATTTACTTGCAAACGATGACAATTGGCTCATCAGCCGATTTCGAATGTGCGACAAAGTATGCGGGAGTTATAAGCGTTGTTACGGAATTTGCTCAAAAACAGCGCCACCTAGTGGTCTTCCTAGTGTGCGGCATGAAAGTGACGCATAGAATATATTCCTCCGCTTCACCTCCACCTTCAGATCCGACCACTTCTTCTTCCCGTGTGTGCGCTGCTCGGACCCCACGGCATGTACCGCCTCACACACACGCTCCCACTCATTTCCTTCCTCTTCATATTGATCCGTGCTGACGGGACCAGAGAGAATCTCTCTCCGCGGCTCCACGTCATTCACCACAATCTCCAACTCGGACTCTGTGAAATGTCTTTTCTTTCCTTTGTTCATGCTTGTGTTACACCCATAGAGTGCAAGCTGACTCAAGGGTTGGCATATTTTAGAAAAGATGTTATTCTGAAAGAATCAATTAAACAAAAAGACAAGTGAGTCGGCTGGTCTTCAGCGGCTTTACTGGTCCCGGTCCACAGTTTATATAGCCGCGGGTGGTCTCGTGCCTTTAATAATAATAATAATAATAATAATGCTTAAAATTGAATGGGGGGGTGTCTGTAAAAATGCCAAATAAAGTCCATACATATAAAATAACACATTTAAGTAAGTGGCAATAATATAGGATAAATATCCTCTGTGCCACACTTGCTTGTTTTATCTGATCGGATAGAGGTGAATCTCAGGTCCAGGGCCTATTTACATAGATTTGCATATTTATATGGGGGCGTGGACAGGGAGGAGTTTGCCACATCTGCACGTGCGCTCAGTTCCACGTTGATCGGGATGTACAAAAGAAACGCGCTTGGATCCATGCGTACGCACACTTTCATACATCTGAATTTATTTGTGCGTACGACATTTTCGGGGTTTTGGCGTACGCCAAAATCCACGCAAGTCTTCGTACATGAGGCCCCAGGGGCCTCATGTATGAAGGTTGCGTACGCACAAGAACGTGGCGTACGCAAAAAAAATGGCGTTCCACGCTCACGTTCAGATGTATGAAACGTGAAATGACCGTGGAAATGTGCGGTGCCTCACGTCAACTTCATGGCTGGCGTACGCACGTTTCTACAGCTATTGTTCCTTTGGCGACACTTATAGGTGACGCTGGGAAACTGTTAATAATGTCAACAACAATTAGTCATCAGAGTGATGTGCACGTCAGAGACACACTTATGAACAATTAACACACCCACCGTGTTTGCAATTTTACGGGTGGATATAAACGCATGCGCAATGTGATGAAGAAAATGGTATTACCGATGGCAGCGTTAGCGTTGTTAGAGGACCTTGCAAATGGTGCAATCCGACGTGAGCGAGTATTTAGGGAACGCGAGGATTTACTTGCAAACGATGACAATTGGCTCATCAGCCGATTTCGAATGTGCGACAAAGTATGCGAAGTATGCGGGAGTTAATAGCGTTACGGAATTTGCTCAGAAACAGCGCCACCTAGTGGTCTTCCTAGTGTGCGGCATGAAAGTGATGCATAGAATATATTCCTCCGCTTCACCTCCACCTTCAGATCCGACCACTTCTTCTTCCCCTGTGTGCGCTGCTCGGACCCCACGGGTCACACACACGCTCCCACTCATCTCCTTCCTCTTCATATTGATCCCTGCTGACGGGACCAGAGAGAATCTCCCTCCGCGGCTCCACGTCATTCACCACAATCTCCAACTCGGACTCTGTGAAATGTCTTTTCTTTCCTTTGTTCATGCTTGTGTTACACCCATAGAGTGCAAGCTGACTCAAGGGTTGGCATATTTTAGAAAAGATGTTATTCTGAAAGAATCAATTAAACAAAAAGACAAGTGAGTCGGCTGGTCTTTAGTGGCTTTACTGGTCCCGGTCCACAGTTTATATAGCCGCGGGTGGTCTCGTGCCTTTAATACTTAATAATAATAATAATAATGCTTAAAATTGAATGGGGGGTGTCTGTAAAAATGCCAAATAAAGTCCGTACATATAAAATAACACATTTAAGTAAGTGGCAATAATATATAAATATCCTCTGTGCCACACTTGCTTGTTTTATCTGATCGGATAGAGGTGAATCTCAGGTCCAGGGCCTATTTACATAGATTTGCATATTTAAATGGGGGCGTGGACAGGGAGGAGTTTGCCACATCTGCACGTGCGCTAGTTCCACGTTGATCGGGATGTACAAAAGAAACGCGCTCGGATCCATGCGTACGCACACTTTCATACATCTGAATTTATTTGTGCGTACGACATTTTCGGGGTTTTGGCGTACGCCAAAATCCACGCACAAATCCACGCAAGCCTTCGTACATGAGGCCCCAGGGGCCTCATTTATAAACCTCTGCGTGAAACCCTCCGTAGAACATTGCGTACGCCCAAACCTCAGAATGTGCGTACGCACAAAAACATTAGGATTTATAAAACCTTGCTGCGCACACCTGTACGCACTCTTCTCGTTATAAATACCAACGTGCGTCTAATTTGGCGTGCGTGCACGAGCGCTCTGCTCCTCCCAAGTCCATCCCTTAATAGTCCTTAAAAGGTCAATGCTAATTAATCACTTAATATTTATAAGTAGGAAGGAGCCTTTTCTGACCAATCATTAGACGGAAAAATGGATGCACCTTTTAAAAAGAAAGCGCGTTTTTCGGATTCGGAGATCGAAGTGCTTCTAAATGAAGTAGACCAACGCAAGTCTATTTTGTGGCTTATTTATCAAGCTCATTATTGTGATTGTGATTTGAAAGGGCTGTAGTGTGTTGAACATAATTTTGCTTTAATTCATATTTCATAATGGGTGCTTTTCATAAAATAAATATATAAATGAATAAATAACTCATATGTGGTCCGCAATGAGCTCCGGGGGTTACAGCATCTTCTTCTTCTTTTGGCGTTATTGGCGGTTTGCAAACACATAGGCTATAGTGCATTACCGCCACCTTCTTCCTGTGGTCGTCTCCGGAGTTCACTGTTTGAAAAACTTTGCGGGAGCTTTACTCCAGGGTGAAAGGATGCGTAGAACTGCGCACTCTTTTCCGCAAGGTTTTTTTCTATAAATCACGACGTTGGCGGTGAAAGATGCGTACGCACATTTCATCCCTGTTTCCGCAACATTTGCGTGCGCAGAGACCTTTATAAATTAGGCCCCTGGGCAGGTACACAGCAAATTTGAAATCGCAAATTTAACACCCTCAGAGTTAAAATTAACACTTTCCCAGGGCTTATATGGGAACCACCGGTAAAGTGTTAAATTAACACTTTTGAATTAGTTAAAATTAATAACACTATGGCAGTGTTATCCAACAAACTCTAATAGTGTAAAATATTAACACTACAATGGATTAGTTAAAATTATTAACACTATGGCAGTGTTGCCTAACTAACTCTTATAGCGTTAAATATTAACACTACAATGGATTAATTAAAATTATTAACACTATGGCAGTGTTGCCTAACTAACTCTTATAGTGTAAAATATTAACACTATAATGGATTCATTACAATTATTAACACTATGGCAGTGTTGCCTAACTAACTCTTATAGCGTGAAATATTAACACTACAATGGATTCATTGCAATTATTAACACTATGGCAGTGTTGCCTAACTAACTCTTACAGTGTAAAATATTAACACTACAATGGATTCATTACAATTATTAACACTATGGCAGTGTTGCCTAACTAACTCTTATAGCGTAAAAAATTGACACTACAATGGATTCATTAAAATTATAAACACTATGGCAGTGTTGCCTAACTAACTCTTATAGCGTAAAATATTAACACTACAATGTATGAAAAGAACACCAAGTTGATGTTCAACGTTCACCCATTAGAGACACTTGGTGGTGTTACATGTACACTTAAGTAGTGTTTACTTTGTTACTGACAGGGTATATGGTACACAGGGATTACCAATAATCACTCCTAAAAGTCCTGCAAGAAAAAATATTTTATTTTTCCTTCATCAAGTATTTCAAATGATTTTTTAACAAAAATGGCACAGCCCTGTACAGTGACTTTATATACAATAGTGCCCAAAACATGAGGTATAGCTCTGTAGTTTGCCCTATACAATGCAGCAGTCTGTCACAATATAAAAAAAGGAGTCTGAACCATAAGACGTTTGGACATCAAAGGGCTTAAAGTGTCTCAAATCATGAGGTGTAATAACTGAGATATTATGCATGTCAACAACACGAAAAGCATGAAAATGCTCAACAAATATAGTCTCCATTTCTGATACCAAAAAAAAGACTTCCTTTCTCAGAAAAATGCACATAATCTTCATGAACACTGGCATTTCATTAACAACATCAGTGCAAACAGCAAGACCAGTGTGATATTCAATACCATTATGTTTAACCCAAGTTGTCTCATGTATGTCACTTGACATATCAATCTGAAAATGCTCTGAAATCAAATCACCACTTTCAACATCAGTCAGTATTTTCGATTTGACAGGCCCAGACTCAATACCATTGGCAGACAATGATTCCCAATGATAGGCAACAGCTATTTGGTGTTTCTTTGCAAGGGACTTGGTTATGTTCTTGAAGTTTTTTACACTGGACTTAAAGAATTTGTGTTTAGCCTCATACCTCATACTCCAAACATGTACTAAAGGACCAAGTTGGCGTATACATTCAGGATAATGGATCATGAAGTGGTGTTTTGGTATCAAATTATTTTGAGGATACAAATCGGTGAATAATCTATGGTGCTCTTCAATAAGATGTTTTAAAAATATAGTCATACCCTCCGTAATACATGGGGAAAACACAATGTTAACAATATGTAACAGCAGTAACAACAAATGCCAGTGTGTGTCAGCTTCTGGTACAACATCTCCAAATATTAACGGCAGGTTACGAATAAGGCATAATGTTTGACTGGCATTCAGCCCAATACTATTGCCAATACAAAACATGTTTATGTGTGTTGGACGATTCTTTTTATCCATGAAGCCATAGTTGAATGCATATACACGTTGGAGTATGTTTTCGTTAGAAATAAAATTCTGTTTCAAATATTCAAACAACAACTTAATCTCATACTGTGCTACTCCTTCTAAGATATCATGCATTATATCAAACACAAAGTTATCCGATACATTGAAATATGTTAAGGAATTGAGTATACTATTGCGTTTGATTCCAAAACAAGAATTTTCCCTTGGATTCTCGACAAGATAGTTGTAATGATTCTCATTGGTTAATTTAGTGCGCAACATCACACGTGGATCATTTTCACTAAACACTGTTTGAGCGGTTGCTCTATCAGTAAGACACATTCTGCAGTAGTAGGTAGCACTGAAAGATTCCACATAACCAAGAATTGAGTTCAGAGACCCAAGTTGTCGCCCGTTACTTGTGCTATGGTGCCATAGACAGGTTGTTCAGTAAATGACACTTTCATTCCATTTTGCTCTAGTACCTTTACATCTTCTACGAACGGAGTAAGTATTTTGTCAATGCCATATTTTTTTGCATCTTGGGAGTGAAACAAAGAAATTAGATGGATATTCATCAGCGAAGAATTCAGACGTGGTGGTAAATTGCGAAGTGTAAAATATAAACATCCAAGCTTATGAATGCCTTGTTTTGACCCTAGTGGATTTGCTGTTTCGAAATCATCATAGTAAATTTGGATTTGCAATGCATTTTTAAATTTTGAATATAATGGGTGATTTTTGAAGTATTTTCCATCACAAAAATCTTTATATAAGCTATCAAGAACAACAGATCTGTTCATGTGACAACACACGTCTTCATTCTTGAAAATGAACTCCAATGTCTTTAACAGGGGTACATAAATGAAAGTGTCATTTACTGGTACCTGCTCATATACTCCAGATACGTTGTCTCTTTTTGAATCATATCTCACTCCTAAGTGAATTTCTAGTGGTTCAACAACACCCCATTTCTCAGTAAAATATTTAGTCCATTTAGAGTTTGTGTTTAAGTAATTGAATGGATTGAAAGTATTCCTGAAGATGTCTTCCACTGCACTTCTACTGGGATTATCAGTGGGCACTGCACTTAATACTTGTTCTTTGAGATTTGCATGAACTTCACTAACATACTCCTCCATGCTTTCAACAACCGATAACACAACATTGTTGGCAACACCACTGCCCTGTAACTTCGCTATGATTGAAGCGCACATATCTTTTGCCTGATCTTTTGACATATGAGATGTTGAACATTGACTTGTCACATTTAGATCCATGTCAGAGGCATCTTGTTGTGAGCTCTGTTCACTGAAGTCTGACTGATGTGTTTGCATATTTAAATCATTGCTTGTTCCCATGTTAACAGTACTATGACAAATATTTAAATGCTTTCTAAAACCTGCAAAACTTTTGAACTGCAATGAACATTCTTCTTGAGCACAAAGAACAACACATTTTTTACCTGGGTATAACCCATGAAAAAACTTAAGGTGCTGAATTAATGCACTAGGTGCATCATGCAAGGATCTGCAAATATAGCACCTATACATAGTTCAAGAACTCTTTGCTATTAGGCTTTCTTTGATGGTACTGTATTACAATTACTGTAGACTAAGACTTTTTTAAGATAGGCTATGCAAATAAAGTGCTGCATAATTGCGAATGAACTTGGTTCATGAACTGCTGTTCATGAATTTTGCTCTCAATTCCTTCACCTTTGGACTTTCTTTAGTCGTGTCAACATCCAGACCATAGACTGTTGTCTGGAGGAAAGTGTACATGTTGTTGAGAGCAGCATCATAACTTAAACTGAAAACGAAGTGCACCTGTGAGTTATGGAGAGTCAGTGTATTAACTACAGTAGATGGAGTTTGGCACATCCCTACTTTTGAGAAGCAGAGATGTGTACCGGCATGGAAGCAATGAACTGCTGTGGACAGGGTCAACAGCAAAAGATATTCTGCGCTGGTGGTACTCTGCTTCTCAAAGCTGGGGCTGCATCAGCCTCCATCTACTGTATCAATAAATACCTCATACAACCCCACATCAAATAATCTGAAATATCCCTTTAAGTACTGCGTGTGACACAATTCATTGAAATCATTTCATTTAGCCTTTGATAGAATACCTGGCTGATCATCATTGTGCTGATTGCTGGCAGACCTCAGCAAACTCTGGAGCACTGGCGTGGTAGTCAGGCTCTCTGCTTCTCTGATCACCTTGCCTTTATAGAATGTATGCCATTTCTCAAGAAGTTTGGCAGATATTTCTGGTCCAAAGAGGAGACTGAAATCTTGATGTATCTGCAGCAACAGAGAAATGAAAGAACATTTTTGGTGAAATTTACATTTCTAAGCTAAGCTTATAGCTATGAATTGAAAATATGGCAATAATTACCAGCCCCTTTGTGTCCAGGAGCCTTGGAAACACAGAGTACGGTGTGTGATTCATCAGGATTGTGGATGAGGCGTTGTCTATACTCAAAGGTCTCCTTCATTTTCAGCAGGATGATTTTTCCATCACTGATGTGGTTCATCAAAGATATGACCTCTTTACAACGTTCGTCGTCCAACTGACCACCAATCTGAGGCACCTCTCTCTCCTGTCTTGGACCACCTCCTCTTGCTGTCTGCATTTTAGGTTCATTGGACACAAGCTTTGTCTTTCTCTGAATTGTCTTGAGCCGCCATGCCAGAAATCCAGAGCCGCTTTCGCTGTCATAAAAATGTTCCTAACAAAACGATAGAGACACAAGTTAAACTTCATAATCAGCAATAGTGAATCCATAATTTTATTTGTCTATTAATAAGCAATAGGGGCGGTGTCAAGTGCATCCACACATCATTATTATTTTGTAGTACAAAAATACATTTTTGACAAAAAGTATGTAATTAAGAAAAATGCACAACTTACATATCCTTTCCTAGAGAGGGGATCTTTTAATGCAGGGAACAAGGTGACAATTCCCAATGCATATTTCTCTTTAGTGATTCGCTGAGGGATTCTCCTGCAAAGAAAAAAAGGGAAATTGTTCCTTGATTACATGTACAAGTACTTTATAGGGCTGAATGATAACCACATTACTTCAGTAACGCGAGTCATCTAGTGCAGAGTTGTAGCCTAGAACTCTAGACACCCCCTAGCGGCAGCAAATTTATTTGGCAGCTAGGTAGGTCTAGCACAGCTCCGTCCGCTTTTTGGTGCTGGAAACACCAAGTATGTCAGACCAATCACAGCGTGAGGGGCGGAGTCGGAAGCCGGGCTACCATGACGACAGAGTTGCGACGGTTCCGTGTTAGGTAAACAATGGCTGCTGCTGCTGGCGAACGGCTGTCTCTCCACTTGGCTTTGGCCGCGACTCTTCAAGACTTGAAGTTAACATTTTATTTGAGAAAAGAACAACGAACGGCACTGAAGTCTTTCCTCGAAAATAAATATGTATTCGGAGTTTTGATTAATTACGTAGTCAGAGCCGTCGCTCTGACTACGTCACCTTCTTCGTTGCTCTGATTGGTTGTAGCGCTATCCTATTGCGTGCAGAGGGAACTTGAAAGACAACCGTTTATCCCGCCCACACTGCCAATGGAGCTGAGCCAGACCTTACATCTTTCTGATGTAGGTCTGGCTTGCCAGGCTAGCAGAGTTGAGCTCATTACTGTCATTGCTGCTTTTTCTCCAATCACAATCAAGCAACAACTGACGTCCTTGCACAACTGGACATTAGTGATGGCAAACTATCATTAATTTAGCCCCAAACCATTAATGTACCTAAAGGTTAATAATCTTGGAGTATGTGAATTGATGTAAAAAGGAAAACAAAACAACAGGAGGTTAAATAGCTGTGAAATACCTAAACCTAACTTACCCTTCTGTCTC
The DNA here is from genome assembly GCA_030340625.1 of Merluccius polli. NCBI lineage: Eukaryota > Metazoa > Chordata > Actinopteri > Gadiformes > Merlucciidae > Merluccius > Merluccius polli. The sequence continues at coordinate 189,028 of JAOPHQ010002011.1, read as the reverse complement.
AACCATGTGTGCTGCCAGAATGTTAACCATCTGCCTTCGTCTACTGTCACACAGCATCCCAGTTTCTTCATATTCTTCAAGCACTGTTGTCCCTCCTGGTTTTGTCTGCAGGATCTGCTTTATCAGCTAAACAGATTGTAAAAACACTGAATAACGGAGTGAAATGGTACTATGTATACTTCTAACAAGGCCAAACCATCTGGCCTGGTCCCAGAGGTATATTTAGCAGTTTTGATTTAAACCTAGAGCAGCCAACTAGTTTCAGATTTCAACAAGATATTCGGGATGATCAAGCCAAATAATTGCAATGGAAAAAGACAGATTTTTGTGAAACAACAGGCTTTTGACATGTTTTTATCCTTAATGTTAAATTGTTGAATGGCAGTTTAAAAACAACAACAACAAAAAGGACATAACTTAAATCAGAAAGGTGATAACAAAAATTTAGATATGATTTAAATCAAACATCAGACGACAAACTCACATCTCTGGCTGAGGAACTCTGAAAGGCCTCATCATCCATTCTCAATCGCTTAGGTGGTCTTGATGTTTCACTGTCGCTGCTACTAATTGACACAGAGAGGAAACTCTCGCTGGGTGAGGATGCTGGAGCTGATGACTGAGATCTGCCTGAATCTAAGAGTATAAGATATAATTAACAATTCAATTCATTTTCTGAATATTTGTGAATTATATCCTCGCTGACTGAACATAACAATCCAGAGAGAACTGCTACAATCAGCCAAAAAACAAACAAAAAACTATTGATCAGTTAACACTCTGAACCCATTTCCATCAGGCATCTTAACGCTTAATATGCTAATCTTAAAATACTAAGTAATAATAGGAATAGTAATAATTAATTCCATGCAACAGAAGCATCTCAAATGATCTGTTAATGCAATGTAAAAAATAATTAATTAATAAAGTTAAAATTTACCATCGTCACAACTGTCCTTGATAACAAAGCAAATCCCATCCATTGCGCATAATTCTGCAAACACTGCTTCATCCACCTCAGTCCCGGAATCATCTTCCACGGTAATCTTGTCTCCATGGATGGAGAACTTCTCTGTCACTTAGTGATGAGGTTAAAGACAACATTACATGACAAATTGTTTAAATTATAAGATGTAATGACTTTCACTCAGTCTGAATTACTGGTCATTAATATAACAGTAGCAACATTTACCTTCAGAAATGAATTCTCCAAAATCAGCATCTTGTAATTTGATGTATTTTTTGCGGTTTTGATACTGCACCTTAATTATCATTTTGCCATCCTGTAGAGAAAGAGGGGGACAACAGGACATTTCTTAGATATCCATTCTATGCTTATTTAAATTATAAATACCTGTCTGTTAATAGCCTAAATAACAAGCATAACTTTCACTACACTCAATGCTCTGTGGTGGACCAAAATATACTTTTTCAAACTGAAGCTGGTGGGTGTGCAGACGTTCTCTTTCTGCCTGACAGATCTGGAACTTAAAATACTGCTCCTCACACTTCTTATGATGACTGCTGTATGTTTGTAGCCTGTTAAACAAACGCACTGAAAAACACAGAATGATCGTGGTATGTCAGCTTCCACGTCAGAGCATACATTCTTAAGTTTTACTGAATAGTAATTAAATATAACAGGTGTGCCATATACTTTGCCAATAATTCTTGCCTGTGTCATTTTACTAAACAGCCCAGCAGTCTTATGCACTGTGCATTAGAAAATTAGCCAATGCCCAGTAATAGTAACAACATTTACAGCTCAATGAAATTAACTGTTCTAAACCTATTTTCAAACAACATATTAATTTTCTGTAAACTTCCTTACATTTCTCAAAATTAAACTGAATATGTTTGAACAGCATTACCAGTGTTGGCAGAATACAGGGCCGTGTTACGATATCCGTACTTCCCGTACTTAGTATACTTAGTTTGAGTACGTAGGGTGTTCCGATTATGATCGCGGCAAAAGAAGTGTACTTGAAAGGACCCGTATGTGTACTCAAAACGGCCAAAATGCTGAGTGTGCAGCGGGGTACACTATGCGTACTCAACGGCAGCCATCTTAGCTACGTAGCGGAAGAGGCGGAGCCGCGCTCAGAGAATGTCTAATGAGTTCACGTGTTGCATTTGGAATATATATATATATATATATATATATATATATATATATATATATATATATACTGTATATATATATATATATAGTTACGTTTGCATTATGACACCTTAAAAAAGCAACTATTCAGCTTAACTTTGCTCACCAGCAGGCTGGGATGTTGACTGAAGACCCTCCAGATCGTGATAATTACTAGCCTATAAATTAAGAGACAATGAATTTAGACATTTCCAGGAGGTGCAGTTGAAAGCTAATAATAAATGTTACATTCGTGTGGTCTTATTTAAAACGCTACAAAAAGCACAAACTAATAAAAGTTAACGCTTATTCTTCAACAAACAGTTTACTCAATTACAAGCTATTACGTGCTTAACGGTAATTAAACGATAGCGCGCGACTTTTTAAACACCCGGGACACGACAGTTGAAACTCCGTTCGGAGAAAACAGTTAAAATTACTGTCTGCTCATCCCAAACTGCTAAAAGCTATTAAAGTTACATTAGTAAGGAGTTTAGTTTAACGTTAGCCCATAATGTCTTAAAAAGAAATGAAATTAAGCTAACGGTCTGCATGTGCACGTTTACTTAGCGTTATCAACGCTAAGTAAACAGCGACAAAACCTGGTTAGAAATGTAAATAAAGTTTAATCTGTCTCCATATTTCGAAACAACGTTTCAGCATAAACACATTTTAATAAAAGTAGCAATGGCACGACGACTAATTTATTACACTACTACTCACCAGTCTCTCCTTCTCATGCTCCATGTGAGTGAAAGAAAATGGCTGCCGTCAAATTCCTCAACGGGTTACCTGTCCAAGTGCCCGGATGTTGAAAGTGTCACTAATCAGTGTTAAATACCGTCAACTCCGTGACGTTACACCAACACTCTGATGTTTTCACACTAGTGGAGAGTTGATTCTGCTAAATCAACACCAGTACCTCAACACTTTACTCTGTAACAGCCCAACACCAGAATTTTAACACCAGTGAATTTGCTGTGTAGACACCTGGGCAGATAGACACCAGGGGCCTCATTTATAAAGGTCTCTGCGCACGAAAATGTTGCGGAAACAGGGATGAAATGTGCGTACGCATCTTTCACCGCCAACGTCGTGATTTATAGAAAAAAACCTTGCGGAAAAGAGTGCGCAGTTCTACGCGTCCTTTCACCCTGGAGTAAAGCTCCCGCAAAGTTTTTCAAACAGTGAACTCCGGAGACGACCACAGGAAGAAGGTGGCGGTAATGCACTATGTGTTTGCAAACCGCCAATAACGCCAAAAGTAGAAGAAGATGCTGTAACCCCCCGGAGCTCATTGCGGACCCAACGCACATTGCGCACCATATGAGTTATTTATTCATTTATATATTTATTTTATGAAAAGCACCCATTATGAAATATGAATTAAAGCAAAATTATGTTCAACACACTACAGCCCTTTCAAATCACAATCACAATAATGAGCTTGATAAATAAGCCACAAAATAGACTTGCGTTGATCTACTTCATTTAGAAGCACTTCGATCTCCGAATCTGAAAAACGCGCTTTCTTTTTAAAAGGTGCATCCATTTTTCCGTCTAATGATTGGTCAGAAAAGGCTCCTTCCTACTTATAAATATTAAGTGATTAATTAGCATTGACCTTTTAAGGACTATTAAGGGATGGACTTTGGAGGAGCAGAGCGCTCGTGCACGCACGCCAAATTAGACGCACGTTGGTATTTATAACGAGAAGAGTGCGTACAGGTGTGCGCAGCAAGGTTTTATAAATCAGAATGTTTTTGTGCGTACGCACATTCTGAGGTTTGGGCGTACGCAATGTTCTACGGAGGGTTTCACGCGGAGGTTTATAAATGAGGCCCCTGGGCAGGTAGACACCTGGGCAGGTAAACACCTGGGGCCTCATGTACGAAGGTTGCGTACGCACAAAAACGTGGCGTACGCAAAAAAAAATAGCGTTCCACGCTCACGTTCAGATGTATGAAACGTGAAATGACCATGGAAATGTGCGGTGCCTCACGTCAACTTCATGGCTGGCGTACGCACGTTTCTACAGCTATTATTCCTTTGGCGACACTTAGAGGTGACGCTGGGAAACTGTTAGTCATCAGAGTGATGTGCACGTCAGAGACACACTTATGAACAATTAACACACCCACCGTGTTTGCAATTATACGGGTGGATATAAACGCATGCGCAATGTGATGAAGAAAATGGTATTACCGATGGCAGCGTTAGCGTTGTTAGAGGACCTTGCAAATGGTGCAATCCGACGTGAGCGAGTATTTAGGGAACGCGAGGATTTACTTGCAAACGATGACAAGTGGCTCATCAGCCGATTTCGAATGTGCGACAAAGTATGCGAAGTATGCGGGAGTTAATAGCGTTACGGAATTTGCTCAGAAACAGCGCCACCTAGTGGTCTTCCTAGTGTGCGGCATGAAAGTGACGCATAGAATATATTCCTCCGCTTCACCTCCACCTTCAGATCCGACCACTTCTTCTTCCCCTGTGTGTGTGCGCTGCTCGGACCCCACGGGTCACACACACGCTCCCACTCATCTCCTTCCTCTTCATATGGATCCCTGCTGACGGGACCAGAGAGAATCTCCCTCCGCGGCTCACGTCATCACCACAATCTCCAACTCGGACTCTGTGAAATGTCTTTTCTTTCCTTTGTTCATGCTTGTGTTACACCCATAGAGTGCAAGCTGACTCAAGGGTTGGCATATTTTAGAAAATATGTTATTCTGAAAGAATCAATTAAACAAAAAGACAAGTGAGTCGGCTGGTCTTCAGCGGCTTTACTGGTCCCGGTTAACTGCCGACTGAAGAACGCAGCGCAGCCCACCAAGCCGCGGGTGGTCTCGCGCCTTTAATACTTAATAATAATAATAATAATAATAATAATGCTTAAAATTGAATGGGGGGTGTCTGTAAAAATGCCAAATAAAGTCCATACATATAAAATAACACATTTAAGTAAGTGGCAATAATATATAAATATCCTCTGTGCCACACTTGCTTGAGTTTGCCACATCTGCACGTGCGCTCAGTTCCACGTTGATCGGGATGTACAAAAGAAACGTGCTCGGATCCATGCGTACGCACACTTTCATACATCTGAATTTATTTGTGCGTACGACATTTTCGGGGTTTTGGCGTACGCCAAAATCCACACACAAATCCACGCAAGCCTTCGTACATGAGGCCCCTGGGCAGATAGACACCTGGGGCCTCATGTACTAAGACTTGCGTGGATTTCTTACTAAAACTTTGCGGACGCCCACATCTGGAAAGCTGCTGCGCACAAATAAATCCGGATGTATCAATCCTTGCGTAAGCACAATTTCGCGCAGATTCTCTTTGTACATCCCAATTGACGTGAAATTGAGCGCACATGCACGAGCCCGACTCTCCGCCCTGTCTCCTCCCTCATTTAATATGCTAATTAGTATAAATAGGCCTGCAGTAGTGCGCTTGTTAGGAGAAAGGAGATAATGGAGAAAGGAAGAGAATCAAGGGCATTAATGATATTAATTCCAACCTGCTGCAACAAATAACTGGGGCCTTAAAAGACATTAATGAAACATTAAAAGAACTAGTTAAAAAATGAATGTTGTCTCCGTTTACCTTTTTTATATTCTTGCTATTAACTGCTGCCGAGTTCGAATGGCTTCTGCATTGGGCTGCGCATTGTTTGGTCCGGGGTCTGGATCGTCTGAGGGCCATTACCTCGTGTAATGGCACGCCGTGCCTGTGCGCAATATTGTGCAGAACCCCACATGCCTGCACAATGCGGCACACCTTTTCAGGGTGATAGAGCAGCATCCCCCCGCTCCAGTCAAGGCAGCGCCACCGGCTTTTGAGCTGCCCTATCGCTCTTTCCACGACTGACCGAGTGCGTGCATGGATATTGTTATATCTCTGCTCTCGGACAGTCAGTGGGTTGGCGAGGGGGGTTAACAGCCATGGTCGTAAGGGGGAATTGGTACAATTACAGCATATAGGCTACCCAACATAGATTGAAGTCAATTCGCTTTAAAGTGTTTTAAATTGCTTACCAATTAGCCACCCATCACACACTGCCAGGCTCCAACCTATTCCCAACCGAGCTGTTAGTCAGGACGAATGAATCATGGGTTGACCCAGGCCACCTTGCCACGATATTCGTAAGGCGCATTTGGGCATCACAGATTATTTGCACGTTTAAGGAATGAAAGTGTTTCCTATTCACGTACGCATATTCCCCTTCAGATGGCGCCTTTATTGCAATGTGTGTGCAGTCGATCGCTCCGATTACATTGGGAAAACCGGCTATCTCTGCAAAAAAGAGGATATAGCTTTTGGAAATCTGAATCGGCTGATAAGCCAGTCATCATCGTGACACCCGTTCATTTCGAATGCGACCATTCGCAATATCTTCTAACAAGGCCAAGACTGCCATTGTCAACCTCTCGATTATTGCAACATTTTGCGCGTGCTTTTATATTCTCATTAATTTGGATGCATGCTGACGATAGGTTGTCCCCATACACCCAAGGTGTCAATAATATGTACATAATTAGAAGTTGTCCGACTGGTTCATTGATGGATTGATTTTAAGTAACAATGGCTTGTGCTTACTCCACGCAACATCAAATAATGATATTGCAGTCAAGAATTTCACGACAAATGCACTCAAAAAAATAATCTGTTGGATTTACTTAATACAGTTATGTCAACGTTTTCCACGAAACTGAGTTAAGTAAGATATAATTAAATCGTACTATTAAAATGGGAATAACTCACTTGTGTGCAACCAACAAAACTAGGTTAATGAATTTCAACATAATGTGGTTAGATTTGTCTTAATTAAACGTGTTAATTAATACCAACAAAGCTCATCATTACACTGACTTAAGTCACTTATGTTAATATAACTCAACTGTAATTAGTAAGACCAACAAAGCTTATCGTTACCCTGACTTAAGTCACTTATGTTAATATAACTCAACTTTATTTAGTAAGACTAACAAAGCTTATCGTTACCCTGACTTAAGTCACTTATGTTAATATAACTCAACTGTATTTAGTAAAACTAACAAAGCTCATCGTTACCCTGACTTAAGTCACTTATGTTAATATAACTCAACTGTATTTAGTAAGACTAACAGAGCTTATCGTTACCCTGACTTAAGTCACTTATACTAATATAACTCAACTGTATTTAGCAAGACTAACAAAGCTCATCATTACACTGACTCAAGTCACTCATGTTAATATAACTCAACTGTATTTAGTATTTAAACATTTATTGCACTTTCAATACAATCAAATACAATAAAAGTGCTTAAATGTAACATTCATATATATGCAACACATTCATCTATACATAATACAATTAAGTAACATTAAAGGAGAATTCCGGAGTCTGGTATTCCCAAAGGCAGTGTTACTTTTACAGTGTTAATTCTCTCCTAAGATGCGAAGAGCTGCTGAAGTAGCCATTATTAATGTCTTGTACTGGTCCGATTTTCCCCAGGAACTTACAAAACTGCGACAGACCAGAACAGCCCATGTTTGTGAACAGTACCGGTACTTAAAAGGACAATTCCGGTATTCAGCACATTGAGCCCCCTTTCTGGGTTGTCTAGGATGAAATATGGTGGTTGACACGAAATTTTGACTATTGGTCCTGTCTCGGGTATTTGGCTCATTTCGATTCGCCCCTGTCTGCTTCAGAATGGCTGGCTACGGGCATTCACAAACCTGTCCTTAAAACAACCCTAAACGTTTGTTTTCAGAAATATACAACTCGATACTCAATCAAGTATCGTAGCAAAATAGTTTGTCAGGTTTTATTTGACATTTTGTAAATCCCATTGAAACGGAAACCAGACCCGGAAATAGGGGCTGTTTACGTTTGATTGTAGTCTTTTCGCTCGGTTCTCCGTATCAACAGTAGGGTTAGAACCAAGCGAAAAGACTACAACCAAACGTAAACAGCCCCCCTTTCCGTTTCCAGTTCGATTTCCGTGCCAATGGGATTTACAAAATGCCACATAAAACACGCCAAACTATTTCGCTAACAAACTCCACTAACCACTCGGTGAGTTGTATATTTCTGAAAACAAACGTTTAGGGTTGTTTTAAGGACAGGTTTGTGAATGCCCGTAGCCAGCCATTCTGAAGCATGCAGGGGCGATATGAAATGAGCCAAATACCCGAGACAGGACCAATAGTCAAAATGTCGGTGTCAACCACTATTTCATCCTAGACAACCCAGAAAGGGGGCTCAATGTGCTGAATACCGGAAATGCCCTTAAAAAAAAATCGTATTTCCAAAGGCAGTGTTACTTTTGAAGTAATTTTGAAAAAAGATGATGCGAAGAGCTGCTGAAGTAGCCATTCTTAATGGCTGGTCAGATTTCTCCCAGGAACTTGCATAACAGTTTGCGACAGACCAGAACAGCCCGTTATTGTGAACAGTACTTAATAAAACAAACACAACTGCTTTTATCAGAAGGTGCCACTAGACCAAACTATTAACTCCTCGTAGCTACTTTAAAAGTTCCTTTTAAAAACAAGATACAAAAAACAAAAATATCCATGGTCGACAAACCACGAAACCAAGCTTAACAGTGCAATTGAACGTCTTGATGAATGTTCCACAGTATCAATGTTCCACATTGAATGACTTGATTAAACTTTTCATTCAAACAGTTTGTTTTTTAGCACTTGTGCCTTTGTTGAGAGGTTGGTTACATTCAGTTCCATAACAAGTTTTTGCAGAACCTCAAAAGTGCACTTCAGTTTTTTGGGGTAGCTCAAATCCAGTGAGTACATGAGGCCCAACAAGAGGGCGACTGCATTCCCAACATCACGAAGGTCATGAAGCACTTCCACACCTTCAATGATTATTCCAACATCTTCAAGGCCGTCTGTTGGTCCAGCGTCTTCCTTCTTGATGGCAAAGACTCCCAGTACCGTCTGGTCCATAGCGTCCTGGTTGTCCTCAACATCCTTAAAAACATGAAAAATAAATTTCAGTCACAACAAAACGCACAAAAAAAAACAAAAAAAAAATCACTTTGCTAAATTATGTTTATCCAGCTCCAACTTTCCAACATTACAGACAACATTTAGTGTAGTTTTTCAACCTTAGACATTTTTCAGCCATTGGCATCATGGTTTGTCGTCAACCATGGATATGTTAATTAAAAAAGGGCTCTATAAGTATATTTTGAGAAACTAAACAGCAAGCCACAAACCACTATTATTGTTAGTGCGAAACATGTCTGTACTGAGAGAGGCAGGGCTGTTTTAAAATGATTCTTATTTTTCTTCTTGTCAACAAATCTTTTTTGCCTCCACAATCTACTTAAAAAGTTGCTTTGTGTACTTCAAGCCGGATTTCTTATTCTTCTCTGCTATACACATCTGTTGTCCAAAAACTACTACTCACATGCTGGTGAACATTGCTGCACTGGTTGATGTTTCTAATTACAAACTGTTTTATTATGCAAGACTTTTTAAAAATAGCCCCAAAAGTTAAACAGCAATCACATTTTCAGTTTCTTGAGAAATAATTTAGAAGGCACTGTTAAAAATACGTACAAGATACTCTCTTATCAGGTTTTCAGGGTCTTCGTTGAGGTACATAGTTAGTGCTTTCAGTGTGCAGGCTCTTCTATTTTCAACACAGTCATTCTATAGCAGAGAACATGGGAAATGTTTAGGCGGTTATATCATTACTGTATTATACAGCAATTAACACTAGAGATGTGTCAATGTTTAAGCTACTAAATTTAGCATGCAAATTCAACACAATAAAAAGTAAGAAATCCAGGAAGAGGAAAAGTTCTCTGTACATACAGATACTGCTACAAAACTGACGGTGTTCAGAAGTCAGAAATTAGAGATTTTCATGGAAAACCTTAGCCAGGAAGAAGTTGTGCAATATAGCTGTCCTAATAAGAAAATGCCCTCCCACCCACTAGATAAGGTCTTAAATATTGCTTTGAATTTAACATGTAAACAGCTACACAATTAGTAAAGTAACACAACAATATTCTGGATGAGCACACATTAAAAAAAAAATACCTTTTCAATGTCTGCCAAGATGTGCTTTATTTTTCGCCCTGCAGCTCCTCCTTTCTTCCTGAATACTTTCATCAGCTGGGAAGAGTGGTGATCCAGCTGGTACATGAATTTAGATATCAAGGGGACGGTAGTGATCCGAGTAAACTCTGCTTCCACCTACAAACATTTAATAATAACAAAGAAAAAAACATTTCTTTTTTATTCACAGCAACACGATATAGGTTAATAAAAACAAGAATAGAATAATCCAACCAAAGAAAAGTTGTAAATTCTTATTAGTAATTATTGAAATGGCATGTATGAGAAGCTATGGTAATTTTTTTGGGATGATTCTTTATCCCAGATGAGGGTTGGGCAGTTAGTCATTTATTTTAAATATCTAATAAATATTCAAAAATGGCAACTGTAATTATGGTGAGGAACAGGGTTCTAAATTAACACCCGCCAACCCGCCAATTGCGGGTTAAAAATCATTGCCGGGTGTTAATAAAATCTTACTAGCCAGTTTGGCCGGTGATGCATGAGGCAATCATGTCAGTCAGAGCCGCTCTACTGTTCTCGCTCCCTGGGCAGTACTGACTACATTTCCCATGAACACTGTCTTGATGCTACGTGATGACGTATAAGACGCCCATTGGCTGCGCGCAGGCAGTGCAACCAACCAGCGTGAGTAACCATGGAAACAGAAAACAAGAAGAAGAAGTAGTAAAGAAGTAAATTAAAAAGTAACGTTAGCCTAAACGTAAACTAAATGCGGCGGTGGTTGGTTGGACAGACTGGGGGCGAGAAGAGGAAGGAGGCGTGTGTGCCGAGAGGGCTGCTCTCCTCGGACACATTACTCTGAAGCCCCGGTGACGGTCTGGAAGTGCGGATAAAAAAGAAAACAGCGGTAAAAGCTAGCGAGTGTGTCTGAGGGAGACTCTTGTCGGACACATTACTCTGAAGCCCCGGTGGCGGTCTGGAAGTGCGCATAAAAAAAAAACAGCGGTTAAAGCTGGAGTGTGTGCATAGGCGTAGATTACTATTTATAATTTGAATTTTGTCCCCACCACTTTTAAAAATGTGCAAACCAATTGCGACCGAAAAAATCCCTACATACTAATCCGAAACCGTCGCGCTCCCCCCCCCCCGTTGGCAATCGCGCACCCCCCCCCTCCGTCGACAATCGCGCCCCCTCCCCCGTCGACAATCGTGCCCCCCCCGTCGACAATCATGCACCACCCTCGCAGAGGGCTACTCTCCTCGGACACATTACTCTGAAGCCCCGGTGATGGTCTGGAAATGCGGATACAAAAGAAAAAAAATTGGCAAGTGGAAATTCTGATTGGCTGGTAACTTTAGAAAGTTACCAGCCAAATTGGCTGGTAATCAAAAAAGTTAATTTAGAACCCTGGTGAGGAAATCTGCTGTGTAATGTGCACATTGATAATAAATGCATTAGGGGTATGTCAGCACCATGCTATAGAAGTGTAATAGCCTTAGGTGAACATTTTTTTTAATGTCATCCCTTACAAAATAATGAAATGTCTTTACATAGTATAGGACTGACCTCACGTTCAGAAAAGAGAGCTGGCCACCTTCTTTTGAACTCCGCAATGAAAGGCTTTTCTTCAATCACTTCATGCCGCCTGTAAGCAAATGTCCTCTCCATTTTCTCCTTAACCACCTGTTGGTTGTTTCCCTTTGTCACCTCAGACAAAAGTGCCACCCTCTCCTCCTCAAGTTTCTCTTTGGATAATCCTGTTGGATAGTCAGGATAGTAGTTCACCTCTGCTCATCTAGGTTTCTTCACTTGATTCGAAGAGGTACGTGGATCACCTTCCTTACGCTTGAGGGAATTAACATCCAGCTCTGCACATCCAATGTTCCGCAGCTTAGTTCGGTAGTTTGCCATTTTATATTTCAAACTTATCTTCCATCCAGAGAAGCCACTAACTGAACCTCGCTCCCTCAAACATGGATGTTTCTTCACTAGTGCCTCCGCTACTCCATCAAATTCAGCACTGGAGGGATAAGCTTTATACTTCATGATTTCGGAGGCCAAACCTTCAAGAATTTCAGACTTCATTCTTGGAGTAGGATCGAAGAGTGTGCCATTACTTTTAAAGTCATCATTTGCACGCTGGAGTTGGATCTGTACATCATAGACAAACTCGGGTACAGGAAAGACATCTGGCCATGGCTCACACCTTAGGGATGAAGATGACTCAGAAGACACTGACAGAATGTCAGTGTCCACAGTTGAATTGGAATTGACCTCTTCAAGGCTGCGCTCCACTGAAGAGAGGCAAGGGCTACTTGTTGATAGAGGAATTGGGAGGTAAATCACTTTGAGTGTAGCCTTGTTTTGAATGTCTGAGGTGGATGTTAGATTCATGAATTCATCGAAAACGACGTCCATGTATTGGAGTCTAAAGTCTGACAACTGACATTGTCTTTTTATCTCGCTTTTCAGTTCTTCAACAGAGTCTGGTATTCCCAAAGGCAGCGTTACTTTTGCAGCGTCATTTTCTCCCAAGATGATGCGAAGAACTGCTGAAGTAGCCATTTTGGTTGACAGGTTAATCTGAAGAAAAGCAGGAAAAAAATTCAAAAACAATCATAGGGGATACCATTTTTATAAGTGGACAGTAGGTCTTCATCATTAAACCATTAGTTATTTGTAACTTTCCATTATTTAAAGTCTCAAAATATGCGGTGTGATGCCTGGCAATGACTGCCGTTTTGAAAACTTTGAAAATACTCAAAATGCACTTGTACTGAGCAGCGATTTGTTTAACGTCCACGTATGAGTGAGGGTTAGGCTTCCCGGACAACTATAGTAACGCTACGGTGTGTGTGGATGGTGAAGCTCTTTCTGAGCAGCGATTTACTTAATGCCCGCATTTGAGGATAAGGCTTCCCGGACACATATTGTATAACGCTACGGTGTGTGTGGATGGTGAAGCTCCGTATGAGGAGCGATTTATTTAATACCCGTGTCCGAGGGCCAGTGGTTACAATGGTGGGGCCAGTGATCTTCATTGTCTACCCCTGCATGGGGATAACACGCCCCCCTCTTTCCTAAAACTCATTTTTTTAAATCTGCATTCGAATTTCAGCTGAAACAGTGGGTTCACTGACTCTTTAAATCACTAAATGTATTAATTTTTAAATGAATGTTTGTGTACACACAACCTTCTTAATGTTTTAACAAGTGCAATAGACATTTTTTGTATTTTAAAATCCTTAAATGTCATTGACCCAAACATAATCTGTCAAATTCAAATAACAATAAAGAATATTTACCAGACACATGTATATATCTTTTGAGGCTGACCATTCGCCAGGTTCCACACTTGTAGTCGACCAAGGGATAGTTGTCAGTCAGTTCATTTAACTCAGCCACTACAATCTGTCTTTCTGAATATGACTGGATTTCAAATGCTCTATAGTGCTCTCTGTACCACGAAGCTAATCTTCTGCATATGAAGATTAATGTGTTTTCTAATGTACACATCTGAAGTATCTCTGCAAATTCAGGCAGTCCACCGACTGATCCATGCACAATAATCATCCCATTTCTGTATTCAATACCATTGCTGGAGACACTCTGTGCTAGTGTGACTGTTGTGAGATCAGGGAATTTTTGCCTTAGGTGAAGTGATACATCCTCTTTCATTACATCCAATGGAATTGTTGAGACGTTTGTCACATCAAAACCAGATCTCTGGTAACTCCTTGTGTGCATGTGATAACCAATCATTAGCTGGTGCTTATTTGCCAAAGACAGTGTAATGTTTTTGAAACACTTTGTGTGTCGGACTACCTGTTTAAAATAACTGTGCTTGGCCTCAAAGCGCATTGTCCAAAACTTCACAATGGGGCCAAACAGCTTTATCATTTCTGGATAATGCTCGAGAAAGTGATGTTTTGGTCGGATTCTCTGATCTGGAAACACTTCTTTATATCTCCGTCTGTGCTCTGAGATTTTATACTCTAAATATGCCACAGACTCCTCACAGTGGAAAGTTGCGACAACCAGCTCTACAATATCTTTCAAATCTAGAATCACTTTCCAGGCTGGCTCATCTTCAGGGATCAAGTGACCAATCATAAATGGTAATAACCTTAGCAAACACCAATTTTCGTGTGCGTTTCCACCAATTGTTTTACGACTTGAAAAACTGAGTGGCACCAAGTGAGGACGATTCTTTTTGTCACCCCACTTGTATTGAAAGTTTTTAATGTGATTATTAAGGTCAGAAAGTGTTAACAACTTCTTGGAAATAAGTTGACCAAAACACAATGCAAGCTCAATTGGGACTATGCCCTCAAAAAGGTCATGGACAACATCAGGGGGATATCCTGAGGTCACACAGAAGTGGGCAAGTCTCTCTGTGAAAATACATGCTTTTTTAACACCAAAAAAGCTACCCTCGCTTGCAAGGGCAGTATTTATATGGAATTGATGAAGCTCTTTGTTTCGGGGGGTAAATGCACCTGATTTTACTTCAGTGACCTGAATTTCTTCCCGGTGGGCCGTGCAAAACCTACAACAATACGGGCCTGAGAAACTTTCCACAAAGCCAGCTATTCCATGTGCTGCGAGATTGTCTGACACGACACACTGAAGTGTTCCCTTCACAAATGTACCCAGCTGTGAGACAAATACACCTTCCTGCTCTAGGGTAACAAGATCTTGCAGTAGTGGCTCACATATTTTGCGATAGCCATAGGTCTTTACGTCATCACTTTTGCATAAGAGAGCCAGGTATATTGATGCCAAAGAAGAATGGCTGCTAGGTGGCAAATTTCCCAAAATCCAATAGACAGCACACAATTTGTGTATTTTACGCGAAGTACCGAGGGGGTTGCAAACCTCAAAATCATCTACGTATAGACAGATCGAGATTCTCAGCTCTTCTCCTGACAGAAAATCATTATTCTTGAAGTACTGGCCATCTTCAAAAAATCTGTAATGCAGTTGGTCACTTACTATCTGTTGCCGTCTCCTGTTTTCAATAACCTGGTTGAGCACTTCCTTTTGATTAAGTAGCTGCTGTAAAAACGTTATCAAAGGAACATACTGAAAGCTTCTTTTAGCTTTAGCATCAAGTATAAACTGAACTGGCTTAACACTATTAAAATTATCGTTATAATATTGTCTCCTCTTAAAAGCTGTGGCTAATGGTCCTTCCTTTCCTAAAGCTTTTGATAGAGGATTAGATGAATAAAGTGAACATCCTAACTCTTTGATAAGTTCCTGGTCAACTTGTAGGTTATTTTTATTAAAGAAGTCAAAAAGAATGTTGTTAGATACAGGCAACAGGGCAGAACTCACCAAATACTGCAACTCGTTTAACAGCTCGTCAACAGCAGATGCTGCTACATGGAAACAGTTTTCCAACTTTAATAAGACAAATGCCAATTTCTGTTCTATAATTTTTGGCAAGTTCTCATGATCTGGGACCAGTGCACCATGTTCAAGTTCAGTATCATCATTTAACTCATCCCTCTCAGTTAAACATGTATCTCCCAAAGTAGCATTTTGTGAATCTGATGTGTAATTTCTCACAATACCAGCTTTGAAATCTTTCAGTGTATATTTCTTGTGCTTTCTGTTCTTGTGAGTTTGATATGTTCCATAAATATTTGTTGTAAATGAACAATTATCAAACAAACAACAAATGGTTTCATGTCTTTTTAGATGGTCATTAACATGACTTAAAAATTCTTTCAACGAGGCAATATGGCTACGTGAACAATGATGGCAGCAAAATGTTGTGCCATCTACTAATTTCTGAGATGTCTGATCAACATGTGACCTACATAGGTGACTTCGCAGTCCATTCCAAGTTTTAAATTTGCATGGACAGCTTAAATATATGCATGGATAAGGGTGTCTGCGGCCAAAATGGCCATGTTTTAACCTGTAGTGCTTCAATAGCTGATATCTTGTAGTTTCTTCTGCAGCACACTCTCTACACTTCCACATTTACATATCTGCAAATTTAAAAAAACAATAAAAGAAAACATGATTATCCAATGCAGTACAAGTTACATATATATGAGGTTACTTCAAGGTAGAGTAGGCCTATATGTTGATAATCCAAAACAGCGTCAAAATCTGCAAATGTCAACAAATAATCTGCTGCCTGTCTGTAGTGTATGCGCGCGCGATGAAAGAATAGGCAGGTGTTTATATACAGCGAAGGATGCCAAAATGGCTATGCTTTAGGGTTGGGCAATGTCCCTTAAATTGGCAGTTGATGTTTACAGTAAAACATCGTGATGGACGATATCGTCGTCGGGGGGGGGGGGGGGGGGGGGGGGGGGGGCGTTAATAGGCCTATTAACGGTGTGGACCAAGCGGTTCTGGACCAGGAAGGAGACATGAACACTTTTAATAATCGTATTTACCGTATAACTGCACACAACTTTATTTAAAAGCAATCAAATGGAAAACATGTTTGTTTGTATTTTGGTGTCCGGTGCGTGTGGATGTGCGGCTCCTTTGGGGGAGAGGTTCATGTTAATAGCGGAGTCCGGGAGGGTTCACCTTCACGGCGTAGTTACTAGGGATGTGCAACTATCGTTTTAAAAAATACTAAAGTGTTTTTTAAAGTTAGAAAGATATTAGATATTCAACCGATATTCACGCTCCGAATTACAGCGATCAGACACGGGGAACTAAAGCCGCGATCACCGGAGTCCCGTGTGTCTAGCGGTGTCTACCTGCCTAGGTGTTTACCTGCCCAGGTGTATTGGTCAGTATGCCTGCAGCGATTAGTTAAATCAGGGCTTGTTGCGACCACGGATGTAGTCGGTTTGCGGTGCTCATGCCTTCTTATTTTTATGTTTTACTTTTTGCTCGACTAATGAAAACGTATTCAACTAAGCCTCCGTCGACTATTAGGGGGCAGCCCTAGTTAACTTACAGCACTTTATATGGACCATTAGTTATATTTTTAATTTATTTACAGAGCAATCCCTGCAAAGTTTTTGGGTAATAACTATAGAAGAGACTATAAGATTAGTGTGTGTCGGACGAGGGGGGCGTGGCATCACGATGGTGGCTCTCCATCGTGATGTCAGTCGGCCATCACGATGGACGAGGACATCGTCCATCGGCACAACCCTACTATGCTTACACAGGCTGCGTATTACTTACCATAGATGGAGTTCTAAGATGCAGACAGGAGTCCCGGAACATGCATTGGAAAGTACTGCTGTGTAAAAGGGATCACAAAAAATATTTTAACATGGAACTGAAAATGATAGCTTATTCAATATGACAAACTCAGGGTGATACAGGTCTTGCTAGTGCAACTCTAGTTGCTAGTGCAAACTGATGAAGCAGCAAACCAGTTCGTTCTCTTTCTTTGCTTGGTTATAAAAAAATGAACAAAACAAATCTATAAATCATCATGTCTTCTGTATAAGACAAATAAAATCAAATAACCAAAACTCCTTTTCAATACTGCAGACAATTCTAAAATACAAGTATATACAAGTGTCCAGAAAAGCACTATACAAGTTAAATGTAACATTATTATTGCATTATTCTAGCCTAAATGTTTTATATATTTTATACTCCTTACACTAACACACTGTAGTAATCTAACACTTCCACTGGTGTTTAAGCCAGATCTGTACTATTATTTAACGAATGAGCAATGAATAAAATATAAAACACAGCAATAATTTCAAGTGACTTACAGTACAAATAATTTTTACTTAAAGGCAATACAGCAATAACCTTACCTGTATTAGCTTTTTTTTTCCATTACCTTTAGCACGTCCATTTGACACCTTTAAACACTCAATCTGTCTTAAACCATGGTGCATTACTATTCCCCTTTATATAAAGATGCGTTGTAAATAATACACTTGTAAAACTTAAGCTAACGTGTAAAGAACACACAGAAAAATAGCGGCCGCCATTTTGTCCCATTCACTTTCATTGTCAACTCCGTGACTAAGAAAACTCCTAACAGCAATCATTTCAGTAACTTGCAGTACAAAGACAAACATTTAACTTTGAGCCAACATACACCATAAGATAACATATATAAGCTATTAGCTCAACCAAAACACGATAGTAAATTAAAAAATAGCCAAGAAGCATCAAGCTAGCAAACTTTCTTTGAGGCTAACGGACTTTTGCACGTCCATTTTACACCTTTAAACAAAACTCATTCTCTCCTAAAGCATGGTGTGTTACTGTTCCCCTTTATATAAAGACGCGTTGTAAATAATACACTTGTAAAACCTAAGCTAACTCATCCGTTACCAAGATGGCGATTACTTGCTTGCGACGTTCATGTTCACGGAGATTTGGCGCATGCGCAATACTGTCCTACGGAAAGCGTAGGAAAGTAATTGTCCGATTCACTCAACACTGTTACTTTGTATTTACTTAACTGGCTTATTTGGCTGTAACAACTTGACAAATGGAAGTGAAACCGATTGAAGTGAGCTAAGTTTCAGACGTGTAAAGAAAAATAGCGGCCGCCATTATGTCCCGTTCACTTTCATTGTTAACTCCGTGACTAAGCAAATTAATTTAGAAACGTTTCATGTAGCCTAAACATTGACCATCGAACTAAACTTAAACATTGGGATATTTAAAGACCCAATTTCACCACTTAAAAAATATTTTAAAAAAGAATGTTTTTGGTATTTTTTTATGTATTTCAATTATCTGGCATCGTGCAATGTGGCTAGCTCATAAGCTAGCTAAGGATTGATACCAATGTACAGATATTGCCCACAAGTTTGCAATTCACATAAAATCGTCATTACCCCTTTCTCACCGCATGCTGACGTTACAACATCACAAACTGCATAAAAAATATAAACTTACTCCGATATTTCCTCAGACTTGCTTGATGAGTTCGTTATCAAGATGGCGATTACTTGCTTGCAACGTTCATGTTCACGTTCACGTGAGATTTGGCGCATGCGCAATACTGTCCTACGGAAAGCGTAGGACAGTAATTGTGCGATTCACTCAACACTGTTACTTTGTATTTACTTAACTGGCTTATTTGGCTGTAACAACTTGACAAATGGAAGTGAAACCGATTGAAGTGAGCTAAGTTTCAGACGCCAACACAGACATGTTAATTAAATTTGACATAGAAGCATCAATTAATATCAACAATACACAGAGTTCAGTTTTTTGAGTGTGCATGGAGAGAGATCCATTAGGCCAGATGTCATGCGTGGCCCTGAAAATATGTAACGTTTAATAAACAAGTCGTCACTGAAAATAATATAGCTTGGGCTTCCTTTTAATTTACTTTTAATTCCAATATTGACAATTTAATTTTATGTGTCTGTTTAAGTTTAGCCTAATATCTACAACAGTGTCACATTATGCCTCTCGACAACAATAACGCATGATTGAAGTGCAGCCCGACGTACAAATCCACTTTTTACTAGCCCCATACTGCAATATTACTTCATGACTCGTGATCGCGTAGCTTAATGTTGTTGCGCTGCATTGCCGCTATGTGCCGCCAACTGACAAAATGCAGCAGAAATGTGCGTAAGCAAGGCATTTAGTTTGCGTGGAGAACCGCACTTTTTCACGTCAAGTCAGTCTTTGTACATCCGAACGTTTGCGTGAGAAGTGGCTTACGCAGCTTTTTTGTGCGTAAGCAAGCTTTGTACATGAGGCACCTGGGCAGGTAGACACCTGGGGCCTCATGTACGAAGGTTGCGTACGCACAAAAACGTGGCGTACGCAAAAAAAAATGGCGTTCCACGCTCACGTTCAGATGTATGAAACGTGAAATGATCGTGGAAATGTGCGGTGCCTCACGTCAACTTCGTGGCTGGCGTACGCACGTTTCTACAGCTATTGTTCCTTTGGCGACACTTATAGGTGACGCTGGGAAACTGTTAATAATGTCAAAAACAATTAGTCATCAGAGTGATGTGCACGTCAGAGACACACTTATGAACAATTAACACACCCACCGTGTTTGCAATTATACGGGTGGATATAAACGCATGCGCAATGTGATGAAGAAAATGGTATTACCGATGGCAGCGTTAGCGTTGTTAGAGGACCTTGCAAATGGTGCAATCCGACGTGAGCGAGTATTTAGGGAACGCGAGGATTTACTTGCAAACGATGACAATTGGCTCATCAGCCGATTTCGAATGTGCGACATGTATGCGAAGTATGCGGGAGTTAATAGCGTTACGGAATTTGCTCAGAAACAGCGCCACCTAGTGGTCTTCCTAGTGTGCGGCATGAAAGTGACGCATAGAATATATTCCTCCGCTTCACCTCCACCTTCAGATCCGACCACTTCTTCTTCACCTGTGTGTGTGCGCTGCTCGGACCCCACGGGTCACACACACGCTCCCACTCATTTCCTTCCTCTTCATATTGATCCCTGCTGACAGGGGACCAGAGAGAATCTCCCTCCGCAGCTCCACGTCATCACCACAATCTCCAACTCGGACTCTGTGAAATGTCTTTTCTTTCCTTTGTTCATGCTTGTGTTACACCCATAGTGCAAGCTGACTCAAGGGTTGGCATATTTTAGAAAAGATGTTATTCTGAAAGAATCAATTAAACAAAAAGACAAGTGAGTCGGCTGGTCTTCAGCGGCTTTAGGCTACTGGTCCCGGTTAACTGCCGACTGAAGAACGCAGCGCAGCCCACCGTTTATATAGCCGCGGGTGGTCTCGTGCCTTTAATACTTAATAATAATAATAATAATAATAATAATAATGCTTAAAATTGAATGGGGGGTGTCTGTAAAAATGCCAAATAAAGTCCATACATATAAAATAACACATTTAAGTAAGTGGCAATAATATATAAATATCCTCTGTGCCACATTTGCTTGTTTTATCTGATCGGATAGAGGTGAATCTCAGGTCCAGGGTCTTTTACATAGATTTGCATATTTAAATGAGGGCGTGGACAGGGAGGAGTTTGCCACATCTGCACGTGCGCTCAGTTCGAAGTACGAAGGCTTGCGTGGATTTGTGCGTGGATTTTGGCGTACGCCAAAACCCCGAAAATGTCGTACGCACAAATAAATTCAGATGTATGAAAGTGTGCGTACGCATGGATCCGAGCACGTTTCTTTTGTACATCCCGATCAACGTGGAACTGAGCGCACGTGCAGATGTGGCAAACTCCTCCCTGTCCACGCCCTCATTTAAATATGCAAATCTATGTAAATAGGCCCTGGACCTGAGATTCACCTCTATCCGATCAGATAAAACAAGCAAGTGTGGCACAGAGGATATTTATATATTATTGCCACTTACTTAAATGTGTTATTTTATATGTATGGACTTTATTTGGCATTTTTACAGACGCCCCCCATTCAATTTTAAGCATTATTATTATTATTATTATTATTATTAAAGGCACGAGACCACCGCTATATAAACGATGGGCTGCGTTCTTCAGTCGGCAGTTAACCGGGACCAGTAAAGCCACTGAAGACCAGCCGACTCACTTGTCTTTTTGTTTAATTGATTCTTTCAGAATAACATCTTTTCTAAAATATGCCAACCCTTGAGTCAGCTTGCACTCTATGGGTATAACACAAGCATGAACAAAGGAACGAAAAGACATTTCACAGAGTCTGAGTTGGAGATTGTGGTAAATGACGTGGAGCCGCGGAGGGAGATTCTCTCTGGTCCCGTCAGCAGGGATCCATATGAAGAGGAAGGAGATGAGTGGGAGCATGTGTGTGAGGCTGTAAATGCCGTGGGATCTGAGCAGCGCACACACACAGGTGAAAAATAAGTGTTCGTATCTGAAGGTGGAGGTGAAGCGGAGGAATATATTCTATGCGTCACTTTCATGCCGCACACTTGGAAGACCACTAGGTGGCGCTGTTTTTGAGCAAATTCCGTAACGCTAATAACTCCCGCATACTTTGTCGCACATTCGAAATCGGCTCATGAGCCAATTGTCATCGTTTGCAAGTAAATCCTCGCGTTCCCTAAATACTCGCTCACGTCGGATTGCACCATTTGCAAGGTCCTCTAACAGCATAGACATATATACATAGACGCCTCATGACGTGATGGAACGTAACCCAGCGTCGCCGCCATATTGGTAGGGGGTCCTCACTCTAGTCTAGCATAGGAGTCAACGGGAGAGCAAGCTCTGCCAGTATGTTGTGCAGCTTACGGCGCAGTATTGACACCAGATCGTGTGGATTACCTTTAACAAGTAAGATTGAACAATAATTCTTATTATTTAAAAAAATAAAATAAAAATAAAAATTCGTCCTGTATCATAAATAAATCTCTGCCATTTGTAACAAACCAAACCGTGTGAAAATCCGGTAAAAATTCGGGGAGTTATGCTTATTATTGTAGTTGGGGATACGCCTTCCTCCATAGAAATGAATGCACTGGGGGCGCACTGGGCCCCCTGCCAAGATGGCGGCCGCGCTGCTACGTCAGCTCTAACGGGCAGCGTCAGTCTATGAGGCGTCTATGTATATATGTCTATGCTCTAACAGCGCTAACGCTGCCATCAGTAATACCATTTTCTTCATCACATTGCGCATGCGTTTATATCCACCCGTATAATTGCAAACACGGTGGGTGTGTTAGTTGTTCATAAGTGTGTCTCTGACGTGCACATCACTCTGATGACTAATTGTTTTTGACATTATTAACAGTTTCCCAGCGTCACCTCTAAGTGTCGCCAAAGGAACAATAGCTGTAGAAACGTGCGTACGCCAGCATTGGCGGTTCTAGACGGGGGCCAGGGTGGGCCGGTGCCCCTGTGAAATTGCTCTTGGCCCCTGTTACGGCCCCTGCACCGATCAGCCAATGATTTAAACGATTAATTTCTTACATGCGCTCGTTTGAAGAACGATACCCTCGACTAGCCCCTGTCAAATAGAACGGACCCGTCGGTCGTAGGTCCGCGGTGGGATACGTTTGCGTATCCCACCCCCCCCCCCCCCCCACGCGAACGTAACCCACCGCGGAGCTACGGGGTGGGTTAATATTGCGCGCACCCCCCCCCCCCCCCCCCCCCCCCCACGCGAACGTAACCCACCGCGGACCTACGGGGTGGGTTAATATTGCGCGCACCCCCCCCCCCCCCCCCACGCGAACGTAACCCACCGCGGAGCTACGGGGTGGGTTAATATTGCGCGCACCCCCCCCCCCCCCCCCCCCCCATGTGACGTGTTAATGGATAGTGGCATTGTACAATCATAACATTTATTAACATAGTTACCTATAAATAATAACAAATGAACAAAAACAGTGTTTTTTTCCCTTTGTTTCCATGCAAATAAGTACATGTACATTAGAAAACCTTCATATTTAATGGAATATCCTTTTACAAAACAACATGAACAACCTCAGGTTTTCTTCAAACAAGCGTTTGCACAAATACAAAAAACCTTTGTTTCAATGGTGTTTGAAACTGAAAAATATAGTATCGCTCTTTAAAATGTATGGTATTGCATGGACAATAGGAATCCACCAAACTAAACAATTTCGTTGTGAATCTGTTAAACAAATATGCTCCTGCAATGTTATTGTGCTTGTAGGACTAGGTCTAATTGGATGTCTGTCACTTTAAATTTCTCAGCATGGACCAATGACTGTATATAAGGCATGGACATTCGTGACAGTGACATTTACGGTCTAACTTTCTTTCTATGCAAGATGCTAGTGGAAATCAGTACTACAGATGAATCCATTTTATATGGTTATAAATAAAGTATATGGTTATAAATGTGCCCCCCTTAAAAACACACTGGCCCCACCTCGGCCCCCCTGGTGATTTTGGTCCAGAACCGCCACTGTACGCCAGCCATGAAGTTGACGTGAGGCACCGCACATTTCCACGGTCATTTCACGTTTCATACATCTGAACGTGAGCCGCCATTTTTTTTTGCGTACGCCACGTTTTTGTGCGTACGCAACCTTCGTACATGAGGCCCCTGGGGCCTCATTTATAAACCTCTGCGTGAAACCCTCCGTAGAACATTGCGTACGCCCAAACCTCAGAATGTGCGTACGCACAAAAACATTCCGATTTATAAAACCTTGCTGCGCACACCTGTACGCACTCTTCTCGTTATAAATACCAACGTGCGTCTAATTTGGCGTGCGTGCACGAGCGCTCTGCTCCTCCCAAGTCCATCCCTTAATAGTCCTTAAAAGGTCAATGCTAATTAATCACTTCATATTTATAAGTAGGAAGGAGCCTTTTCTGACCAATCATTAGACGGAAAAATGGATGCGCCTTTTAAAAAGAAAGCACGTTTTTCGGATTCGGAGATCGAAGTGCTTTAAATGAAGTAGACCAACGCACGTCTATTTTGTGGCTTATGTATCAAGCTCATTATTTAAATGTTTAAGTGATACAGTTGGTCTGGCCGAGGATTGTGATTTGAAAGGGCTGTAGTGTGTTGAACATAATTTTGCTTGAATTCATATTTCATAATGGGTGCTTTTCATAAAATAAATATATAAATGAATAAATAACTCATATGTGGTCCGCAATGAGCTCCGGGGGTTACAGCATCTTCTTCTTTTGGCGTTATTGGCGGTTTGCAAACACATATAGTGCATTACCGCCACCTTCTTCCTGTGGTCGTCTCCGGAGTTCACTGTTTGAAAAACGTTGCGGGAGCTTTACTCCAGGGTGAAAGGATGCGTAGAACTGCGCACTCTTTTCTGCAAGGTTTTTTTCTATAAATCACGACGTTGGCGGTGAAAGATGCGTATGCACATTTCATCCCTGTTTCCGCAACATTTTCGTGCGCAGAGACCTTTATAAATGAGGCCCCTGGGCAGGTAGACACACGGGACTCATACCGGTGATCGCGGCTTTAGTTCCCCGTGTCTGATCGCTGGAATTCGGAGCGTGAATATCGGTTGAATATCTAATATCTTTCTAACTTTAAAAAACACTTTAGTATTGTTTAAGACGATAGTCGCACATCCGTCGTAACTACGCCGTGAAGGTGAACCCTCCCGGACTCTGCTATTAACATGAACCGCTCCGCAGGAGGAGCCGCACATTCACACGCACCGGACACCACAATACAAACACACATGTTTTCCATTTGATTGCTTTTACATAAAGTTGTGTGCAATTATACGTTTAAATAGGATTATTAAAAGTGTTTATGTCTCCTTCCTGGTCCAGAACCGCTTGGTCCATGCCGTTACCAGGCGGCGCGCTTTGTGCGTGTGCTTGTGAACATGATATTTTAAAGGCTGATTATTACGGTGTTGTTATAATAATATATTATTATTATATTGTATTATCTGTAAAGCAGCACAAGGTTAACAGTGTTTCTGTTATAACACTCTCGACCTGGAACTCAAAACACTTTCTGATGCCCCAAAAAATAAATCGAAATAATTACATTAAAAGTGCGACAATTAGTCGACTATCAGCATGAAATGGCGCCTAAGAGACTAAGAACATCTTTAGTCGGGGGCAGCCCTAGATAAATGTCAAATCAATTAGGAACGGAATAAATAACTGAATAGGTAATTGCAAATAGTTAGCCTATATTTTCCTCTTAATTTAAATAAGTCTATATTTCTTTCTGTATTTAGGTCCTAGGCCTATATCCTTACTTATATATTGTGTTTACTTTTTTCAGTTTACATTTATTCCCACGTGTATTTATTTGCCTATTGATTCATTTCCACATTCATGTATTTCTACATTTATTTATGCCTGGATTTCTGTGTGATTGCCTGTGTGATGGCCAGTTACACTGCACACTGCTCCTGTGTGCAATAACAATCAAGTTAAAATTAAAAGGTTTAGGCCCTCAGTTTACCTCCCAGGCAACAAAGTGAACAAACTCAGAAAATCCCCAGATAGACCATCACTAAACTTTTATTTCTTATTCCTAAAGGAGTGTCATGGGATCCAAAGCAAATGAAGATATTAAAAAGGCCCTGGATAATAATGACCCAGGCTTAGCTGCATCAATAACCACAAAGTATTTGGAAGATACAAATAATATCCAACTGAATATTGCTGTCACAGGAGAGAGTGGATCTGGAAAGTCCACATTTGTTAATGCCTTCAGGGGAATAGACAACAGAGATGAGACAGCGGCCCCTACTGATGTTGTGGAAACTACCATAGAGTCTTACCCACATCCAAGATACCCAAATGTTATATTATGGGATCTCCCGGGAATCGGAACCACCAAATTCCCAGCTGATCAGTACCTGAAGCGCTTTGGGTTTGAAAAGTTAGATTTTTTCATCATCGTATCAGCTTATCGCTTCAGAGAGAATGATGCCAAGCTGGCTCAGGAGATCAAGAAAATGGGCAAGAAGTTCTACTTCATCCGCTCTAAGATTGACAACAATCTACGTGATGCAGAAAGGAGCCAGAGGAAGTACGATGAAGGAGAGACACTTCAGGAAATCAGGGAAAATTGCATTCAAGGTTCGATTTTTCACTTACTATGGGGACTGTAAATGTAAATGTGATATTATTTCAGAGCATTGCTCACTGTTTCAGAATAAAAATGTTTCTATATATTTTAAAATGATCTCATTGAAATAACACTCAAAGATGTTTCTACAATAATATTATAGAACAGAAACGTAGAAGTTGCAAAATGTTGACATTTGATGGGCTATGCTGAGTCCCAGTCCAGTCCGATACGGTACAGTTTAAACATGCCTTTCTAACCACATGAAGTTACACCTCTATTCCATTTCCAACAGGACTTGAAGACCAAGGTGTGACGTCTCCTCAGGTCTTCCTGGTCTCCCATTTTCATCTCCATAAGTACGACTTCCCCACCCTCGAGGAGACCATAGAGAGAGAGATGCCTTCACTCAAGAGAGATGTTCTGAACTTAGACCTTCCCAACGTCTGCAGAAGCGTCATTCACAAGAAGAAAGAGGTTTTCTCTTCACAGATAAAGTACTATGCTTTACTGTCTGCATTTGTAGCAGCTGTACTTATCCCAGGGCTTTCCATTGCTGCTGATGCAGGCATTCTGGGCTGGGTTCTTAAAACCTATTTCAATGGGTTTGGTCTTGATAAAAAGTCGATGGAGAAACTTTCCCGTCATTCAACTAAGCCTTTAGGTTATCTAAGGGTGGTGATGAAATGTGTTTTTTCTGGAAAGAATGTAACTAAAGCGCTTGTTGTTTTACTGCTGCGTTGTCTACCACTGTTTGGGATGTGGGAGGCAGCAGAGGAAGGTCTCGGTTCGATTCCTACTTTGGGATCCATAATAGCGGCTTCTCTTTCTTTCCTTACCGTTTACACGTTTTCGAGTTCTGCTCTTGACAGCCTGTCTGTTGATGCAGAACATGTTCAGATACAGGCATTAAACATTCAGTCCACAAGGTAATGCTGTAGCCTTTAGCGGTGAGCACTGCACCTTAAACTAAACTATGAATGTTTCAAAATGAAATAGGAAAAAAAGTGATGAAGTATATAAAGTGGGTTTGTTCTTTGGTCTTATGAGTTTCTTCTATATTCTGGTGAATCATGAATTGAAAATGAATTGTTAAATGTTTTTTTGACTGGGCATGCTATGTCCAGACTGTATTATCCACAGGGCCATGACTTGTTGTATGTGTTGTGAAATGTCTTTTTTTTTGGTTTATTTGATGCCAGGTTCAATTGTAATTTCTTGAAAAATATTATTTTCTATGTTAATTGTTTTATTTTCGATCACTTGGTTTGTGGTCGTAGCCCTACAGGAAGTGATTAGCAGGTGACCTAGGGTTCAAGGACACCTGGGAGCGACAAACTTTATCCCTGTGAATGAATCACGTTTGCTCTGACTACGTTTATTTTTGACTGGATATTATTAACTATAAAATCTGCTTGGACAGATCCATCTCTCAGAACGAGTCGTCGCTCCACTTAACTCAACTATTCATACACGCATTGTAGGAAATATGTTGTTTGCCGTCTTGAACACACCCCATTCCTCCTGCCAACGAATGAGTCTTGAACTACTTGAATCTCTGCAGCCCAACGAATCCCGTTCCTCCCAGCTGACTGAGAGCTCAACTGAACTGACCGATGAACGAACCCTTTCAGGAAGTGGTTCAGTTCAGTTTGTTCACCCAAAAGATTTGTTGTTTTGAACGACCAGTTGGCTAACGACACAACACTAGATGAGCTGCCCTGCGCCTACTTAACGTGACCTCGTGTCAAACCGCACACTGCGTACTGTGGCACAACCAGTTGCACACAATGGCAGCGGTGAATTCATCTGCTGCGTTGAACAGTGTTGAATCCGTTTAAATACAATCATTTGAACGGCTACCCTTACAAGAAAAGCTTGTAAGGGACAACAGACAAAGGAGGAAGTAAAACTAACAACAATGGACACAGACAGGAAGTGGAACCAAAATAAAACAGGAAATGGAACCAAAATAAAACAGGAAATCACAAGACAACATAGACACGAGACAACACTGAATAAATTAACTTCACACTTTTTCTTGGACATGACACTATCAACATGCATCTCATTCTGCTCTGGGCAAGCATTTCTATACACAGACAGTTCCTTGCTAAAATCATAAGTATTAAAGCGATTATAAAAAATTCAGGTCATTAGCAAATTCAGAGTCAGTCTTGCCAGCAAGTGAACTGGGACACTTCTTAGACTGCATGCCCATCAAAGACTTCACACCCTCCCATGCTGGGTGTGAGTTACCAGTACTCAGCAGGGTTTCTACTATGTCCTTATAATTAAGTTTAGCAAGTTCCTTATTAACTTGCTTCTGCAACTCCTTGCAACTCCCTTAGTATCATACCCCTGGTTCAAACTAATGTTTCTCTGAGTAATTATGTTCTTAACAGATTTAGAAACCCATGGTTTATTATTACGAAAAATAGAAATTGATTTCTTTGGGATTACTGAATCTTCACAAAAGTTTATATATGCTGTTAGATCCGTCAACTAAACCGACCTCGTGAGAGGCGGCTTTTCGTGAAACCTGTTGTCCAGTAACAGTGTTTAACAGGTAGGTGAGGAGATTCGCCCAGCCCCTAATCACCGTATTACCAGACGCCTACCCCGCTTGCCTCAGCGCTCTACCCCTGAGCATAACCCCCCAGTCAGAGCCGTAGCTGCCGAGCGCGTCTGTCTGATAGCTCTCCTCTGGGACCCTTTGCACTTGGAAGTTTGCTGGGATTGTTTAAGAGTTTGGATATATCTAACTCTCGGGATATGTTTCTTTACTGGGGACTAAGTAACCTTAGATCCATGATGCTCATTCCCTACTCTACCATATCCTATCACATATGGTCTATGGTCTTATCCTACATAAGATAAGAACAAACTGGCCGATGTAAAATGAAGTTTATAAAATGTATTTAGCTGGAGTACAATTTGGAACAATGCAAAAAGCGTAAAAAGCTGTCAAAAATCAATACAGAACCGTACATAATGATTAATACAATACTCTCAGTAAGAACTCGAAAAATAAACGTAAACAATGGTTACACATGTTGTTCTGTCTAAGTATTCTGGGCATGGTTCATACCTCTCTTCTCTGGGATGGTTGCGCCAAGCGCGGAGGAGCAAGAGAGAAAACCTATCCAATTCCTTTGTCCGATGTTGTAATTCCTGATTCTGGCCGAAATTGTCCATTCGTAGGTCTATGGGCAGGGCCGCTGCTCCCCATACACAGAGTACACAGAGCGTGTAGGGCCCCAAGTATCTGGCGGGGGCCCCTACAATTATGGTTGAAAAAAAGTCAGGAAAATTAATACATTTTTATATTGCAAAAAATATATAAATTAGTTATTAACATGCCCACCGTTGCCCACTGTTTATCAATTGTGTACCCTCAATTCGGAAATAGTAAAAGCCATAGAGCATCCGGTCAATTTTGATCAAATTTCTTTATATTTTATTATATATTTATTAGAAATTATATTATACTTATTCATGTGCATAATTATTTTTGTTAATCTTTGGATTAACAAAGATTAATCCTGCAGTTTTTATTTTATTATATCGTAATGCCGTTGTTGATATATTACTTAATATATACATTTTCATAGTTCTATGTTTATTTAATGTCAATTTTAAATATTTAATAAATAGCAAAGGTTAAAAGGTTTGAGTGGAACTCTGAAGGTTTTTTTTGTGTGTATGTATGTGTGTGTGTGGGGGGGGGGGCTCCCTGACCATTTCTGCTTAGGGCCCCCAAAAGCTTAGCAGCGGCCCTGGCTATGGGAGGAATCCCACTTCGGAGGACAGGCAGATAAGGCTTGCTTCTAATGCCGCAGAGTCCGTAGAACATTTGGAAAAAGTTTTTCTTCTATGTTTTTTCTTCTGAGTTTTTCTTCTAAGTCCTAGGGCTTTGTTCCTAGTCCCCGAAGTGCGGTAGACGTCCTCGATGGAGCTGTAATTCGTGGCCAGGATTCCTCCATATTCTTACATTTGGCAGGCCTTTTCATTTCATTTCATTTTTATTTATTTGAACATGGAATAAAAAGAAAAAACGTAACCACTTAAGTAGAAAAATAAAACAAAACAAAAATAAGCAAAAAACAATTATACAATCACACGTTTAACATGTTCAAAAGGAGTGGGAAGAAGTCAAAGCTTATTAAATCCCACCCCCTCTCCTTCTTTTAGTTCAATGATATATTAATAATATTAATAATAATTAATAATAATAATAATAATTAATAATATTTTTAAAAATACTAATATATCTATATAACATACGGTAATTTATCTCAATATGATTAATATATATACACATACATACGCATATATATCCATGCCTACAATCTAGTAGTATTAGTAAGTATAAAATAGTAGTATTAACAATAATTTATCTCTATACGATATACAGTATATATATATATATATATATATACATATATATATACATACATACATACATACACACATTTAATGTCTTTATATTTTTACAAAAATAATATATCTATATCTAATATTATGTAATGAATCTCAATAATAAATCTATACACACACGAACAGATTGTCCAAAAAAATAAAAAAAAATAAAAAATAAATAAATAAATAAAAAACAAAACAACAAGAACCAAAACCAAAAAAACAAAACCAAGAAACCAAAAACCAAAAAACCAAAAAACATAAACCGAACACCCGCCTATTAAGCCCCTTCTTCCTCCCTGTACCTCATGAAAACCATATATTTGTATTGCCTTTTAAACTGAGTCATGCTTGGACATTGCTTGAGCCCCCTCTCCAAATTATTCCAGAGCTTCACTCCGTGAACAGAAACACAAAAACATTTTAAAGCTGTGCGTGCCCTCTGATGCTTAAATTTTAACTCCCCCCTCAGATTGTAGCCCCCAGCTCTGTTAAAAAACAATTTTTGAATATTTCCCGGAAGTAGATTGTTTATTGCTTTATACATGATTTGTGCTGTTTGAAAATGAACCAGGTCAGTGAGTTTCAAAGTTTTTGATTTTAAGAATAATGGATTTGTATGTTCTCTATAGCCGGCTTTATGAATAATTCTTATGGCTCTTTTCTGCAGTATGGATAGTGATTGTATTGTACATTTATAAGTATTGCCCCAAACCTCCGCACAGTATTGCAAATATGGTAGAATCAGTGAGCAGTAGAGAATGTGGAGGGATTTGTGGTCCAGAATGTGTTTAGCTTTACTGAGAACTGAAATGCTTCTTGACAGTTTGCCTTGTACATGTTTTATGTGAGACTTCCAGTTTATTTTATCATCTATTATTACCCCAAGAAACTTGTTTTCATATACCCTTTCAATGTCGACTCCATCTACTTGTAGTTGTACATGCATATTCTTATTGCAATTGCCAAATAACATGAATTTAGTTTTACTCAGGTTTAATGATAATTTGTTTCTGTCAAACCACATTTTCAGTTTGCACATTTCAGTTGTTATTCTCCCCAGAAGTTCATTTAAATCCTCCCCAGCGCAAAATATGCTGGTAT
Organism: Merluccius polli; assembly: GCA_030340625.1. NCBI lineage: Eukaryota > Metazoa > Chordata > Actinopteri > Gadiformes > Merlucciidae > Merluccius > Merluccius polli. The sequence continues at coordinate 156,877 of JAOPHQ010002011.1, read as the reverse complement.
CATCTGCAAATAACACTAGTTTTAATGTTTTTGAGACCTTGCATATATCGTTTATGTAAAGTATGAACAACTTTGGTCCCAAAACTGACCCTTGGGGGACGCCACAAGCAATGTCCAAGCATGATGATGAGGACTCCCCCAACTTGACAAACTGTTTTCTGTTACTTAAATAGCTTTTCACCCACTGCAACACCACTCCCCTAATCCCATACCGTTTGAGTTTGCTGATTAATATGTTATGATTAATTGTGTCAAAGGCTTTTTTGAGATCTATAAATATTCCAATTGAATGCAGTTTATGGTCAATAGCGTTTGTAATTTCCTCCATTGATTCTGTTAATGCCAGTGAAGTTGAGCAGTTAGTTCTGAATCCATATTGACTGTCCAAGAGTAATTTATGTTTCTCTATGAATTTGTCTAATCTGCTGTTGAATAGTTTTTCAAGGATTTTAGAGAATTGTGGTAATAAAGAGACTGGCCTGTAATTTGTAAAGTGGTGTTTATCCCCAGTTTTATACAGAGGCACAACTTTGGCAGTTTTCATTCTATCAGGAAATGTACCGGTTTGGAATGACAGGTTATAGATATATGTTAATGGTTCAGCAATTCCATCAATTACCTTTTTTACAATGTTCATGTCAATCTCATTACAATCGGTAGATGTTTTGTATTTACACTTATTTACAATGTTTATTATCTCTTTTTTATCCACTGCTGTGAGGAACATTGAACTTGAGTTATTCTCAACCAGTTTGACATTCCATTCCTCAGCCTGCAGTGGATCAGGAATTTTACTGGCCAGGTTTGGGCCCACATTTACAAAGAACCGGTTGAAGCCGTTGACAACATCATTCATATTATCCATTTTAATATCATTCTCAATAAAATAATGAGGGTAGCTCTGTTGTTTATCACCATTTTTAATAATACTATTTAAAATGTCCCATATTCCTTTAATGTTGTTTTTATTATTATTTAGAATGTTTCTATAATATTCCTTCCTACAAACCCTTATAATATTGACTAACTTGTTTTTATATTTTTTATATTTGTTTTCTGCTTCTTTAGTTCTTTGTATTAGAAATTCTCTGTATAGTGTATTTTTCTTTTTACAGGCATTTTGTAATGCCTTTGTGAACCATGGCCGATCATTGTGCTTCTGTTTTCTGTGGTAGAGCTTTAGTGGACAGTTTTTCTCATATAATGAAGTGAATATACTTAAGAAGGTTCCATATGCGCTATCAATATCACTCTCATTATATACCTTTTCCCAATTTTGCACCAGTAGATCATTCTTAAATGCATTCATAGTTTCCTCCGTCCTTACTCTTTTGTATTTCGGTTGTTCCTTTGACTGTTTTCTCTGGTAGTTACTATTGTAAACTGTAAAGACTGGTAGGTGGTCACTGATGTCATTGATTAGTAGTCCGCTCATTGTGTTATTTTCAATATCATTGGTAAATATGTTGTCGATTAGAGTGGCACTATGGGATGTGATTCTACTTGGTCTGGTGATTTTGGGATAGAAACTCATGCTGTACATTGTAGTAATGAACTCGTCCGTCATTTTGTGCTTATTCGGGTTAAGGAGATCAATATTTAAGTCACCACAGATGAAAACCATTTTTTGATTAGTGCTAGAAAACATTTCCCCTATCCAATCCTTAAAGGCTTCAATACTCGAACCCGGTGCTCTGTATATACAGCTGATTATCACATTTTTGTTTTTTTCTTCACATATTTCTATTGTTATACATTCTAATAGGTTATCAATCACAGTAGTCATATTTCCTACAACTTTATAATTCAAGTTTTTATCCACATACACAGCCACTCCTCCTCCACTCTTATTCTTTCTGTTTGCATAGTTAAATTCATATCCATCCAGTTCAAAATCTGCTCCATTATCTGCATTGATCCACGTTTCTGAAATCGCGACAATCTTAAAGGATTTTCTAAATTGACTCAGATATTCCTTGATGCTATTGAAGTTCGCGTGCAGACTTCTGCTATTGAAATGGATTATTGACAGTTTATTGTCTGTTTTAATGGTCTGGTTGTACTGTTCCACTGTGTAATAGCAGCAATTGTCATTGATGTTAGAGAATATTTATAATAATAATAATTAATTGCATTTATATAGCGCTTTTCAAGATACCCAAAGCGCTTGACATAGTGTGTGTGTGTGGGGATATGACACCTCATCCACTACCAGTGTGTAGCACCACCTGGGTGATGCATGGCAGCCAGTATGCGCCACAACGCTCACCACACACTGGCTCAGCGGAGAGGTGAGGAATGAAACTATCCAATCAGAGACCAGGGGATGATCAGGTGGCCATGATGGTACAAGAGCCAGGAGACCGGGGTTAGCACCCTACTCTAGTGATGGAGACACCGGGGTTAGCACCCTACTCTAGTGATGGAGACACCGGGGTTAGCACCCCTACTCTAGTGATGGAGACACCGGGGTTAGCACCCTACTCTAGTGATGGAGACACCGGGGTTAGCACCCTACTCTAGTGATGGAGACACCGGGGTTAGCACCCTACTCTAGTGATGGAGACACCGGTGTTAGCACCCTACTCTAGTGATGGAGACACCGGGGTTAGCACCCTACTCTAGTGATGGAGACACCGGGGTTAGCACCCTACTCTAGTGATGGAGACACCGGGGTTAGCACCCCTACTCTAGTGATGGAGATACCGGGGTTAGCACCCCTACTCTAGTGATGGAGACACCGGGGTTAGCACCCCTACTCTAGTGATGGAGACACCGGGGTTAGCCCCCCTACTCTAGTGATGGAGACACCGGGGTTAGCACCCTACTCTAGTGATGGAGACACCGGGGTTAGCACCCCTACTCTAGTGATGGAGACACCGGGGTTAGCACCCCTACTCTAGTGATGGAGACACCGGGGTTAGCACCCTACTCTAGTGATGGAGACACCGGGGTTAGCACCCAACTCTAGTGATGGAGACACCGGGGTTAGCACCCTACTCTAGTGATGGAGACACCGGGGTTAGCACCCTACTCTAGTGATGGAGACACCGGGGTTAGCACCCTACTCTAGTGATGGAGACACCGGGGTTAGCACCCTACTCTAGTGATGGAGACACCGGGGTTAGCACCCTACTCTAGTGATGGAGACACCGGGGTTAGCACCCCTACTCTAGTGATGGAGACACCGGGGTTAGCACCCTACTCTAGTGATGGAGACACCGGGGTTAGCACCCTACTCTAGTGATGGAGACACCGGGGTTAGCACCCCTACTCTAGTGATGGAGATACCGGGGTTAGCCCCCCTACTCTAGTGATGGAGACACCGGGGTTAGCACCCTACTCTAGTGATGGAGACACCGGGGTTAGCACCCCTACTCTAGTGATGGAGACACCGGGGTTAGCACCCCTACTCTAGTGATGGAGACACCGGGGTTAGCACCCTACTCTAGTGATGGAGACACCGGGGTTAGCACCCAACTCTAGTGATGGAGACACCGGGGTTAGCACCCTACTCTAGTGATGGAGACACCGGGGTTAGCACCCTACTCTAGTGATGGAGACACCGGGGTTAGCACCCTACTCTAGTGATGGAGACACCGGGGTTAGCACCCCTACTCTAGTGATGGAGACACCGGGGTTAGCACCCTACTCTAGTGATGGAGACACCGGGGTTAGCACCCTACTCTAGTGATGGAGACACCGGGGTTAGCACCCTACTCTAGTGATGGAGACACCGGGGTTAGCACCCTACTCTAGTGATGGAGACACCGGGGTTAGCTCTCTAGTGATGGAGACACCGGGGTTAGCACCCTACTCTAGTGATGAGTGCCACGGGATCTTTAGTGACCACAGGGAGTCAGGACCTCAGTTTTAACGTCTCATCCGAAAGACGGTGCTCTAGACAGGACGGAGTCCCCGTCTCCGTCCCGGGGCGTTGGGTATCTAACAGAGGCCAGAGGGATGAGCGCCCCCTACTGGCCCTCCAACACCTCTACCAGCACCAACTGGTCTCCCATCCAAGGATGGCCCAGACCAGCCCCGCTTAGCTTCCAGAGAAACCAGCAGTGCGAGGCAGGTAGCCATGGTGCTGGCATTATTTATAGGAAAATAATGTGATAATAATAATAAAAATAATAATTTTTATACGCCTACTATCAAATAATTTGCCACGATATCAGATATCATCTGCTTCTTACCTAGCTGTGTCCTCACATGACCCAGCTGCTGTATAGTTGACTTTGCATGAATTGCTGACTGTGCGGTTCTTGCACTAACCTAGCAGGTTTACTGCTGTCCCTTCATGAACCATTCAAGGCCTCATTCAAGGCCTATGTTACCCTACTTATTACACAGTCAACTTACATGTTAACAATTTAAAATGCATGGTAAACAATAACAAAAGTATGTAGTACATGTTATATAATCAGCAAAAGTAGGAATAATTCCCGGGACCTGTAAGTCACACCAGACCTGGATGGTGAGCCCATGAACCCGTGGGGAACAGTGTTATCGTGCCCATAGACTCGGCATAGTGTACACACGTCAACAGGTTTGTAATGACATCATATGCAGTACTGTGCTTCGTATCATAAAGTAGTTCCTCCAATTGTATAAGGCACTCCGGAGTACATCACGTGGTTATAGTAATATAGTGCAATAAGTATAGTGCATTAAGTATAGTGCAATAACACATGCTCATAGGTGAATAATGCAAAGTGATATAGAAAATGATAATCGATTCATAAAACATCCCTTATGTCCCATGTCTTTGTGGTTTTCTGGACACCGACGAATCAACCTTACTTGACAATGCAGAGACAGTCTCAGTAAGTTCATCCACATTGGAGCAAACATCTTTAAATAAACCCCAGTCTGTGCAACTGAAGCAGTCCTGGAGACACTGAATAGACTCATCGGACCAGACAGGACCCAAGCGTCGCTCAGGTTTAGTTCTCTTCAGGACAGGTTTGTAGGTCAGAGCTAAATAAACAACATTGTGATCGGACGCCAAGAGGAGCTCTGCACAAAAATTAGTAAGCTCCCTTAATTGAACCATAACAAAGGTCCAAACATTTCAAGTGCCTAGTAGGACAAGTGACATATCGATAAAAGTCATTAAGCGACTTTCCAGGCTTACAGTGATTAAAGTCGCCCATAACAAAGTCAGGCGCGTCCGGTGATACTCTGTAGCCTATGCACTGTTTTCTCAATACCCGAGTTGCGGTGTCAGCGTTGGCCTACGGGTGAATATACAGAAGTGTGATACATATCTGTGGAAATTCCCTTGGTAAATTAAACGGTAAAGAGAAACAGACAACAGTTCAATGTCCGGAGTACACAGTGGTTCCCTGACAAACACTGTGTTGAACCAGTTGTTGTTGAAGTGGGTCAGTGGGGGCAGTCAGAATAGAAACAAAAGTTTTTGCGCTCGGCATTCATTGACTAAAAGCTTTACTGAGCTTCCTGTCATTGATACCAACACCACGATATGATTTCAGCACTTGCTTAACAATGTTGCACACAGGCAAACATTAATACCACAGAGAGTATCTTCATGAGACCGATCTCTTCTTACCATCATCGGTATTATTAAAATACCAATTTCATTCATAAAACATTGTTGTATTATTGAATATAGGCCTACCACTAATGGTTATTGGTGTTCAGTTAGGCCTACAGGTTCAGCTTAACTTCTGATTCCAGCAGCGTTTCTTGGAAACCACGTGTGGTGGTGATGACGTCAGGCTCCTCCTCACCTCGGTCTGCTCTTATAGCAGCTTTCCTTTCACATTCAGCCATTCAGCAGACGCTTCAACCAAATCAACTCCCACAGCATCAACACCAACAAAGCAACACAATGTAAGTGCTGCACGGCCAAGTGCATAGTGAGGAATATCTATAGAATATGTATTGATATTGATTATATATTGATATTGATTATATATTGATATTGTATTATATATTGATATTATATTATATATTGTATTATATATTGATATTTTATTATATATTGATATTGATTATATATTGATATTTGATTATATATTGATATTGATTATATATTGATATTGGATTATATATTGATATTGATTATATATTGATATTGGATTATATATTGATATTGATTATATATGGATATTGGATTATATATTGATATTGATTATATATTGATATTGTATTATATATTGATATTGTATTATACAGTATATTGATATTGATTATATATTGATATTGATTATATATTGATATTGTATTATATATTGATACTGTATTATATATTGATATTGGATTATATATTGATATTGAGTATATATTGATATTGGATTATATATTGATATTTTATTATATATTGATATTGATTATATATTAATATTGGATTATATATTGTATATTGGGTTATATATTGATATTGCAGTGTTTCCCATACATAGACCATTGTGTGGCGCAGCGCCACAGAATCAACATCGAGCGCCACGAATTGATTCCGGGTTTTGTTTTGTTTTTTTCCAACGCGATTTGGAAACATAAATATCGTTCCGTTCATTCATCTCCGCACAGCACTCTTTCTCCCTGTCATTCTAGTTCACACACAACACACGCACAGAGAGAGCGAGAGAGAGACGCGCACACTTGCCAGTGGGGTTACACTTATAAAGGAGCCGCACTCGCCCGACGTTTCCAACCAACCCAACTGCGACTCGGACCACAAGTCAGTGTTTCCCATGCATTGATTTATTTGTGGCGGCCGCCACAATAGCAGAACATCGAACCTATTCCGAAAACTTTAATGACGAAAATTTCGGAGTCGGTGTGTAAACGTGATGATGAAAAATACGGACTTGGTGTGCAAAGGCTTAATGTTATGGAAGCAAATCTGTACCATAATTCAAATTAAAGTGGATTAACAGAAATGCCTTTTCATTTTCAGAATAAAGCTGCATTTTTTGACACATAAATAAAATGAATAATAAATCATCCAAACTGCATTTCATTTTCTTCTTCAATATTGCTCATTTTGTAACTTTATTAAAATGAAAAAGAAAAGGACATTTAAGATTTAATTTTCAAAAGATGCCTTGGCAAATAGTTACCAAAATTCAATTTGAAATGTCAAATTTGAAAATTAAAATGCATTAACAGAAAGGCATTTTCATTTCAAGGTCATTGCTGCATTATTTGACTCATAAATAAAATGAATAATAGATCATCCAAACTGCATTTTCATTTTCTTCTTCAAGACTGCTCATTTTATGACACAACTAAAAAGAAAACAAAGAGGACATTGCTTTTTCGTTTTCATGCCCACCCCCCGCAAAAAAGAGTCCATAATTCAATTTGAATTCGCAATCCTGAAGCGGCGCAGGAGAGTGACGTCAGTGGCCGTTCTTCTCTTTCCGGGTTGGTTTGGCGGGTGACGCGGCCGCGCAGCTGATGTCATTTCCGTTTAGTGCACCACAGAGTACTGCATTTGAAACAGCACTAACATCTGAAGATCTGCGTACCTATTGAGTGCGGATAGTGTACTATGTTTAAGTGTACTCATGGAAGAACACGGAACACGGCCCTGTACACTAGTGTTGAACCGATATGAACGATCCGGTGAACGAACTGTTGTGCTTACTGCTCGTCACACAGCCTGAGCGGCTCGGCTGTACCAGTGCACTCTACTTCACACTCTCCTCTTGCCCCCGCGTCAAATATGCACACCGCCCCTAACGTTTTAATGCGTATCACGGTCAGACTCTGAACTGAAGAAGAATAGAGGCCACTGACGTCACTCTCCTGCGCCGCTTGGGATTGCGAATTCAAATTGAATTATGGACTCTTTTTTGCGGGGGTCGGGCATGAAAACGAAAAAGCAATGTCCTCTTTGTTTTCTTTTTAGTTGTGTCATAAAATGAGCAGTCTTGAAGAAGAAAATGAAAATGCAGTTTGGATGATCTATTATTCATTTTATTTATGAGCCAAATAATGCAGCAATGACCTTAAATGAAAATGCCTTTCTGCTAATGCATTTTAATTTTCAAATTTGACATTTCAAATTGAATTATTGTAACTATTTGCCAGGGCATCTTTTGAAAATTAAATCTTAAATGTCCTTTTCTTTTTAATTTTAATAAAGTTACAAAATGAGCAATATTGAAGAAGAAAATGAAAATGCAGTTTGGATGATTTATTATTCATTTTATTTATGTGTCAAAAAATGCAGCTATATTCTGAAAATGAAAAAGCATTTCTGTTAATCCACTTTAATTTGAATTATGGTACAGATTTGCTTCCATATAATGTAGGGTGACCAGACGTCCTCTTTTGCCCGGACATGTCCTCCTTTTCAAACATGTAACATCGGAATTTCCATTGCGTTCGCTCACCAACTAGTCCACCCCCCTACTCAGTTCTGTCGGCTTCACTTTGAGTGGCAGTGAGTAGGGGGAGTTACCTGCATACGGTAACAGCATACGACTGTAGAGCTACCTAGGGTAGTGCCGCTGGCCATCGTGATGGCTGACTGACATCACGATGGAGAGCCATCATCGTGATGCCACGCCCCCTTCGTCCGACACACACTAATCCTGTAGTCTCTTCTATAGTTATTACCTACAAACTTTGCAGGGATTGCTCTGTAAAAACATTGAAAATATAACTGATGGTCCATATAAAGTGCTGTAAGTTAACTAGGGCTGCCCCCTAATAGTCGGCTTAGTCGATCGACGGAGGCTTAGTCGAATACGTTTTCATTAGTCGAGCAAAAAGTAAAACATCAAAATAAGAAGGCATGAGCATCGCAAACCGAATACATCCGTGGTCGCAACAAGCCCTGATTTAACTCATCGCTGCAGAAATACTGACCAATACACCTGGGCAGGTAGACACCTGGGCAGGTAGACACCTGGGCAGGTAGACACCTAGGCAGGTAGACACCTAGGCAGGTAGACACCTGGGTAGGTAGACACCTGGGCAGGTAGACACCTGGGGAGGTAGACACTTGGGCAGGTAGACACCGTAGACACGCGGGACTCATACCGGTGATCGCGGCTTTAGTTCCCCGTGTCTGATCGCTGTAATTCGGAGCGTGAATATCGGTTGAATATCTAATATCTTTCTAACTTTAAAAAACACTTTAGTATTGTTTAAGACGATAGTCGCACATCCCTCGTAACTACGCCGTGAAGGTGAACCCTCCCGGACTCCGCTATTAACATGAACCACTCCGTCGGAGGAGCCGCACCTCCACACGCAGGACACCAACATACAAACACATTTGCTTGCTTTTAAATAAAGTTGTGTGCAGTTATACGATAAATACGATTATTAAAAGTGTTCATGTCTACTTCCTGGTCCAGAACCGCTTGGTCCATGCCGTTACCAGGCGGCCCGCTTAATGGGCCGCCTATTAACGCCCCCCCCCCCCCCCGACGACGATATCACCGTCCATCACGATGTTTTACTGTAAACATCGTCAACTGCCAATTTAAGGGACATCGCCCAACCCTAGAGCATTGGTCGATAGCCTTTTCTGTGAGCTTTTAATTGGTCAGTCTGCACCTCAGTGGCGCGAGCAGCTTCCTTGTTTATCAAAGAGAGTGCATGCATGTACCGGCGGAGTCTCTGCAGCTATGCCCCCCCCCCCCGGGAGGCTACCGCCACGAATACAATCTGATTCTGTGGGAAACGCTGTATTGCAGGGGTTTTCAAATTGGGTGAATGTGAGCCTCCCCTTAAAGTAGGTAAGGACATCCGAGCCCCCCCCCCAGACCTAACCCACTGCAGTAAATGCTTTTGTGTGTTCCAGGCAATGATGACTTTCAATAACTGATCAAATGTAAATATTTTTTAATATTGTATTTGAAGACATTTTATTTCCACAACTTTTTAAAAAGTGCATTCATAAACGAGTCTTTGCAACAGCAAATAATTTCTTCATGCAGGCCTAATTTAGCCTGGTTCCGCCCGCCTCCATACTTCCGCTCAATTTTCATTTCACTTCAGTACTAGGTCTGGGAGTGCTGTATGTTAGAACGATTTCTTTTCCCTCAAATGTGCCTTCCAATCAGCGAACAGGAGGCGCGGCCTGAGAACAGTGACGTAGCGGTCGTGCGTGAATGTCAGTTATTGAGCGGAAGTACGGAGGCGGGCGGAGGCTAATGCTAATGCTCACTGCATCTGCCGTTTGTATACTGCACGCAACGTGGTTTATGGCGCATTAAATATGTCACGACCAAACGTTAGCGATTGGTTAAGGCAGATCCAGAGTGGCACTGGGCAGAGCCAATAGGTTTTAAACTTCAACAACACCCGCCTTCAAGTGAGAAATCGTTTGTCTCTATAGCAGTTCTACACCTTTAGTATGAATGTAGTGAGTACCAAGGTCTAGTTAGGACTAGACTATAGCAGTTCTAGACCTTTAGTATGAATGAAATGAGTACCAAGGTCTAGTTAGGACTAGACTATAGCAGTTTTAGACCTTTAGTATGAATGAAATGAGTACCAAGGTCTAGTTAGGACTAGACTATAGCAGTTCTAGACCATGAGTATGAATGAAATGAGTACCAAGGTCTAGTTAGGACTAGGCTATAGCAGTTCTAGACCTTTAGTATGAATGAAATGAGTACCAAGGTCTAGTTAGGACTAGACTATAGCAGTTCTAGACCTTTAGTATGAATGAAATGAGTACCAAGGTCTAGTTAGGACTAGACTATAGCAGTTCTAGACCTTTAGTATGAATGAAATGAGTACCAAGGTCTAGTTAGGACTAGACTATAGCAGTTCTAGACCTTTAGTATGAATGAAATGAGTACCAAGGTCTAGTTAGGACTAGACTATAGCAGTTCTAGACCTTTAGTATGAATGAAATGAGTACCAAGGTCTAGTTAGGACTAGGCTAGGCCTAATTGAGCCTACTTTTAAAATCACCGAACATCAGTAGGCAAGCCCGGATCTACCATATGGGCAACCTGGGCATTTGCCCAGGGGCCCTTGAGCCGAGAGGGGCCCTTTGCAGGTATATATTGTGCATGGTCTGATCTCACAGCAACGCACGAGACAGTTCAGAGTGGGTTTACACACACTTGGTGTGGCTTTATTTAACAAAGTAACCGTTCAGCCATCAACGATCAACTTAAATCCTCATCCTTGGCAGGGTATTCAATAATAATAAAGAAAGTTCAACATCATCATGCAGAAAAACCATCCCGGTTTTAGTGTCACACGTAGTTTGCCTACGACAGAGAAAACACAACACTTAGTACAAAGTATATCTCTAACATGGTTTTTAACAGTGGAGCATACAGTAGTAAGACACAAAATAGCACTTACCGCCCGATGGTGAAGAGGTCTGCTCAGGTGGAGAGCCAGGCATACACAGAGAGGTGAGATTCAGCTCCTTTTCTACCAAACATTGTGATTGCTCATTAAACCCAGCTGTGCTCCTGGGCGTTGGCTGACAGCAGGCAGGTACAGATCACACTGCTTGAGGACCAAATTAGGCACGTACCTCCCCTGGATGACACGGCCCAAGCATCGGTGTTGTGGGAGGTGCTGATCTGGGCCTCCTCTGTGTATGCCAGCACTGTAACAGAACCTCTTACCTGGGCGTGCTATGAGTGTGGCTCCACATTTCCCCCCCCTAAGCTCCTTGCCCGGGCCAGGAGCTTCATGAATTTCCTCTTCATGCATGCGGGACATGGCATCGGCATGCCGCATTTCCTTCCCAGGCCGGTGTTCTACCGTGAACTTGTAGTCCTGGAGCTCGACGAACCAGCGGGTGATCCGGTCATTCCGGTCCTTGTTGACCGCCATCCATTTTAACGGTGCGTGGTCCGTGACAAGGGTGAACTGCCTGCCCCAGAGGTAGTAGCGCAGATGGTGGATGGCCCACTTCACCGCCAGGCCTTCCTTCTCAACCGTGGCGTAGTTTCTCTCATGGGGGAGCAGTTTCCGGCTGATATAGGTCACCGGGTGCTCGTCCCCGACAATGGACTGGGCCAGGACCCCCCCAATGCCTGTCCCGGAGGCGTCGGTGTGGAGGATGAAGGGCTTTGAGAAATCTGGGGCGACCAGGACAGGTTCCTCACACAGGGCCTGCTTCAGGGTGTGGAAGGCCCCCTCGGCTTCTCTGGTCCATTTCACATGATGCGGCAGGTTCTTGCGGGTCAGGTCGTTTAACGGGGCTGCGATTGTGGCAAAGTCCTTCACAAACTTCTGGTAGTAGGATACCAGCCCCAAGAATGATTTCACCTGCTTCTTGGTGACCGGACGGGGCCACTGCTGGATCTTCTCGACCTTCCGCTGCTGTGGCTTCACACATCCCCTGCCTATGGTGTAGCCGAGGTAGTCTGTCTCGGTCCACCCTAGACGGCACTTCTTTGCCTGGGCGGTCAGGCCGGCCCGTCGCAGGGCATTCAGGACTGCCTCCAGGTGCTCCAGGTGTTGGTCCCAGGTGGCGCTGTGGACAATAATGTCGTCCAGGTAGGCGGCGGCGAAGGAGCGGAGTGGTCTGAGGACCCAGTCCATGAGCCGCTGGAAGGTGGCCGGGGCACCATGGACTCCAAAAGGGAGGACCCGGTACTGGAACAGGCCATCCGGGGTGGCGAAGGCGGTTTTGGGTCTCGCCCTCGGGGTCAGGGGAACCTGCCAGTACCCCTTTGTCAGGTCCAACGTGCTGACGTACCTAGCCGGTCCCAGGCGCTCGATCAGTTCATCGACCCTCGGCATGGGATAGGCGTCAAAGGTCGAGATATCGTTGAGCTTCCTGAAGTCGTTGCAGAATCTGAGTGTCCCATCTGGCTTCGGGACAATCACGATGGGGCTGGACCAGGGGCTGTAGGACTCCTCTATCACACCGAGGTCGAGCATCTTCTTCACCTCCTCCCGGATGGCTGCTCTGCGGGCCTCAGGAATCCTGTAGGGCCTTAGTCTCACCACCCGACCTGGGGGAGTCTCAATGTCATGCTGTACGACTGTCGTGTGTCCTGGTAACTCTGAGAAGACATCTCGGCTGCGACTCAGGAGATCCCTCATATTCTGGACCTGCTCTGGGGTAAGGTCCTCTCCCAGGGCCACCTCTGGATACTGGGAAGAGATGTGGGTCAGAAAGGCAGGACTGGACAGCGGCTCGGCCGCGTGCCACTTTTTTAAAATGTTCACGTGGAAGATCTGTAGGCCTTTTCGCCGGCCAGGCTGTCTTACCCGATAGTTGACGGGCCCCATTCGCTCCACTACCTCGTACGGCCCCTGCCACTTAGCCAGGAACTTACAGTCAGTCGTGGGAACCAAGACCAAGACCTTCTCTCCGGGCTGGAACTCTCGAAGCGAGGCACCTTTGTTGTAGGTGCGGCCCTGCGCTGTCTGGGCCTTCTCCATGTGCTCCCGGACCGTTGGCCACACCTTCTTGGCCCTCTCCTGGAGTCTGTCCACATGCTCGATGACGCTACGGTGAGGCGACGGCTGGCTTTCCCACACCTCTTTGGCCAAGTCGAGGAGTCCTCGGGGGTTCCGGCCGTACAGGAGTTCGAATGGTGAGTAGCCGGTGGAGGCCTGGGGCACTTCCCGGATGGCAAAGAGGACATAGGGGATGAGCTGGTCCCAGTCCTTCCCATCCACCTCCACAAGCTTCTTCAGCATTCGTTTCAGCGTCTGATTGAATCTCTCAACAAGACCGTCCGTTTGAGGATGATAAACAGATGTACGAATTTGCTTTACTTTCAACCATTTGTATAGAGCTGTTAGGACACGGGACATGAAACAAGTGCCCTGGTCCGTCAACACCTCGTCCACAATGCCAACACGGCTGAACAACATCATAAGTTCGTGTGCTACATTCTTAGCATTAGCGACTCGCAGGGGGATAGCCTCTGGGTAGCGCGTGGCATAGTCTACAATCACCAATATATATTTGTGTCCCCGAGCAGACTTCGGTAGGGGCCCCACGATATCCATCGCTATACGAGAGAAGGGGGTGCCAATAATTGGCAGAGGGACCAGGGGATTCCGGAACCCGGGCCGGGGTGCAACCTTTTGACACTCCGGACACGACCGACAGAACTCCTCAATGGCACGTTTTACACCTGGCCAATAAAACCGTGCAACTACTCGGTCAAAGGTTTTCTGGACCCCTAAATGGGCCCCTAACTGGTGTGTGTGGGCCAGATACAACACTCGAGACACATACTCTTTCGGGACTAACAGTTGCTCAACCGCTTCCCCCCCCTTATCTCGTAGTACTCTATACAGCAGTCCATTATTCACGCTAAAGTGTGGGTTTGGAAGGTCACTCACCCCTGGACTCAGGCGTTGGTCGACTACGGCGACATTCTGCCGTGCAGCGGCCAAGTTCTGATCCGACCACTGGGCTGTAGCAAACTCCCCACTGGGAGCGGGCGGCGCAGCGTCTGCGATGGGGAACTCAGCAAAGGTGTCCTCGTTGGTCGGCGGAGCCTGCCCTGCTTCATCCTCTGGTCCGGTACCCTCGCCAGTGGAAGCCTCGGTGCTGGCCCGAAACGCCGGGTAGGCAGCCTTGGTAGCACTCGGTCGCCGGCGTCCCACACGTCGAGGTGTGGCCGGCTTGTATCCACTGCCCCAGAACCGGTCAAAGAGGACGCAGTCGGTGCCGATGAGGAGGGGGACTGGTAAGTTGGGCACGACTCCGGCGTCCACCCGGGCCTTCCCCCGGGCCGTCTGGATTGTAACCCGGGTCACTGGGTACCGCTTCACATCTCCGTGGACACATGTGACTGGCACGGTAGAGGGGGTCAGCTCGGCAGCAAAATCAGCGTGTACCAGGGTCACCACGCTGCCAGAATCGACGAGCGTGTGGGCGTCGGCTCCTCCAATCTTCACAGGCAGGAGAGCGGGTCGCCGGCCGGGGCTGCCACTCTGGAGACAGGGACGGGTGGCGTCGTAGCTTCCAGCAGAGGGCATGGACACGTCTTGGTCCCTGGTCGGGCAGTCCCAGGAGATGTGGTCCTCCTGACCACATACGTAGCACCTCCGGGGAGTGCGGGGTGCTCTCTCCCTTTCTGGCGGCGCCGGGGCTCTCGGCGGTTGAGAGTTCAGCAGCGGCGGCGGCCGGCGGCGGCGATCGCGGCTGGTCGGCTCCGTTGGTCCGGGGCGGGGCACCTCGTTCCTGCTGGCCCTCATCATCTCCGTGCTGACTTGATAATTCTCAAGGAGAGCCACCAGGGTATTTACTGAGGAGGGGCTCACCTGGGCAGCGTACTTTCGGGCATCGGGCGGCAATGCACGGATACAGCGGTCGATTACTATCCTCTCCATCCATGGTGGATCCCCCCCAGACGTGAGCCAGCCTTGGGTGAGGCGCCGTAGCTCGGCTATCTGGGCTCGTGGTGGCAGCGCAGGTTGATAGGACCAAGAATGGAACCGCTGGGCCCGTGCTGGCAGGCTGTAGCCGAGGCTAGCCAAGATGGCCGCTTTTAGCTTCGGGAAGTCTCGGGCATCTCCAGCTGGCAGATCCCGACAGGCTCGCTGGGCCTCGCCGGTCAGGAACGGGGCTATTATACTAGCCCACTCGTCGGCAGGCCAGCGCTCTCGGGCGGCAGTGCGCTCAAATAACTCTATGTAAGCTTCTATGTCATCCTCAGACGTTTGTTTAGTGAGGACCACACCTGGAGGTCGTGGAACGTTGCTGTCTTGGCCAATTTTTTCCACCAATTCTTTAACGGCTCTTTGTAGTTCAGTTTGGCTCTTCAGTATGGCAGTTACTGCTTGCTCCATACTTGAGGTTGGCGTGGATCAGACTATGCCCGCATCCTCCACCATTTGTGCATGGTCTGATCTCACAGCAACGCACGAGACAGTTCAGAGTGGGTTTACACACACTTGGTGTGGCTTTATTTAACAAAGTAACCGTTCAGCCATCAACGATCAACTTAAATCCTCATCCTTGGCAGGGTATTCAATAATAATAAAGAAAGTTCAACATCATCATGCAGAAAAACCATCCCGGTTTTAGTGTCACACGTAGTTTGCCTACGACAGAGAAAACACAACACTTAGTACAAAGTATATCTCTAACATGGTTTTTAACAGTGGAGCATACAGTAGTAAGACACAAAATAGCACTTACCGCCCGATGGTGAAGAGGTCTGCTCAGGTGGAGAGCCAGGCATACACAGAGAGGTGAGATTCAGCTCCTTTTCTACCAAACATTGTGATTGCTCATTAAACCCAGCTGTGCTCCTGGGCGTTGGCTGACAGCAGGCAGGTACAGATCACACTGCTTGAGGACCAAATTAGGCACGTACCTCCCCTGGATGACACGGCCCAAGCATCGGTGTTGTGGGAGGTGCTGATCTGGGCCTCCTCTGTGTATGCCAGCACTGTAACAGAACCTCTTACCTGGGCGTGCTATGAGTGTGGCTCCACAATATACTGTATATATATATTTTTCCCTCATGGCCATGGACGTCGGTCGTCGGTCCGGGCTGTATTGCGATCGCGCACGACATTGATATTTTATTATATATTGATATTGTATTATATATTGATATTGGATTATATATTAATACTGTATTATATATTGATATTGGATTATATATTGATATTGTATTATATATTGTATTATATATTGATATTGCATTATATATTGATATATTGTATTATATATTGATATTGGATTATATATTGATATTGTATTATATATTGATATTGTATTATATATTAATACTGTATTATATATTGATATTGGATTATATATTGATATTGGATTATATATTGTATATTGTATTATATATTGATATTGCATTATATATTGATGTTGTATTATATATTGTATTATATATTGATATTGTATTATATATCGATATTGTATTATACAGTATATTGATATTGTATTATATATTGTATATTATATTTTACTCTTAATTTAAATAAGTATATTTATTTCTGTATTTAGGTCCTAGGCCTACTTATATCCTTACTTATATATTGTGTTTACTTTTTTCAGTTTACATTCATTTCCAGGTGTATTTATTTGCCTATTGATTTATTTCCACATTCATGTATTTCTACATTTATTTATGCCTGGATTTCTGTGTGATTGCCTGTGTGATGGCCAGTTACACTGCACACTGCTCCTGTGTGCAATAACAATCAAGTTTAAATGAAAAGGTTTAGGCCCTCAGTTTACCTCCCAGGCAACAAAGTGAACAAACAGAAAATCACCAGATAAACCATCACTAAACTTTTATTTCCTATTCCTAAAGGAGTGCCATGGGATCCGAAGCAACTGAACAAATTAAAAAGGCCCTGGATAATAATGACCCAGGCTTAGCTGCATCAATAACCAAAACGTATTTGGAAGATTCAAATAATATTCCACTGAATATTGCTGTCACAGGAGAGAGTGGATGCGGAAAGTCCACATTTGTTAATGCCTTCAGGGGAATAGACAACAGAGATGAGACAGCGGCCCCTACTGATGTTGTGGAAACTACCATAGATTCTTACCCACATCCAAGATACCCAAATGTTAAATTATGGGATCTCCCGGGAGTCGGAACCACCAAATTCCCAGCTGATCAGTACCTGAAGCTCGTTGGGTTTGAAAAGTTAGATTTCTTCATCATCGTATCAGCTTATCGCTTCAGAGATAATGATGCCAAGCTGGCTCAGGAGATCGAGAAAATGGGCAAGAAGTTCTACTACATCCGCTGTAAGATTGACAACAATCTACGTGATGCAGAAAGGAGCCAGAGGAAGTACGATGAAGGAGAGACACTTCAGGAAATCAGGGAAAATTGCATTCAAGGTTCGATTTTTCACTTACTATGGGGACTGTAAATGTAAATGTGATATTATTTCAGAGCATTGCTCACTGTTTCAGAATAAAAATGTTTCTATATATTTTAAAATGATCTCATTGAAATAACACTCAAAGATGTTTCTAGAATAATATTATAGAAGAGAAACGTATAAGTTGCAAAATGTTGACATTTGATGGGCTATGCTGAGTCCCAGTCCAGTCCGATACGGTACAGTTTAAACATGCCTTTCTAACCACATGAAGTTACACCTCTATTCCATTTCCAACAGGACTTGAAGACCAAGGTGTGAAGTCTCCTCAGGTCTTCCTGGTCTCCCTTTTTGATCTCCATATGTACGACTTCCCCACCCTCCAGGAGACCATAGAGAGAGACATGCCTTCACTCAAGAGAGATGTTCTGAACTTAGACCTTCCCAACGTCTGCAGAAGCGTCATTCACAAGAAGAAAGAGGTTTTCTCTGCACAGATAAAGTGCTATTCTATACTCTCTGCATGTGCAACAGCTATACCTGTCCCAGGGCTTTCCATTGCTGCTAATGTCGGCATTCTGGTCTCTGGTGTTAGAACCTATGTGGATGGGTTTGGTCTTGATAAAAAGTCGCTGGAGAAACTTTCCAGTGACACAAACACACCTTTACCAGATCTAATGGAGGTGATGAAATGTGATATTTCTGGAAAGGATGTAACTGCAGAGCTTGTTGTTAAAATGCTTTTAAACTATTCTGCAGTAGCCGCTGTGTTGACAGCAACTTTGAGTTTGATTCCTATTGTTGGAGCCTTAATAGCGTCACCGCTTTCTTACCGCATCATTAACAGGTTTTTGAGTGATACTCTTGACAAACTGTCTGTTGATGCAGAAAATGTCCTGAAGGCGGCATTGGGCATTTAGTCGTGAGGAACAATGCACCTTAAACTATGAACGCTTCAACATGCAATAGGAAAAAAGTAATTCCATAGTAAGTAATAGAAAGTGTTTGTTCATGTCTTATGGTTGTTTTTATTAGTGGTGTAACATGATTGGGTACATGTAGTTTTAATGGGCGTGTCCAGGCCTGTATTATCCACAGGGCTAACAGGCCGGTGCCCAGAGGGCCCTGAACCCAAAGGCCAATTGTAATATTAATAAATATATTTGTTACAGGACATAACGTGACCTCACAGTTACTCATAGATGGAGAGAGAGTGAATTACTTATTTTATATTTTACGCTAACAGATTACAGCTTTACAACAATTAGGCTACAGCTAAGCTACTTAATGGATAACATTGAAGCATTACAGTAACAAATGACATCTAACTTCTCTTTCTCTTTCTTCTCATCATCAATATCATAATACTTTGAAATGACTTGTTGTATCTGTTGGGAAATTCACCTTTGTGTTTAATTTGATGCCAAGTTCAATTGTAATTGAAAGATTATTTTCTTGTATGTTAATTGTTTTATTTTGGATCACTTGGTTTAAAATCATGACACAACTGAAACTCAAATTAAAAAGCTTTTGTGGATGTTTAAAAAAATGTATGGTAACACTTTACTTGAATGGGTGTTCATAAGACTGACATAACATTGTCATAACCATGACATGACACCTGTCATAAACATTAATGAATGCTTATGACAGGTGTCGTTAAGTGTCATTCGGTAAGTTATGTCACTTTTGATGCAAAGGTGACATTGTTTGAGATGTCCTTGTTATGACAACTTGACATAAACCAAGACAACAAAACCTGTCATAAACATGTCATAGCAGACCTAACTGTCAAACTTAAGAAAAACCTTTAACTTGATATCTTAGCGTGACATTAAACCGTCATAAATGGATGGTTTTGACACTCAATGTCACAAGACCATTACAATTGTGTCATAAATGTTGTCCTTTTCATTAAGATGTCGTTAAGTGTAACTACACTGCCAAATGAGTTTATAACTGTCACATTTCCCTCCTACAGTGATTTAATTATGATTTTAACTTTTCATTAAGATGTCATTATGTGTCATTACATAGTCAAATCAGTTTATAACAGTGTCATGACTGTTTTATTTGAATTCAAGTAAAGTGGAACGTTTAGATACTTCAATTAAGATGTCATTATGTGTCATTACATAGTCAAACCAGTTTATAACAGTGTCATGACTGTTTTATTTGAATTCAAGTAAAGTGGAACGATTAGATACTTCAATTAAGATGTCATTATGTGTCATTACATAGTCAAACCAGTTTATAACAGTGTCATGACTGTTTTATTTGAATTCAAGTAAAGTGGAACAATTTGAATCTTTCGTTAAAATGTCATTAAGTGTAATTACACTGTCAGATGATATAAATACCTTAACAAAAACAACAGACAAGTCAAGAGATAGTGTTTCCTTTATGTATTTCAACAGAAAACATTTTGTTTTGATGTTCCAAAGATCCAAAGCAAGTTGCTTTGGATCTTTTGGATAAAAGTTTTATCCAAAACTTCCAAACTTCCTACATATATCGTGTATGTATAAACAGGGGAACTTTTCAAACAAAGTTTAACTTCCTACATATATTGTGTATGTATAAACAGGGGAACTTTTCAAACAAAGTTTAACTTCCTACATATATTGTGTATGTATAAACAGGGGAACTTTTCAAACAAAGTTTAACTTCCTACATATATTGTGTATGTATAAACAGGGGAACTTTTTAAACAAAGATTAACACCAAGTTTAAACGACTGTTTAACAAAATTTAAAGAAGTGTTCAATGAACATTCTTAAGTATACTTATACATTATTGGGAGGAGCTTTCCATTTTTTTTGCATTCTGTGATGGTTTCGGCCATCTCCTCATTCATAGCCCCGCGGCAACGCTCTGCAAGCACACAAATCTTCATTTGATCTTCATCACCTGTCAGTAGACCTTGGAATGTGTCCTGAAAGGTAATTGCGAGCTCAGCAATTATAGCTGTGCGTGCAATCGTGTTTCGATCAACACTCATTTTCTCGAAGGCTTTCTTCATGGATCCACACTTTTTGAAGATCCGAAGGACATCCTTGTAGCGCCTTATCACTCCATCTGTTGTGGTTACTTAAGAAAACAAAAAACAAACAAAAAAATTGGTCATTTTTTCAGGCATGCACTGGCATTTGGCACCCTATAGGTTTTGTAGTAATAGCAGATGAGAAAGGATCCTACTTACTTTTGCATCCTTCTTCTAGGCTGGTTATATTAGACTTTCCGACCTGACTCTGTGGCTAGCAATATCTGCCATCACCAGCCTAGAAGGAGGATGCCCAGGAAGTATTGTCCTTTCTTACCTGCCTGTACCAAACATAACCAGCTTGGATAGAGGATGCGCAGTGAACTAGGATGGTACAGTAAGTAGATTTTTTTTCTTACATTTTTCTGTTTCAGAGGTTAAATATCTAACAAAACTGGAGAAGATCATAGAATAACTTGAGGAGAACAAGAGAGCTATACAAGGCTGTAGAGATCTCAATCACTGATTTTCAGAATGATTACTAAAATATACCATTAGCGAGACATAGATATAACATTATCTTTAGCCCCATCTAATTATTATTAACAAAGCCCATGGAAGTAGTTGCTTTTCATACAAATGTAATCCATAAAAGGTTAAGCAGCGGTCAACTTTGGGATCGTTATAAAGGTGATTATAAAGATGATCGATATCTTTGCTTACTTCTTGAACGGCTGTATGAATCAGGGTGTTTTGACTTCTTGGTCTTTTTCTTGGACTTCTTCCTTTTGTTTTTCTTCTCTTCTTCTGAGGATGATGAGAAGCTGGAGTCTGAGGAGGGACATGGAGATGTCGATGTTGAAGTCGAAGATGAAGATGGTTCCGGAGCAGTCTTTCTGCCTGGGGGAAGCAAAGTGGGGGTAGGTGGAGAAGCAGAGATGTTTATAAGTAAACAAAGCAAAAAAATAAGAATATACTTTTTTCAATGCAGGGTCACTTTTTTTGAACAACTAGTACTGCATGAATGTTAATTGTAGTGCATTTGTACCTTTCCCAGAAGATGCAGGCGTGCTGGGGGCTTTCTTAATTTGAGCAAGTAGGAAGTCCTTGTCAGCTTTCAGGTCCCTGTTGGCCTCCTCCAGGTAATTAATGCGCTCCTCAAGGTGTTCAATCTTCTGTCGATCCATCTTGGTTTGTTCCTTCAGTTTGGCCAACTCCAATGCCCCTGTTGGAGACACTGCAACAGAGGAAGTACCTTAAGTGTATTATTGAGGTCAGTGAATGGTGGTGATGTAGAATTACTGGTGAAAGTAGTAAAAAAACAAAAACATAATTAATCTAGACTTACTTGTTTTCTTCGGGGGCATTTGCTTTCTTTTCTTTGGCTGAATAGGGACCTCTTCAAATTCTTGTGCCAGGTCCTCCTCCACAGCTTGTAGCAGCTCAGGGTTAGCTTCATTATTTTCCTCAGCCTTCCCGCCACGTTTGCCGTAACGGGTATCCATCTAGCAACAGTTGTGTAAGGGACTGTACGATATTTAGCGGGGGGGGGAGGGCCGGTCGCCAGACGATCGGGTTAAAATTGTTCTGCCTGGCCCTCCCCCCTGGTAATTTTTTTTTTTCCGGGGCCCTCCCCCCGGCTCAAAAAAATTCTCCTAGGCCCTCCCCGCTACGTGAATCAAATAAAATTGGTCGGAAAATGACGTTTACAAGGTTAAAACGGCTACATAAGCACACATACACACACACACACAGGTACACACGCAGCAAGAGCAGGGGTTTATGCCACGCTGTGCCTTGAACTTGAGAATGGGGACAAGCCTGCTTTTATCAATGTTACGAGACTCCCCCAATAATTTCACAACTTGGCTGATGACATTGTACCTTATAGGCTATTATAAGACAAAACACAAACTACTGTGACTAAGAGCGACTAATGATCACCCTGCGATTCTTGGTCTATGTGGTCAGTGGCGTCAGTTTGGTTTTAGAAGTGGTGGGGACAATAACCATAAGCTTGAGTGTGGTTTGAAAAGTGCTGGGGACCCTTATGTAAGCTATTCATCCATTCAACGCTGCATTACAATATGCTCTACATTCGGCGCGATTGTCAACGGGGGGGGGGGGGAGCACCGGACCCGCCAGCCGCGGACCCAGCACCGGACCCGCGGACCCGGCCGCGGACTCAGCCGCAGACCCGAGTCCACACACAGCCCGTGTGCATGCTGTGAGGATGTCATCGTGCGCGCCTATCGCATGATTTAGACTTGACGGTTTCGGCAGACAACCCGTTCTCATCCCAACTCGTAATATAGGCCTACCGACGATTTGTCACGCCCGGGGGTGGGTGGGGGGGGGGTGTTCGTGATTGTCAACGGGAGGGGGGGGGACCGCGGACTGATGACGGGGTTGCGCGATCGTAACCACTGACGGCGGGGGGGGGGGAATAAAAAAATAAAAAAGGTGCCGGATCCACCGTTGGAGGTGCCGGAACATATTCCGGCGTGTTCCGGCCCAAATTAAGCCCTGGATACTGACGCCAAAGGTACCCTCCCGCGTCTGTGTGAAACGATCTGGGGTCTCATAAACCCGTTCGCGGTGGTATGAGATGAGCAGAGTCTACAGCGTCCGCTCGCAGAGCAGAGTCTACAGCGTCCGCAGTCTACTGTGAAACAATTCACTCCAAAAAGGGTTATGGTTATGGTAAAGGAGACGTTCACTTCCTTACAGGCTATCCTATCTTTCATTTAAACATCGAACTCGGCATGAGTCATGACGATTGCCCCCCCATAAAATAGTTTTCCTCGGCCCTCCCCCCAGGCCAAAAATATTCTCCTGGGCCCTCCCCTAAGGCTTAAAAAAATTATCCTAGGCCCTCCCCCCCTGACGACCGGCCCTCCCCCCCCCGGTAAATATCGTACAGTCCCTAAGCAAAGAACACAGCACCATGTCATAGCAGCTAAGGTTACATTAGTTAAGATACAATAGTCAACCATAACATCTTAGTTGTTTAGAAAACTGGAGGAAATACTACTAACCTCTATGCTACTAACGCTATAGCCTGTTGGCTGCCTTGTAACAGAGACGTAAGGACTTTGCTTGTAAGTACTTAATTAAAGGCTAACTAGTATTAGTTGCTAAACGCTAACTTTACCTAAAACGGCAAAGACCATAGACGAATGTAAACAAAAAGACTGACATTACGGTTATAATCTCTTTAAAAAAAAATCCAAATTGCATACCGGTATTTCGCTTAAGCTTACCTCAAATGGTAAACCTTGAGGATACTTCCAGACTCCTGATTCGTGTGTTGCACTCCTGGCCTGTCCGTCTCTGTCGCGTTGGGTCTACTGGATAGTAACGTAACGTTACGTAAACGTTACGTTACGCGCGCATTCAGTTCAAATTCAAATCTGAACGACACTTGTAAACAGTGATGAAATATTAACAATTCATGTTGAATACTGAAATTTGCTTCTGATATTATTCATATTAGTTTTATATTTAGAAAAGCCGACTGCGTTTGAAATCACTTTTTGCAGGCTGTTTTCATGAATAAAGATGCAATTTCCCTGTAGACACACTTGGGGGCGCTGTTCTGTCTAGTTAGTGGAGCATTGAGCGACGAGAAGAAGACTGACGTACAGCGTTTCAAAATAAGGTGCGGATCCGATCAGATCAGAGACGGGTGACCAGTTGTTGATGCAATGGCACTAATGGAAGAACTTTTAAAAAATATTAGGCGTTCAAATACAGATAAGAGCAGAAGGAAAATTGTTAGATGGATGCAGAAACGTGGTATCATGATGAGGACGATGAAGTGCGCAAAATGCAACGGTAGCATGCACCTGGTGAAATGCCATGTCAAGGATGGGCTGTGGTGGTAAGCAGAAGCTAATTCTAATTTGTTAATTTAAACGGGAACTATGTAAAAGGAACCACTGAGCTTGCCTGCCTGAGATCACTGCACAGGGAGTTCAGCAAGCATTATGACCGCTAGCTCCGTTAGCGCGGTTAGCGCGGTTACAGTCGAACTGGAGTGGTCCGTTTATTAAACGACATGAGCAGCGCAACACATAACCTGTGCACCTGTGTACTGCATATGGGTCTCTCTGTTAAAGTTTAGCAATACTTTAGAGACTAATTTTTACAATCGGGAGTCACGTAAACATGACGTCAAGCGCGTCTTTTCCCGGTCAGTCGTCATGGAAACATGAAGCTTTAGCTCTGCCAGCAGCAATGGCAGCATTTTGGATAAGTTGCAGTCTACGGATGTTTCCCTTACTGATCCCAGAGTACAGAGCATTGCAGTAGGCTAGTCTTCAAGAGATAAAAGCATGGACAACCTTGTCTACATGTCAGCATTTTTTACTTTTTCCCTTCTTTTTCCTCAGGGTCTGTAAGCATCATAAAGGTTTCCCCCAGTCTGTACGTAATGGCTCAATATTCACCAAGTCTCACATCCCTCTGACAAAATGGCTTGAGTTCATGCACAGGTACAGTATTAATATATCAAATGTAGTACTTTTTTTTCATTACATATTTAAATAACATATTTAGCAGTGATTTATTTATGTGTAATTCATGTAGATCCTTTTATTAGGAATTCCGTTCCACCAGCACCTCTAATTTTATTCAAGCTATTTATGTCTTAAAATAATAAATTCTTAGTTTCATCTCAGCCCAATTCATCAATTATGTTTCTTACTTTTTCCTTTCTTCAGATTTGCCCAAGGTTTGCAGTTGAAGCAACTTGCCATGATCACTGACGGGATAGCAGCAAGCTCCAGGACATTGACAAGAATGGCAAAAGTACTCCGAAAGGTTGTCACATTACATACCAGACTAGTCTCTAACTATAATTAGGTATAAAACAGATACATAAGTTACCACTCTAGGCAATTGGATTCTACATCGCTGCAGAATTATTTGGTACACTCAGTGACACATGCAATTCAACTTTATTCCTATACGTGTGCATACATATTTATCAAATTCCATACTAAGGCATAGTTATAGCTCAAGATGCTGATATTTTATTTTCACATTTGAAGGTGTGCATTGCTGCTGTCAAGCGACTGAGGAAAAGATGGATGAGGATTGGTGGTCGTCATCGATTTGTTGTTATTGATGAGAGCAAATTTGCCCACAAACGAAAGGTGGGCTATATATTTGTATGTATCTGTACTATATTTAGATCAAGATTTTATGATGAGTAATATTTTATTCTTTATCTGGCAGTGCATGTGGGAAGGACTCATGTTAAAATGTAATACAGCCCAAACCTTATGAAGTATTTGTGTTTTCTTATTTACTTTTAGTACCATCGTGGTCGATGTGGCAACACTTGGCGCCGTGAACGGCAGTGGGTCTTTGGGATGTTGGAGGTCGACAGGAAGTCCAGAAGACCCATTCTGAGACTCGTCAGGGATCGCAGAAGGAAGACACTTATAGGTCTTATTAGACGCCATGTCAGACCCAGAACATCCATCCTCAGTGATGAATGGCGTGCCTACAAAGGGCAACTTGCCCAGTATGGGTATGATCATTATTCTGTCTGCCATAAAAACAACTTTGTCGACCGAGAGACTGGTGCTCATACTCAGCATATTGAGCGTGCATGAAAGCTACAAGCTGGAAGTATGGCGTCACAGAGGGAATCGTACTCCTGAATCACTCAAGCTTCATCTTAAGATGATAGAGTGGCATCACTGGTTGGGTGTACACCATTACAATGGTGTGTTGGGCAGACTTTTCCATGATGTGAAAAAACAAGTAAAGTAAAAATAAAATCTGACTCTCTACAATGTCTGCTGGCATTTATGTATCTATGTCATAAAAGTTGCTTTGGATAAACATCACAGCAAAATGTTTTCTGTTGAAATACATGAAGGAAACACTATCTCTTGACTTGATGACATCTGACAGTGTAATTACACTTAATGACATTTTAACGAAACATCCAAATCGTTCCACTTTACTTGAATTCAAATAAAACAGTCATGACACTGTTATAAACTGGTTTGACTATGTAATGACACATAATGACATCTTAATTGAAGTATCTAAACGTTCCACTTTACTTGAATTCAAATAAAACAGTCATTACACTGTTATAAACTGATTTGACTGTAATTACACATAATGGCATCTTAATTGAAGTATCTAATCGTTCCACTTTACTTGAATTCAAATAAAACAGTCATGACACTGTTATAAACTGATTTGACTGTAATTACACATAATGACATCTTAATTGAAGTATCTAATCGTTCCACTTTACTTGAATTCAAATAAAACAGTCATGACACTGTTATAAACTGATTTGACTATGTAATGACACATAATGACATCTTAATGAAAAGTTAAAATCATAATTAAATCACTGTAGGAGGGAAATGTGACAGTTATAAACTCATTTGGCAGTGTAGTTACACTTAACGACATCTTAATGAAAAGGACAACATTTATGACACAATTGTAATGGTCTTGTGACATTGAGTGTCAAAACCATCCATTTATGACGGTTTAATGTCACGCTAAGATATCAAGTTAAAGGTTTTTCTTAAGTTTGACAGTTAGGTCTGCTATGACATGTTTATGACAGGTTTTGTTGTCTTGGTTTATGTCAAGTTGTCATAACAAGGACATCTCAAACAATGTCACCTTTGCATCAAAAGTGTCATAACTTACCGAATGACACTTAACGACACCTGTCATAAGCATTCATTAATGTTTATGACAGGTGTCATGTCATGGTTATGACAATGTTATGTCAGTCTTATGAACACCCATTCAAGTAAAGTGTTACCAAATGTATTATACAGTATATCTTGTAAACGGATAAGGCAACATGGACGACCAATCGATAAATAAAGTTGAGTGAAACTGTTTCTATTATTCCCACAGATATATTTATTATTTAACCACATTCACACACAAACATACACGTACCTCTTAGTATTTAAACTTGTGATTAATCATGATAAATCACAGCTCTAGTAATTAATCAGTAATTAAATGCTTTCTTTCAGTTAAATAGATCAATAAAACTAATAAATGATAGGTAATAACCTGATATAAAATAGGGAGGGGGGATAGTTTGGCACCAGGGGCTGCAACAAATATCTTTGGCACTGACTGAATCACTTGTTTAAGGTGTTTCCCCTGATGGTCATTGTGTCAGTCTCTATAAGTTACTGACCATAGTAGACGTCAGTAACTCATCAGTCAGTCTCTATAAGGTACTGACCATAGTAGACGTCAGTAACCCATCAGTCAGTCTCTATAAGTTACTGACCATAGTAGACGTCAGTAACCCATCAGTCAGTCTCTATAAGTTACTGACCATAGTAGATGTCAGTAACCCATCAGTCAGTCTCTATAAGTTACTGACCATAGTAGACGTCAGTAACCCATCAGTCAGTCTCTATAAGTTACTGACCATAGTAGACGTCAGTAACCCATCAGTCAGTCTCTATAAGTTACTGACCATAGTAGACGTCAGTAACCCGTGGTACATCAGTCAGTCTCTATAAGTTACTGACCATAGTAGACGTCAGTAACCCATGGTACATCAGTCAGTCTCTATAAGTTACTGACCATAGTAGACGTCAGTAACCCATCGGTCAGTCTCTATAAGTTACTGACCATAGTAGACGTCAGTAACCCATGGTACATCAGTCAGTCTCTATAAGTTACTGACCATAGTAGACGTCAGTAACCAGTGGTACATCAGTCAGTCTCTATAAGTTACTGACCATAGTAGACGTCAGTAACCCGTGGTACATCAGTCATAGAAAAGAGATGCAGTTAAGGAACAGTGTGAAGGAAATATTAATGAATCTAAAACCAGTGTCCAATACCTTGGAGTCTCTCCTGACCAATCTGTCTCTGGGGAGGAAATTTCAGCTGCAATCTTATCTAAAATTGCAAAAAAGCTTAAGTTTTTATATTGTTACACTTATTTTTTTTAATATGAAGGTTAAAAAACTTTGAGTTGCCTCCTTAATTCAGTGCAACTTTGGCTATGCCTGCTCCGCATGGTAAAGTGGACTATCATAAAATCTTTTTTTTTAAATGCAGGTAGCGTAAAATAATGTTATAAGATACTCAATGCTCCTAAGGACACATATAGGACATGTAGGAAGGAAGGAAGGAAGTTGGATTATTACCTGTTGACGATCGAGTTAAACAACTGAAACTTAACCATATGTTTAATATAATTAACAAAAGGGCCCCAGAATATATGAACTATCAGATTGATATGAAGCCAACATAAGAGCAACATGAGAGCATTATGTCATGCAGCGTTCCTCGTGTTAAAAGGAAAACAGCAAGAAGCTCATTTTTTATACTGGGATTTCCCTATGGAACAGCCTGCATATTAAACAAAGCCAAACAAAGGACATTTTTAAACCAATGTTAAGGTTAATGTGGGAGGGTTGATGTTCACTCTGAAGGGAGGGAGTTTGAACCCTGGGGGCGATTGATTGAATAAAAATCAATCAATCAATAAAAAATAAAAAAAATAATAATGTAGACGCCATTAAAGAAGAATATACAAATCATATCAGCTAAACAAAAGGCTTTTTCTCCAATTATCACAACATCAGAATAACATTATATCGGCCTATGATGTCAACAATGATATTAGGAAACATAGGGATCATACGATGGCCTAAACATTGATGACGATAATTTGAGAAATAAAAAGATAGCGTTATTATTAGATGCACCATGAAATGTATTCTGAATTTTAAACTGGATTCCACTTTAACATTTTCAAAAGTGATACAATTTATTTTTACTGGACTATGAATTTCCAAATGAAACCAAAATGAAGTGAATAACAGACCAAGAACAAAGCAGTAGGGATGCTCCGATCACCGATCACAGGAATCATAAATCTGCAGATACCGATCACCGATCACAGAATGGCTGGGGGGGGGAGTGTTCGTGATTGTTGACGGGGGGGGGGGGGGGGGGGCGCGCGATTGTAACACTATGGCCGACGTAACACACCGCGGACCTACGACCGGCGTGGGGGGGGGGGGGGGGGGTGCGCGGTGTGTTACTATTGCGCTCTCAAAAAGGAGGACAAATACGCATCCGGCTCTTTAAAGACTTTCCGCTCGCGCTGTCGGCTGGCCGCGCGGCTTCACGTTGTGCTCCCCGTGTGAAGTGACGGGCGGAGGAGCGCGATTCAGATTTTTCAACCGCCGCGTCAAAAAGACGTAAACAGTTCTCAACTCTTCCAACGGCTCCCACGAGCGCGCGCATGCGTTCGACGAGCACGGACGCGTCAGTTCCACGGGAGTGCGCCCGCTTGTCGTGCCGCCTGACAGAATGCTGCGTCTTCTCTCTGCTCGCTCACCTCTCCCCCCCCCCCCCCCCCCCCCCTAAAAAAACATTTCTCAACGGATCTCCACAAATCACACAAGTGGTACATTTTGTCTTCAAAACGGCGAATTTCGCCGAAAGTTGAGTAGTTTGCATGCGTGAATTTACGTCACGCGCGGAAAACAAAACAATCTCATATAATTTACGTCACGCACAGAAAAACAGTCTCGGATAAAAAAATATATATACTGTATATGCGATCGGCTTTTCTGATCTGCACTTTGAGAGCCCACCGATCAACCTGTTTAGGGTCCATATCGGCCGATAACGATCGGCGGCCGATTGATCGGAGCATCCTTACAAAGCAGTGAGTGACACAAACAGCCTCTCTATAGATTCATATCCATGGCGACATTTAGTCTGTGGGAGGAATTTGATTATTTATTACCTTGTATAATTATTAGAGACATTGGTAATTAGGCAGTAATTATTCTTCATTACAATTATTATATATATTTTAAGATTCAGATTCAGTTTTTCCAATAGGCGTATTGAAAGTGAAATAATGAGTGTTGAGTTAAAACTACCTGATCTAAAACTATTTGATATTATCTTCAACACTTTTCACCTTTCACTTTAGAGTGAGATTATATATCTGTAACTTTGAGCTGCTCTAATGCCAACCATCAGGATACAAACTATAGATTTTATTTATCAGTACATGGGATCATTTACTGGCACATTGTGGACAACACAAACTAGAATAATTATGAACTTTACTTTGTGAATGTTTTTATTGTCTCGGTGTATGATTGATACGGTATGATGTCATATCCTCTGCTTATTGTTTGAAAACCGCTGCCTTGAATTGTATTTGTCCTGTGTAGGGACAAATACAAAATGTTGATTGTTAACAATTCTTCAACACGTTTCTTGCAATACTAAAATCAATAAATTATTATAAATTAAAGTGAAAAAAAAAATAATAATTTAAAAAATCAATCAATCAGAGCAATACAGTTAACAAATGTTGGAGGCTGATTCTCTGGTTATTTTTTGCGAACTGCTAACAGTTGTGGTTTATACTTACTTTCACGCCAATAGACAAACAACACGAAACTAGAAACAGTTGACACAATATATATATATATATATATATATATATATATATATATATATATATATATATATATATATATATATATAATATTTATGAAGGCATTACACATTCTGTGGTATCAATGTCCGTTTACTACACAACCTGGAAGCATAACTTTACAACAAACCTAACCTGGCTAGAAGAATGCATAAAACAACTGGAATTAAAAGTCCACAAACTGGTATGGATATTAAAACAGCCCAATATAAGTCTGATAGCAGTAAAGTCCAGGGCTGGACCACTCATCCACATAGGATCCAAATGGCAGTATGGCCGAGTGCACTATGCAAACTGCAGGAGCTGCAATGTTGTGATGAGGGTACAATGTGTAAATGTATAAGAGCGTTATCTGTCGGGGTACCAGACATGTTTTCTCCATGTGGATAAAGTGTGTAGACCAGGGCTGCAGCACTGCAGCACTTCATTTATGAGTCCCTGAGTCTAGGTTAGGGAGTCTGGGTTAGGGAGTCTAGGTTAGGGAGCCTAGGTTAGGGAGTCTAGGTTAGGGAGTCTAGGTTAGTGAGTCTAGGTTAGGGACTCTCTGCTAGGTTAGGGAGTCTAGGTTAGGGACTCTCTGCTAGGTTAGTGAGTCCAGGTTAGTGAGTCCAGGCTAGTGAGTCCAGGTTAGTGAGTCCAGGCTAGTGAGTCCAGGTTAGTGAGTCCAGGCTAGTGAGTCCAGGCTAGTGAGTCCAGGCTAGTGAGTCCAGGTTAGTGAGTCCAGGCTAGTGAGTCCAGGCTAGTGAGTCCAGGCTAGTGAGTCCAGGTTAGTCTCCTAGCATCGGCTCTCCAGACTCATGAGGACCAAGCGGCGTCTAAAGACAGAACCCGTCCGGGACACGAGGTCCACAGGGAGCACGGACATCATAATTCACCTTATAGGTCCTTCTAGATCTCACATCCCAACGAGAGACAACTGTCGTCCAGGTCCAGCACTTGTTTAGCTTCCAGTTAGCTTCCCCCAAATCTCGCGTCTGCGCATTGCTGACAAGGTGCGCTTCCGTTTCTTGATTTCAAATAGTGGGGTCGGATGCATGTGTAATTTTTCTCAGTCATTTCAAATTGGTGTTAAAGTTTGGTTTTCACTTCTAAGTTGAAGTTTAGGGTCTATAGAACAATTTGAGTCTGAGTGTCAAACACAGATAAAAAATGGCCTCTAGGGGGTGCAACAAAATATGTAAACTGCTACAACTTTTGATTAGATTAACCAAATTTAACATATGAGGTATGTATGGATTCAGAATTAAAAGGAGAAACTGGCATGCTAAGCATTTGGTGACCAGATTAAAAATAAATACACTTTTAGCCCAAAATATTAAATGGACACAAGCGAAATTATGCTTTTTTAAAGATAAAATCTGAAAATATCCTCACAGTTGCTAAGTTTTAAAATCTTTTACTTTTTTTTTTAAATTTTACTTTTTAATGTTATTTCATTAAGTCAAGACTGTGTGGTGATTAAACTGAAATTTAAATGCTGCTCACTCTTCTATTCTATGCCCTAGGGGGTGCCGCACAATGTAGTAACAGCCATAATCTTTGTATGTATGGATTAAGGATCAGGAGTCCCAACTTTTTTCAATCAATCAATCAAACAAGCCATCGTTTTATTCACAAGAAATTTTCACTAAAGAACTTTATATCTGGAAGAAAGTAAATCAATAACAATAAGAAGAGAAACAATAGTTTTTCTGTCATTCAAAACAGAACAGAGGACCATAGGACTAACATTTATTCTGAGAACTTCACTCTACAGTGATAACTATGGTTTACTTCTTTGATTTATTCTATGTCAGACTTAGAAGTTCTGACATGTGCACTTGCACAGACGTGTGCACTTTAACTTCGCCTTCATGCACTTGCACCAAGAACTGCAGGTCGACTTGTACAAGTACTTGTACAACCGCACTTCACATCTAGTTGGAATACGTCTTTGGCAAGTGGTAGCGTAGTCCAAATGGGAAGAAGTTTGCTGTCCTCTTCTTTCCACCCATGGTCAGTGGGGTTGTTGACAGGCATTGCTGACCTAAATGAATGAATAAATAAATGAATAAATAAATGCATGATTTTGTTTGTGATTATATAGTACAATACTTAAATCCATACAGGTGCATACTTACATGTGGGCTGTTGTCCAGATGCTTACTTGGAAGACACTCCTTTTGAGATGTAGATCCAAAGCATCCATTGTTGGGGGGATTCTTTCAACATCCCTCGTCTTCTGTGAGAATAGCCTCATTCGAAGAAGATCAACATCATTTTACTCATTTGATTGACTGGAGTACAGCCTACAGACAAAGTTTATTGCAACTTCTTCCAGCCTTGGAGAGGTTTGGAATGGAGTCTCAACGATAGTTGCGAACTCCTCTGTCAAGTGTGGAACTTCGTGCATCAATTTGCAGCAGGATCGCTTACCCCTGAACTTGAAAGAAGATGTGCTGTCTGATCCAGTGAATGCGTGGAAGAGAGCCATGGCTTTACATTTTTTTGTGCCCAGTTTTGTGGCAAGAGTGTTCAGGGAGGTCATTCTTGATGTCTTTCCAGTTTTGAAGCAGATCCAGATTTCTGCAGTTGCATTCAAAGCCTTGATATGATGGAAATTACTCAGCAGGATTACGACAACATCTGTGTCTCCAGTATAGACCATCCCAACTGATGCTGTTTGGAGGGCATGGAGAAGATGCACTAGGACACGAGTGTCAGCTTCCTCGTGGTTGCAGCGATCCAGGACTGTTTCCAACATGGTGGACACAATCATCTGCTGTTATGAAGACATCTTTGTCATCTGGGAACTGTCAGGAATGAAAACAGTTCTGTCTTATTATCCTCATTTGCCAGAAATGCCTGCCAATCTCTTGGGACTTTGGCAGTGCCAGAGATGCGTTGTCGGGTGGTTGCTCCTCGTTTTTCTCTTGTTCCTCCTTTGATTGTCAAAGCACGATACTGGTCCCAGACGATGTCCACTCGTGTTGATCTTTTCGAGTCACGTTGAACTCTTGGGCAGAAGACCTTGTTGAAGTAGGACTCAAAGGTCTTCCCTTGGACAGTCGTGCCAGGCAGTGAATGGATAAGTGCTCCACCAACAATAACAATGAAATCATAAAGATCTGGTGCAACTATCTCCTCATTGTCAGATATTCTTCCACTCATAGGATTTCCCAGGATGTAAAACAACAAATCTGACTTGGTAAAGCTGAGGGATCCTTCACATGATAATGCAGGTGGGTATGGAGAAGACTCGTGGCGAAAAAACTCTTCCAAATTCCCACTCCCACTCAGCTTTATGAAAGCTTTCCCATAAAGCTCTGCATGATGTTTGAAGTGCTGCATTCTCAGTTTAGTTGCTATCTTCTTGCGTGTTTTCTTCTCATGGAACAACATCAAGTTGTTTCGCTTGATCGGAGCTGTCAGTGGTGTGTCATGTGAGTCCAGCACATTCTTTTTGAAGTTGTTGTACTGCTCTTGTCCCATTGACTCAACTTTAAGGACTGATGCTGCAGTGGCTGCATGCCTGTTAAATGGCATACCTGTTTCTCCTTTTAATTCTGAATCCATACATACCTCATATGTTAAAATTGGATAATCTAATCAAAAGTTGTAGCAGTTTACATATTTTACGGCGCCCCCTAGAGGCCATTTTTTATCTGTGTGTTTGACACTCGGACTCAAATTGTTCTATAGACCCTAAACTTCAACTTGGAAGTGAAAACCAAACTTTAACACCAATTTGAAATGACTGAGCCTTAAACGACCCCACTATTTAGGTTATCTAAGGGTGGTGATGAAATGTGTTTTTTCTGGAAAGGATGTAACTAAAGCGCTTGTTGTTTTACTGCTGCGTTGTCTACCACTGTTTGGGATGTGGGAGGCAGCAGAGGAAGGTCTCGGTTCGATTCCTACTTTGGGATCCATAATAGCGGCTTCTCTTTCTTTCCTTACCGTTTACACATTTTCAAGTTCTGCTCTTCACAGCCTGTCTGTGGATGCAGAACATGTTCAGATCAAGGCATTAAACATTCAGTCCGCAAGGTAATGCTGTAGCCTTTAGCGGTGAGCAATGCACCTTAAACTAAACTATGAATGTTTCAAAATGAAATAGGAAAAAAAGTTATGAAATATATAAAGTGTGTTTGTTCCTGTCTTATGAGTTTCTTTTATATTCTGGTGAATCATTGGGAAAATGAATTGTTAAATGTTTTTTTGACTGGGCATGCTATGTCCAGACTGTATTATCCACAGGGCCATGTCTTGTTGTATGTGTTGTGAAATGTCTTTTTTTTTGGTTTATTTGATGCCAGGTTCAATTGTAATTTCTTGAAAAATATTATTTCCTATGTTAATTGTTTTATTTTCGATCACTTGGTTTAAAACCATGACAAAACTGAAAATCTAATAAAATGAAAAAGGCTTGCATGTTGAGCTGCTAGCTACTGTCAATGGGGCATCATAGTAGGGTCTACCCATAAACCAGGGGGGTCATAGTAGGGTCTACCCATAAACCAGGGGGGTCATAATAGGGTCTACCCATAAACCAGGGGGGTCATAGTAGGGTCTACCCATAAACCAGGGGGGTCATAGTAGGGTCTACCCATAAACCAGGGTGGTCATAATAGGGTCTACCCATAAACCAGGGGGGTCATAGTAGGGTCTACCCATAAACCAGGGGGGTCATAGTAGGGTCTACCCATAAACCAGGGGGGTCATAGTAGGGTCTACCCATAAACCAGGGTGGTCATAATAGGGTCTACCCATAAACCAGGGGGGTCATAGTAGGGTCTACCCATAAACCAGGGGGGTCATAGTAGGGTCTACCCATAAACCAGGGTGGTCATAGTAGGGTCTACCCATAAACCAGGGGGGTCATAGTAGGGTCTACCCATAAACCAGGGGGGGTCATAGTAGGGTCTACCCATAAACCAGGGGGGTCATAGTAGGGTCTACCCATAAACCAGGGGGGGCATAGTAAGGTCTACCCATAAACCAGGGGGGTCATAGTAGGGTCTACCCATAAGCCAGGGGGGGCATAGTAGGGTCTACCCATGAATGTGTATCTATGGTGGTTGCTATGGACACCGCTGACACCACATTGCATGTAGTTTGAATCCTTGTGTTTGCGTTGTGTAGTTATGAGCTGTTATGTTATGTAACTGTTTGAGGGTTAGGGTTATCTTTGAGGGTTATCTTTCAATAGAAACGTAGATTTGCGCCCCAGGGATGACGTATTTCTTGCGTTGCTACCGCCACTTTCCAGTAAGCCCAAGTGTTTTTGTGGGACAACCTGGGAGTTATGTTCGCCATTGCTTCACCAAAAAGTCTGTTCCAAAGGTTCATTTAACATCTTGTTTAACAAGATCATTAATACCACTTCTAAGGTGTTTGAAGCGTAAATGCAATCAAAGTCAAAGATTTTCAAAACACTACTAAAATGATCAACATGGGGTCGTAGCCCTACAGGAAGTGATGTAATTAGCAGGTGACCTAGGGTTCAAGGACACCTGGGAGCGACAAACTTTATCCCTGTGAATGAATCACGTTTGCTCTGACTACGTTTATTTTGACTGGATATTATCAACTATAAAATCTGCTTGGACAGATCCATTTCCCAGAACGAGTCGTCGCTCCACCTAACTCAACTATTCATACACGCATTGTTAGAAATATGTTGTTTGCCGTCTTGAACACACCCCATTCCTCCTGCCAACGAATGAGTCTTGAATGACTTGAATCTCTGCAGCCCAACGAATACCGTTCCTCGCAGCTGACTGAGAGTAGTGGTGGGCGATACTGTAAAATTTGGTATCAATCCGATACCAAGTACATATAGGGTCAGTATTGCCGATACCGATACCGATACGATACTTTTTACTTAAAAAAAAATCTTTTGTGTAGGGGAGAACAGTATGTCATTATGAATGAATGATCAATTCTTTAGGACATATTTTTTATTAATGTATTGAAGTGCACAAAATTATTAGTTATTATTCACTGTAGAATGAATTCTTTACAGCCTTTTTTAAAACAAGAAAAAAATAACAAAAAATAACAAAAATCTCTCCCTTTTTTCTGCTTTTAAAAGCAAATGAAATAATGTGCACGCAATTATAACTGAAGAACAAACCAACAACACATAGCTGTGCAATTACATTCCCTGAGCCCCCCCTTCTGGGCCCTGTTCCCTGTTGAAGTCACTGTAGAATTAATTCTTTACAGCCTTTTTTAAAACAAGAACAAAATAACAAAAATCTCTCCCTTTTTTCTGCTTTTAAAAGCAAATGAAATAATGTGCACTCAAGTATTACTGAAGAACAAACCAAAAACACATATAGCTGTGCAATTACATTCCCTGAGCCCCCCCTTCTGGGCCCTGTTCCCTGTTGAAGTCACTGTAGAATTAATTCTTTACAGCCTTTTTTTAAAACAAGAACAAAATAACAACAATCTCTCCCTTTTTTCTGCTTTTAAAAGCAAATGAAATAATGTGCACTCAATTATTACTGAAGGTCAAACCAAAAACACATATAGCTGTGCAATTACATTCCCTGAGCCCACCCCCCCCCCCCTTCTGGGCCCTGTTCCCTGTTGAAGTCAGAGGTTTTTATTGAGAAACAACAACATATTTACATTTTTAGCCTTTATGGCACTTCTTCTATCGCTTACTAGCTGTCCTGCCTTGGAGAAGATCCTTTCTGATGGAACTGATGTAGCAATGACTCCCAGGTGTTTCCTGGCTAGCTTGCTTAGAGAGGGGAATGTTGCCTCATTCTGTTTCCACCAAAGAAGTGGGTCTTGATCCCTTGGAACTGGCTTCTCTTCTGTGTAGCGGCGCATTTCAATTAGGGAGTCTGTGCCAGCTGTGCGATGCTGCTGGGAAGCTTGTACTTGGGAATCAAAGTCCATCCATATCCCACC
This sequence comes from Merluccius polli, assembly GCA_030340625.1. Classification (NCBI taxonomy): domain Eukaryota; kingdom Metazoa; phylum Chordata; class Actinopteri; order Gadiformes; family Merlucciidae; genus Merluccius; species Merluccius polli. The sequence continues at coordinate 118,733 of JAOPHQ010002011.1, read as the reverse complement.
TTTTGCAGCAGCCCCTGCAGGGGAGCAGGAGTTAGTCGCAGGAGCCATTGATGAGGCAGAGCTGGTGGCAGAGCTTGAGTTTGGATCAGGAGGGGCTGACATTGAAGGGGCTGAGGTCTGGTTGATCAACTGCATTTCAGCGATGAGTCGCGTTTTCACAGGTTCAACATTTGCCATATCACGGAACCCAAGGCTTTTAAATCTTATGTCCAGGTAGGTGCTGACTGCAAGACCATAACAGGTTTCAATACCTCTGAAACAACGCTGACATTGTGCTGACAGCTCAGCAGCTAGCCTGTTACCCTGGCGTTCATTAGATGCAGTTGATTTCAAAAGGAGTGATACCAGTGGAATCACCTTTGACACTGAAACATGTTTTTCAGATGATATTTCTCTGGTGATTTCCTCAAATGGTCTCAGGGCATCAACAGAGAGACTTATCAATGACCAATGTTCCTCACTTAAGCACAGCGAGCTCTTTCCAAGCAGACAAAGCACAGTAGTCACCACATCCTTCTGCTCATGCAGTCTCTCAAACATGTAGAATACATAATTCCACCTTGTTTCTACTGATTGAATCAGTTTATGGTCTGGAAAATTCTGTTGCTTTTGGATTTCTTTGAGCTTATCTGCTGCTCTTGTGCTGTGGTGAAAGAAGGTTACTATAGCACTGCATTTGTGTTGGATGTCCAGAAGACCAGGGAGAGCCTTAATGGAGTCTTTCACCACTAAATTTAAGGTGTGTGCAAAGCATGGATAATGTTTCCACCCTGCTCTGTGCACAGCAGCAACCATATTGGCACCATTATCTGTTATTACTGCCTGAACTTTGTCTGATATTCCCCATTCATCAGTGATTCTTTTCAATTCTGAACTAATGTTGTCAGCAGTGTGTTGTCCTGAAAACCTACAGGTCTCCAAGACATATGCTTGCATTTGCCAGTTCTCATCAATAATATGGCATGAGACAGTTAAGTAAGCCTCTGTGGTTCGTGATGTCCACATGTCTGTTGTAAGTACAACACTGTTTGTTCCATCCAGAGACTGTTTCACCTTTGAGTGGCACTCCTCATACAATGCTGGTATTCTCCCTACTGTTATACTTTTCCTACTTGGTATCTTGTATTGTGGATCAAGTGTCTTGACAAAACTCCTAAAACCTTCATCCTCAACTATGGAGAAAGGTTGCAGGTCCTTTGCGATCATTTCAGCCAGTTTTAATGTAATATCCACAGCTCTTGGGGAATCACCTAGATGAAATAAAACGTCTCTCATAATGCATGTCAATAATGTAGCCTAAATATAGCATGTCACTTGAGCAAAAAGTGTTATTTGCCTATATTCGGCTATTCTGCAGGGTTGATAGCAATCAAATACTATTTATAGATTATACGTTTCAATGGGTTGCAGATATAATAGGCCTACACTTTGACAACAAAAGTGTGTGATAACTCAAAAACATCCACGTTTTATAATAGCCTATCAATAAATGTGGTAGTGATGGACATGTTTGGCTATGGAAGAAATAAAATGGAGTGCATGATCGTAGTGCAAGTTAATAAAGACGAGCCCATTATTATTTTTAGCTTATAACTTTCAGCTATAAGCTCTTATAGTTGCCAGATTAGTAGACACTACCGTTAGGCTGTAGGTCTAAATAATCCTAGTAGCTACTGGTTTACGACTTCTCACATTTGCACGAGTGTAGCTAAATAAGGGCGCGCGGGATAGGTGAAATGTAGCCTAGGTCTAAAACGAGAGTTAGTCAGGTTGTTCTCAGTTTCGCGATGTTGTGTTTGAGCAATCACACTACTAATGCTGAATATCCGATACGATATGACTATAATATTATTAGCCTACTCTTACTATAAGCTACCTGGGTATTCTCTGCCTCTCTGAAATGACTCTGCCAACGAACTCTGTCTCTGTGCCGGGGGTCTGGAAGTGGATGGATTTTCCTCCTCTCTTCGCTTTCGTAGTTCGTCATTTTCCTTATCATGTGTTTTTAGGTGTTTGTAGAGGTTTGTAGTGTTGCCACACTATCGAATGGTCTTTTTACATGTATCACAACTTGCAGCAGTACCACTTTGTGCAGTAAAATAGCTCCACACAGCGCTTCTCTTCCTCTCGGCCATGTCTCTCATTCAAAGTGTGGTTCCGCTGCTCCTCTACGTGTTACGTTAGTGAGCCACGTGACGGCACGACAACGAATCACAGCAGAGCGGCAGGAGGCTTGGGGAGGAAGAGCAAGGCGTTCGTTCAAGATGTGAAAACAGCGTTTGCTCAGGATTATAGGCGAGTCGGAGACACGAGCAAAGAATAGTGAACGTAGAACAGCCTTGCAACAGGCAAAGGGGGAAGTAAAACTAACAACAATGGACACAGACAGGAAGTGGAACCAAAATAAAACAGGAAATCACAAGACAACATCGACACGAGACAACACTGAATAAAATAACTTCACACTTTTTCTTGGACATGACACTATCAACATGCATCTCATTCTGCTCTGGGCAAGCATTTCTGTACACAGACAGTTCCTTGCTAAAATCATAAGTATTAAAGCGATTATAAAAAATTCAGGTCATTAGCAAGTTCAGAGTCAGTCTTGCCAGCAAGTGAACTGGGACACTTCTTAGACTGCATGCCCATCAAAGAATTCACACCCTCCCATGCTGGGCGTGAGTTACCAGTACTCAGCAGGGTTTCTACTATGTCCTTATAATTAAGTTTAGCAAGTTTAAGTTCCTTATTAACTTGCTTCTGCAACTCCTTGCAACTCCCTGAGTATCATACCCCTGGTTCAAACTAATGTTTCTCTGAGTAATTATGTTCTTAACAGATTTAGATACCAATGGTTTATTATTACGAAAAATAGAAATTGATTTCTTTGGGATTACTGAATCTTCACAAAAGTGTATGCTGTTAGATCCGTCAACTAAACCGACCTCGTGAGAGGCGGCTTTTCGTGAAACCTGTTGTCCAGTAACAGTGTTTAACAGGTAGGTGAGGAGATTCGCACAGCCCCTAACTACCGTATTACCAGACGCCTACCCCGCTTGCCTTGGCGCTCTACCCCTGAGCATAACCCTGGTCAGAGCCGTAGCTGCCGAGCGCGTCTGTCTGATAGCTCTCCTCTGGGACCCTTTGCACTTGGAAGTTTGCTGGGATTGTTTAAGAGTTTGGATATATCTAACTCTCAGGATATGTTTCTTTACTGGGGACTAAGTAACCTTAGATCCATGATGCTCATTCCCTACTCTACCATATCCTATCACATATGTTCTTGATCCTACATAAGATAAGAACAAACTGGCCAATGTAAAATGAAGTTTATAAAATGTATTTAGCTGGAGTACAATTTGGAACAATGCAAAAAGCGTAAAAAGCTGTCAACAAAAATCAATACGGAACCGTACATAATGATTAATACAATACTCTAAGTAAGAACTCGAAAAAATAAACGTAAACAATGGTTACACATGTTGTTCTGTCTAAGTATTCTGGGCATGGTTCATACCTCTCTTCTCTGGGACGGCTGCACCAAGCGCGGAGGAGCAAGAGAGAAAACCTATCCAATTCCTTTGTCCGATGTTGTAATTCCTGATTCTGGACGAAATTGTCCATTCGTAGGGCTATGGGCAGGGCCGCCGCTCCCCATACGCAGAGTACACAGAGCGTGTAGGGCCCCAAGTATCTGGTGGGGGCCCCCAAAATTATGGTTGAAAAAAAGTCAGGAAAATTAATACATTTTTATATTGCAAAAAATATATAAATGAGTTATTAACATGCCCACTGTTGTTTATCAATTGTGTACCCTCATTTCGGAAATAGTAAAAGCCATAGAGCATCCGGTCAATTTTGATCAAACACGAAGGCACATTTTAATGCGCCTTATTGCTAAGGCTTCTTTCTTTATATTTTATTATATATTTATTATATATTATATTATACTTATTCAAGATTAATCCTGCAGTTGTTTTTATTTTATTATATTGTAATGCCGTTGTTGATATATTACTTAATATATACATTTTCATAGTTCGATGTTTATTTAATGTCAATTTTAAATATTTAATAAATAGCAAAGGTTCAAAGGTTTGAGTGGAACTCTGAAGGTTTCTTTTGTGTGTGTGTGGGGGGGGGGCTCCCTGAACATTTCTGCTTAGGGCCCCCAAAAGCTTAGCAGCGGCCCTGGCTATGGGAGGAATCCTACTTCGGAGGACAGGCAGATAAGGCTTGCTTCTAATGCCGCGGAGTCCGTAGAACATTTGGAAAAAGTTTTTCTTCTAAGTTTTTTCTTCTGAGTTTTTCTTCTAAGTCCTAGGGCTTTGTTCCTAGTCCCCGAAGTGCGGTAGATGTCCTCGATTGAGCTGTAATTCGTGGCCAGGATTCCTCCATATTCTTACATTTGGCAGGCCTTTTTATAATAATAATAATAATAATAATTCATTGCATTTATATAGCGCTTTTCAAGATACCCAAAGCGCTTGACATAGTGTGTGTGTGTGTGTGTGGGGATATGACACCTCATCCACTACCAGTGTGTAGCACCACTTGGGTGATGCATGGCAGCCAGTATGCGCCACAACGCTCACCACACACTGGCTCAGCGGAGAGGTGAGGAATGAAACTATCCAATTAGAGACCAGGGGATGATCAGGTGGCCATGATGGTACAAGAGCCGGGTTGGGAATTTGGCCGGGACACCGGGGTTAGCACCCTGCTCTAGTGATGGAGACACCGGGGTTAGCACCCTACTCTAGTGATGGAGACACCGGGGTTAGCACCCTACTCTAGTGATGGAGACACCGGGGTTAGCACCCTACTCTAGTGATGGAGACACCAGGGTTAGCACCCTACTCTAGTGATGGAGACACCGGGGTTAGCACCCTACTCTAGTGATGGAGACACCGGGGTTAGCACCCCTACTCTAGTGATGGAGACACCGGGGTTAGCTCTCTAGTGATGGAGACACCGGGGTTAGCACCCTACTCTTGCGATGAGTGCCACGGGATCTTTAGTGACCACAGGGAGTCAGGACCTCAGTTTTAACGTCTCATCCGAAAGACGGTGCTCTAGACAGGACGGAGTCCTCATCTCCGTCCCGGGGCGTTGGGGATCTAACAGAGGCCAGAGGGATGAGCGCCCCCTACTGGCCCTCCAACACCAACTGGTCTCCCATCCAAGGATGGCCCAGACTAGCCCTGCTTAGCTTCCAGAGAAACCAGCAGTGCGAGGCAGGTAGCCATGGTGCTGGCATTATTTATAGGAAAATAATGTGATAATAATAATAAAAATAATAATTTTTATACGCCTACTATCAAATAATTTGCCACGATATCAGATATCATCTGCTTCTTACCTAGCTGTGTCCTCACATGACCCAGCTGCTGTATAGTTGACTTTGCAGTTCTGGCATGAATTGCTGACTGTGCGGTTCTTGCACTAACCTAGCAGGTTTACTGCTGTCCCTTCATGAACCATTCAAGGCCTCATTCAAGGCCTATGTTACCCTACTTATTACACAGTCAACTTACATGATAACAATTTAAAATACATGGTAAACAATAACAAAAGTATGTAGTACATGTTATATAATAAGCAAAAGTAGGAATAATTCCCGGGACCTGTAAGTCACACCAGACCTGGATGGTGAGCCCATGAACCCATGGTGAACAGTGTTATCGTGCCCATGGACTCGGCATAGTGTACACACGTCAACAGGTTTGTAATGACATCATATGCAGTACTGTGCTTCGTATCATAAAGTAGTTCCTCCAATTGTATAAGGCACTCCGGAGTACATCACGTGGTTATAGTAATATAGTGCAATAAGTATAGTGCATTAAGTATAGTGCAATAACACATGCTCATAGGTGAATAATGCAAAGTGATATAGAAAATGATAATCGATTCATAAAACATCCCTTATGTCCCATGTCTTTGTGGTTTTCTGGACACCGATGAATCAACCTTACCTGACAATGCAGAGACAGTCTCAGTAAGTTCATCCACATTGGAGCAAACATCTTTAAATAAACCCCAGTCTGTGCAACTGAAGCAGTCCTGGAGACACTGAATAGACTCATCTGACCAGACCGGAACCAAGCGTCGCTCAGGTTTAGTTCTCTTCAGGGGTCCGTTTCACAAAGCAGGTTTAACAACCTCTGAGTTTAATCCTAAACACTGAGTTGATCTTCACTGAGATAGAAAACTCTGGGTTTTCGGTTCCACAACACCGGTTTTGAGTTAATTTGATCAACTCAGAGGAGTTCCACCTAGGGTTAAGCGCGTGCACCACAACTATAAAAAGCCAGCATCAATGGAGCCCCGATTCGACGAGTCACCATGGCAACGGGGAAGAGGAGGGCTACGTTTTTCACCAACCTCCAATTGGAAATCCTAATGCGCTCATATGGCGAATTTCAACACGTTTTTAGAAAGAAGTGCAACATGTAAGGACGGATTAGGTTGCGTATGTAAATGATGGACTGTGACGTGAAACGGTACCGCTGAAAAAGATAATTGTCTGGAAATGATAATTGTCTGGAAAGGCTACATCTATGCGCGGTCTGATAACCCTCTCCCGACGAATATTTAATTCTCTGCGCAGTATGCTGCACCGTCATCCACGGGATCGTTGTCAAAAGCAGTGCTGGAAGTGGGCCGGTACTCACTTCTACATTTTACCCTTTAGCGTACCGGCACTTTTTCTTGTGTACCGGCACTTGTCACAGGCTCCCGGTACTCTACTTTGCCCTAACCAGGGGCGGATCTACCGGAGTGGCGCCCCCCCCCCCCCCCCCCCCCCCCCCCGTCGGTCGTAGGTCCGGGGTGGGTTAATAACCCCCCCCCCCCCTCGCTTATATGTGAATAAGGGAGTACCGGCACTTATTGTTTTCCACTTCGAGCGCTGGTCAAAAGGACATGTTCGTGAAAAAGTCGCCTCCTACTGCCTAATGGACTTCTGAAATAGCACTGACTCTGATTTTGTTAAATGATTTTTGACAGACGGCTACGCCAAAACTCGCTGACTGAATGAATGAGGAAATCAAATGGCATGTGTGGCTGAAAGAGGGCGGAGACAGATTGATCCATTGAGTAAAACCTGGTCCCGACCAGGTTAGGTTCATAGAGTCTGTTACTACGGTAACTGACCGAGAGCGTAAGTTATCTCTCTCTGTGAAACAGGCTGAGTTACCCCTCTTTCTCTGGTTTGAGTTATCTCCCTTTGTGAAACGGAAAACTCAGCGTTTCCCTCATTTGTTGCGAATTAATAACATGTATCATCAGGCTGTAAAATATCTGCACATAGCCAGGAGTAGAAATAAATATACAAGTTGTAGTAACTGCACCTCAACACATGATGGCGCCAAACAATATACTGGGGGCGGCGCTTAACGCTAGCCATTGTGCGTCATGGAGGCCACGCCTCCTGCCCAGAGGCATCCGGCGGAAACATCCGGTTAGGATCAGAATCGTTCAGGCAGACCTCCAGAGGGACGCGCGGACGATCTCTCCACGCGCGTGGCATTTACATTTACTTCCCCCACATGCTTGGTAGATTAAGATAACTAAACCTAAACAAATAAAGTGAGTTTAAAAGCGATCCTGTTGTCGGCGGCCTCCTTCCCTCGGAACACAACCCCACAATCTGGTGACTTCCCGACGTGATTCGAGGTGAACGGAGAGGCTTTGTTTCGGGCTAGAGAGCTTTCGCCACGCGACGGTGTACCCACTCGTCCCCTCTGTTACAAGCCGGCTATTAAACAGGTAAGCAGTTTCCTTTTGCTACGGCTAAAAACTGCATAGTTATCTATAGAATATTAGGTAACAGAGGTGACTAGCGGACGTTGTTGCAAAGCTTTGGTTCTCTGGTCCATAGTCGTTACAGTTAAGCCGAAACAAAAATGAACAGGCGCTCATAACTCTTTTGGAATTAGTTAGATAATATTTAGTCGTTATTATATGACCATTACAAAACAAGCATGTGATCAGTATTGTATCTGCGGGTTCAAGTCCCCAATATTGGTTCAAGTCCAAGTCGAGTATCAAGTCTCAAAAATTATTTAATAATCGTGGTTTAAATCCCAGATTATCAAATAATGACCGTGGTTCAAGTCCAGGAGTTTGAGTCTCCGAATTCTTTTAATAATAGGGAGTTTTTATTGTCAAAATGGTCAAAGGTTGTGACCCACATGATAACGTGGTAAATACGGAGGTGGAGTGAGGAGATCGTGTGGTTATAGAACTTTACTAACAAAGAGATAACTAAAATGGGACGATAATAACGTTCCCCACACAGAGCTGCGCTAACTTGCATGTAAAACAATAACCCGCATAATTCTGCATGTGCTAAATGCTTGATAACCGTACTAATATGCTCTTAACTCCAAACATGTGGCAGTAGCTTAGCCTTCTTTGTCTTGTAGCATATCTGTGTTAGTACCCCCAGGCAAACATGTGGCAGTAGCTTAGCCTTCTTTGTCTTGTAGCATATCTGTGTTAGTACCCCCAGGCAAACGTGGCAGTAGCTTAGCCTTCTTTGTCTTGTAGCATATCTGTGTTAGTACCCCCAGGCAAACATGTGGCAGTAGCTTAGCCTTCTTTGTCTTGTAGCATATCTGTGTTAGTACCCCCAGGCAAACATGTGGCAGTAGCTTAGCCTTCTTTGTCTTGTAGCATATCTGTGTTAGTACCCCCAGGCAAACATGTGGCAGTAGCTTAGCCTTCTTTGTCTTGTAGCATATCTGTGTTAGTACCCCCAGGCAAACATGTGGCAGTAGCTTAGCCTTCTTTGTCTTGTAGCATATCTGTGTTAGTACCCCCAGGCAAACATGTGGCAGTAGCTTAGCCTTCTTTGTCTTGTAGCATATCTGTGCTAGTACCCCCAGGCAAACACGAGGAAGTGGCTTAGCCTTCTTTGTCTTGTAGCATTTCTGTGCTATTAGCCACAAGCTATCCCGAGGGGCTAGCGGATAGGCTAGGTATTTAGAACTGAAGATAGCCCACCACGGGGGGTTGTTTATGGCTCATTGTTCTCCAGGGGGGATGATAGCATTCCTTTGCGGTCATACGGTCCAGGGTGGAGGCTAATGGCTATGCTAGGTCTAGGGAGAGACAGTAAACTAATATATATAAACCATAGACATATGTACACAATACCAGTGGATTTGGAGCACTTCCACATATGGGCACACACATAGTAGGATATATACACAATATTAACGTGGAGGATATAAAGTGTGCGCATTTAAATAAGTTCTATGCTATGGTAACACAGCAGGGAGCATAGATTACAAATCCCTGTCAGCCATTTTGGGAGTCCCCAAAATGGCCCCCAAAACCCCCTACCCCCTCGACCACCCCTACCCCCATCAGACTACCCAGACTACCCCTACCCCTCTACCACCCCTACCCCCATCAGACTACCCAGACTTCCCCCCTCCCCCGACGACTGACCATGTGATGGGGACAAAGGAAATTAAGTTAATGAATGAAGTGTGAATGAAGTTGTGCACTCCTAGAATGCAAGGGGAGAAGGCAGAATGGAGCCCAATACAATAATTTGGTTTAATGTTATTATCTAGACATATACATTTATAAATAACTATGTTAACAGATGTCATTACTGTGATAAAGTGTTGTGTAAAAACTGATTATTCATAAGCATCAACTTGTCAGTAATAGGAAGGTGGTAAAATTGACATTAACTCTTTGTTTTATTCTTTCCTTTAACCTTAAGAGAAGGAGGGGACCTCCATGCCCCTTCCAAAGAAAGATCATGAACACCTCTTTTTGTTTTTATTAATGATAAGAAATTATAAGGTTAACAAAGGAGGAAAGGGAAGTTGGACAGGACACAATGAGATGGGGACAGTAAGTGGTAATTCTTATAACAAAAGGATTTATTTAGAAAGACAGAGGGAAGTAGACAGAAGGATAGAAGAAGGGAAAGTGTAAGAAAGTTAAAGAAAGTTAAAGAAGGTAAAGAGAGAAATGTGGTCTAGAGAGAGAGGGACAGAGCAGAGATAAAGCCGCAGGAGGTAATTTAGATAAGGAGATCTAACAAAGGAGGGAGGCATTATAGAGTTATGTAGGGGTTTACCCTATAATAGTAGTGGTAATAATGATGTTAATGATAATAATAATAATAGACATAATGAAACATAATGAAGAAAGCGATGCGAACATTTGGACGGTTAAAGATCAGGTCAACTATGTATATATGTCTGTTATTTGTTTTTGTTTCCTGTTGATTTGATTTCTTTGTGTATTTGTTTTATACTTTTAACTGTTTGTGTGAGTGTTTTGTGCTTTATAGGACAAATAGCAGACCAACAGCTCAGTCACGTCACATGAAGTCCCGAACCCCTGGTACCCCCTCATGAGTATTTGTGCATAAGATGGTTGATGGGCATAATACGGCCCTATCTGATAGTTTCATTTAAATCCGAAGTTATCTCCTCTACCACTCGTCCACAGTAGTCCAGAGGTCAACCAGCGCTGGGGACTGTTAAGCAGTCCAGGGACTTTTCTCCCGCCTCAAGCGACGATATGGGAGTGTGGTAGAGTCATAACCTGATACACAGTGTAGGGGTGTAACAATTAATACAGTCAATTTTTGGGTTGCTCAGTTTACCTTCATAATGTGGTGTCCATTGTCTTGTTTTTATATACGATGTTTTGTTTTTGCTCAATGATGCTGACCATTGCTGAGGTTATGATTCTTAGATGGACCAGAGGGTTTTCACCTGGGACACACACACAGGTGCCATTTGATTATTAGAGGTGACTTGGGCGATGACAATGAGGAAATTGAGGTTGGTTTATCTGAGCCATATCCATTTTTAGTAAGCAAAACTATTCAATGATTGTGTGTGGTTACATATATATTCAATTTTAACTTCACTCACCATATTTACCTATTGTTTGACTCACCATTGTATGCAAGTTTGTTTTGGTATAACTCTCACATATGGTTCGAACTACTTAGATTAATAACGATATAAGATCATTAAGACCATATAGGATTAAGACATGCCTGATCTATAATTCCATACTGGAAACGACTGTCTACATATTGTTTGTTGTATTGTGTTAGATGTTTTCTTTGCAAAGATACTGGTTGGTTCTGGTCTCTCTTCCCCCAGGACAATGGAGGGGGGTCCATTAGAGAGAGGACAGTTGATCTGGGGTTCCTGCCCTAAATGGACTCAAACTCATATTTGGACATTGAAATGGACTCCATACACAAAATGAACAGCAGGAACATTCCTGTTACCAGCGGTTGATAAGTTTCATATTAGGAGGCAACATGGTTGACGGTCTTATCTGAATGTGATGTGTTTTTACACTCTATATTTTCAATTTTCTTTTTGATTCTTTTAATGATTGATTATTCACAAGCGATTGATGTTGAAAGATGTTAACACTCTATAATTATGATTTGTTGTGTATTGACAGTGACTGGATTGCAGAGAAGTGCTTAATCCTGATGGGGGGTGAGATCTTCTCTACCGTCATGATACTCTTTTTTCATCTCCTAGAGGTGGTTATCGACTGGATGATGGTAACCCGACCTGGACAGACCTCTCTTCAGCTGCTGAAAGGATAACTGGGAAGAGCTCTTCCGGTGGGGTGAGACTAGCTCATGAATTTGGCCTTATTAGAACAATTGAATAAGTTTACCTAGTCTAAAAGTAAAATAAAATAATGTGGGCATAAGATTTAAAGGTAACGCTAGAAGACTAAAATAGTTGTGCCAAAAAGCTTGATAAACTAGGACCCAGAATCACTGTCATGTACATATACTTTATGATATCATCGATATATAAAGGTCAATACAAGCGGGAAGAATGAATGCAACATTCTTAACTTTGTGTTAATTTTACGTGACTTTTTCAAAGTCACGAGGAGGGAATAAGTAGTGTATTTTATTTCAAGGAGGGACTATTTTTGTATTTTATTCCAAGGAGGGAATATTTTTATATCTTATTTGCAAGGATATTTTATTTCAAGGGGGGAATATTTGCATTTAGATTTTTTTGTTTTTTTTTGTTTTTTGTTTTATTCGTTTAAATGTTGAATTTACATAAGTCAGACATATGGTCTTTGAACATTTGCAAGGACCAGGTTAAAGTAATCATTGGGAAATACTTCAGCAATCTGTTGGGAAAGGATCTAATGCATAAGCTAAATAGTTTATTGACATAGAAAATTGGGAATTACTACGACAACGCCTAATGCTGTTATGCTGTGTTTAATACCTTAACTTGTTAGCTCTTTCCACTGCTGTGTCAAAACTACAGCGCCAACACCGGGTGGTGCAGCAGTTACCCATCAAACAAGCGGTTATGTTACATTCACTGGGAATGGTGGAAAGAGTGAACGGGACACTCAAGAAACTGACATTTCCGAGAAACAGAGTGCAGAGCCAAAGGACGAACCACCAACCAGGGTGGAGAAAGGTGACCAGGTGTACCCGAGAGTGTGCAGGGGACAGTGGAGCGCCCCGATTTGATCAGGCTGTGGTACCTGATATCCTGGAGTTCGGCACCTGTGTCTAGGAGGACATGGCACCTGTTTTACTTGAATGTTGAATTATTAAATACACAGTATGCTTCACGGTTGTCAATACAATGCATTATAAGTACGGAATGTGTTATGCTGTAGTCCCATGATTGCTTTAATAATGAAATGGATGAATCTTTTGACGCTGCTAAAATGTTCTGACTACTGGTGATGAGTGGATCCGTGGGGAAGGCACACATGGGTACGTGTTGGTAACCTTGGCGTGTGGGCCTTGCCTATGGATCACAAGATGGGCATTGAATTCATGAACTGTCCGACTTGAGGTTGGCTACAGATACGGGGGATAACACTGATGATCTTTGAGTAACCTGCGTGCATGGAAACCATCTGAGCAATTGCATGCTAGTCTACAGGGCGTTTTTTAGATCTATATAGGGTTAATGCTGCTAACACGGTAATGTCTGTTCTTATACCTGGAGGTATTCGATTTTGGTTATACATGCATATAAGTATTTGAAGGGATTTCATATGGGGAAATTACAATGCATTAACTACTATGCCTTTCTGTCCTCAGGATACTGTGATAATGGTATGACATATGGATTGTATGATGTGATGATAATTTGTCTACTGTTGGCTACGGCCCATGTATTCTTTGAGACACACCAAGGTGAATGCCATCCAATTTAGAGATGCGACAGGTTTTCCTACTGTCTAGAAGAGGTTTTCCCGAACTAAGTCGATTGGTGATGTTGATGTTTTTCTTTTCGCTTGAATTTATACTCACCATTTTTAGACCTTACATGATACATAGCATTATTAATTTATAGTATGGTCATCAGTGATGACCAAGGAGGGACTGTTGCGAATTAATAACATGTATCATCAGGCTGTAAAATATCTGCACATAGCCAGGAGTAGAAATAAATATACAAGTTGTAGTAACTGCACCTCAACACATGATGGCGCCAAACAATATACTGGGGGCGGCGCTTAACGCTAGCCATTGTGCGTCATGGAGGCCACGCCTCCTGCCCAGAGGCATCCGGCGGAAACATCCGGTTAGGATCAGAATCGTTCAGGCAGACCTCCAGAGGGACGCGCGGACGATCTCTCCACGCGCGTGGCATTTACATTTACTTCCCCCACATGCTTGGTAGATTAAGATAACTAAACCTAAACAAATAAAGTGAGTTTAAAGCGATTCCTGTTGTCGGCGGCCTCCTTCCCTCGGAACAAACCCCACACATTTCAGGGTTAATAAACCCAGGGTTTTCACTAAACCTGCTTTGTGAAACGGACCCCAGGACAGGTTTGTAGGTCAGAGCTAAATAAACAACATTGTGATCGGACGCCAAGAGGAGCTCTGCACAAAGATTAGTAAGCTCCCTTAATTGAACCATAACAAAGGTCCAAACATTTCAAGTGCCTAGTAGGACAAGTGACATACCGATAAAAGTCATTAAGCGACTTTCCAGGCTTACAGTGATTAAAGTCGCCCAAAGTCAGGTGCGTCCGGTGATACTCTGTAGCCTATGCACTGTTTTCTCAATACCCGAGTTGCGGTGTCAGCGTTGGCCTACGGGTGAATATGTGACAAATATCTGTGGAAATTCCCTTGGTAAATTAAACGGTCGAAGAGAAACAGACAACAGTTCAATGTCCGGAGTACACAGTGGTTCCCTGACAAACACTGTGTTGAACCAGTTGTTGTTGAAGCGGGTCAGTGTGGGCAGTCAGAATAGAAACAAATGTTTTTGCGCTCGGCATTCATTGACTAAAAGCTTTACTGAGCTTCCTGTCATTGATACCAACACCACGATATGATTTCAGCACTTGCTTAACAATGTTGCCAACAGGCAAACATTAATACCACAGAGAGTAACTTTATGAGACCGATCTCTTTCTTATCATCATTGGTATTATTAAAACACCAATTTCATTCATAAAACATTGTTGTGTTATTGAATATAGGCCTACACTAATGGTTATTGGTGTTCAGTTAGGCCTACAGATTCAGCTTAACTTCTGATTCCAGCAGCGTTTCTTGGAAACCACGTGTGGTGGTGATGACGTCAGGCTCCTCCTCACCTCGGTCTGCTCTTATAGCAGCTTTCCTTTCACATTCAGCCATTCAGCAGACGCTTCTACCAAATCAACTCCCACAGCATCAACACCAACAAAGCAACACAATGTAAGTGCTGCACGGCCAAGTGCATAGTGAGGAATATCTATAGAATATGTATTGATATTGATTATATATTGATATTGATTATATATTGATATTGTATTATATATTGATATTGTATTATATATTGTATATTGGATTATATATTGATACTGTATTATATATTGATATTGATTATATATTGATATTGGATTATATATTGATATTGGATTATATATTGATATTGATTATATATTGATATTGATTATATATTGTATTATATATTGATATTGATTATATATTGATATTGATCATATATTGATATTGGATTCTATATTGATATTGTATTATATATTGTATATTGGATTATATATTGATATTGATTATATATTGATATTGATTATATATTGATATTGATCATATATTGATATTGGATTAAATATTGATATTGTATTATATATTGTATATTGGATTATATATTGATATTGTATTATATATTGATATTGTATTATATACTGTATATTGGATTATATATTGATATTGATTATATATTGATATTGTATTATATATTGATACTGGATTATATATTGATATTGTATTATATATTGATATTGATTATATATTGATATTGTATTATATATTGATACTGGATTATATATTGATATTGATTATATATTGATATTGTATTATATATTGATATTGTATTATATATTGATATTGATTATATATTGATATTGGATTATATATTGAATTTGTAATATATTGATATTGGATTATATATTTTATATTGGATTATATATTGATATTGTATTATATATTGATATTGTATATTATATTGATATTGTAGTATATATTTTATATTGTATTATATATTGATATTGTATTATATATTTTATATTGTATTATATATTGATATTGTATTATATATTGTATATTATAAGGGGTTCCAAGCAGAGCAGCTCCGCCTCTTCTGCAGTTTCATCAACTCCAACAGAAGGAAACCTAAACCCAAAGTGAGTAGAGCTGAAATACGTCCAACATCTGACTCTCTTGTGAAGGAGCACTGGGGCATTTCCAGTCCACGACTCTGGGGCGTATCGCTGATATGTACTAGTTGTTGTTGGTGTCCACTTGAATATTTTAATATTGCAGCTTGTGGTATTAGTTGGCTTGGTTGGAAGTAAATCATAAATGTAGGCTATAAATGAATAGATAAATGTCAAATCAATTAGGAACGGACTAAATAACTGAATAGGTAATTGCAAATCGTTAGCCTATATTTTCCTCTTCATTTAGATAAACCTATATTTATTTCTGTATTTTGGTCCTACTTATATCCGTTTGTGTTCACTTCCACATTTATATTTGCAACATATAGTTTTTTCAGTTTATAGGCCTATTTATTCCCACGTGTATTTATTTGCCTATTGATTTATTTCCACGTTCATGTATTTCTACATTTATTTATGCCTGGATTTCCCCGACTAGAAGAAATGTCAAAAGCAGGAAGTAATACAAACACAAGCTTGTGACGATTTAAACACAATGTATGTGTTCAGACATTTATTAACAGAATAAATATATGTAGGCCTATAATACGAACAGAAAAAAGTATGCATTGTGTACATGGCAAGGTGAGCAGGATACTGACAACATATCTCATATCTCAGTATATCTCAGTATCAACAGAGTGGACCATGAATGATTCCCTTTCAGTAGAGTGTTTCTCACTGTGATCACAGCTGTGTGATGGCCAGTTACACTGCACACTGCTCCTGTGTGCAATAACAATCAAGTTTAAATGAAAAGGTTTAGGCCCTCAGTTTACCTCTCAGGCAAGAAAGTGAACAAACACAGAAAATCGCCAGATAGACATCACTAAACTTTTATTTCTTATTCCTAAAGGTGTCCCATGGAATCCAAAGCAACTGAAGAAATTAAAAAGGCCCTGGATAATAAAGACCTAGGCCTAGCTGCATCAATAACCAAAAAGTATTTGGAAGATATAAATAATGTTCCACTGAATATTGCTGTCACAGGAGAGAGTGGATCTGGAAAGTCCACATTTGTTAATGCCTTGAGGGGAACAGACAACAGAGATGAGACAGCGGCCCCTACTGGTGTTAAGGAAACTACCAAAGAGCCTGAGTCTTACCCACATCCAAGATACCAAAATGTTATATTATGGGATCTCCCGGGAATCGGAACCACCAAATTCCCAGCTGATCAGTACCTGAAGCTCGTTGGGTTTGAAAGGTTTGATTTTTTCATCATCGTATCAGCTGATCGCTTCACAGAGAATGATGCCAAGCTGGCTCAGGAGATCAAGAAAATGGGCAAGAAGTTCTACTTCATCCGCCCTAAGATTGACAACAATCTACATGCTGCAGAAAGGAGCCAGAGGAAGTACGATGAAGGAGAGACACTTCAGGAAATCAGGGAAAATTGCATTAAAGGTTCGCTTTTTCTCACTTACTATGGGGACTGTAAATGTAAATGTGAATTATTTCAGAGCACTGCTCAATGTTTCAGAATAAAAATGTTTCTATATATTTTAAAATGATCTCATTGAAATAACACTCAAAGATGTTTCTAGAATAATATTATAGAAGAGAAACGTATAAGTTGCAAAATGTTGACATTTGATGGGCTATGCTGAGTCCCAGTCCAGTCCGATACGGTACAGTTTAAACATGCCTTTCTAACCACATGAAGTTACACCTCTATTTCATTTCCAACAGGACTTGTAGACCAAGGTGTGTCTCCTCAGGTCTTCATGGTCTCCCTTTTTGATCTCCATAAGTACGACTTCCAAACCCTGCTGGAGACCATAGAGAGAGAGATGCCTTCACTCAAGAGAGATGTTCTGATCTTAGCCGTTCCCGTCTGCAGAAGCTTCATTCACAAGAAGAAAGAGGTTTTCTCTTCACGGATAAAGTACTATGCTTTACTGTCTGCAGGTGCAGCAGCTGTACCTGTCCCAGGGCTTTCCTTTCCTGTTGATGCAGTCATTCTGGTCTCTGTTCTTACCACCTATGTGGATGGGTTTGGTCTTGATAAAAAGTCGCTGGAGAAACTTTCCAGTGACACAAAAATGCCTTTAGCAGAACTAATGGAGGTGATGAAATGTCCTCTTTCTGGAAAGGATGTAACTGAAGAGGTTGTTGTTCAAATGCTTTCAATGTTACCTGCAGAAGCCACTGGGTTTTGGAGTTGGATTCCTTTTTTTGGAGCCTTAATATCGGCTCCAAATTCTTCCATCACCATTAACGGGTTTTTGAGTGATACTCTTGACAGTCTGTTCGTTGATGCAGAAAATGTCCTGACGGCGGCATTGGGCAATTAGTCTGCAAGGTAATGCTGTAGCCTTTACCGTGAGGAACAATGCACCTTAAACTATGAACGCTTCAACATGCAATAGGAAAAACATAATTCAATAGTAAGTGATAGAAAGTGTGTGTGTTCATGTCTTATGGTTGTTTTTATTACTGGTGTAACATGATTGGGTACATGTAGTTTTAATGGGCGTGTCCAGGCCTGTATTATCCACAGGGCTAACAGGCCGGTGCCCAGAGGGCCCTGAACCCAAAGGCCAATTGTAATATTAATAAATATATTTGTTACCGGACATAACGTGACCTAACAGTTACTCATAGACGGAGAGACAGTGAATTACTTATTTTATATTTTACGCTAACAGATTACAGCTTTACAACAATTAGGCTACAGCTAAGCTACTTAATGGATAACATTGAAGCATTACAGTAACAAATGACATCTAACTTCTCTTTCTCTTTCTTCTCATCATCAATATCATAATACTTTGAAATGACTTGTTGTATATGTTTTTTGTTTAATTTGATGCCAAGTTCAATTGTAATTGAAAGATTATTTTCTCATGTTAATTGTTTTATTTTGGTTTAAAACCATGACAAAACTGAAAATTAAATTTAAAGGCTTTTGTGATTGTTTAATAAAATGTATTATCCAGTATATCTTGTAAACGGATAAGGCAACATGGACGACCAATCGATAAATAAAGTTGAGTGAAACTGTTTCTATTATTCCCACAGATATATTTATTATTTAACCCCACACATTCACACACAAACATACACGTACCTCTTAGTATTTAAACTTGTGATTAATCGTGATAAATCACAGCCCTAGTAATTAATCAGTAATTAAATGCTTTCTTTCAGTTAAATAGATCAATAAAATTTAATAAATGATAGGTAATAACCTGATATAAAATAGGGAGGGGGGATAGTTTGGCACCAGGGGCTGCAACACATATCTTTGGCACTGACTGCATCACTTGTTTAAGGTGTTTCCCCTGATGGTCATTGTGTCAGTCTCTGTGGGCTACTGACCATAGTAGACGTCAGTAACCCATCAGTCAGTCTCTATAAGTTACTGACCATAGTAGACGTCAGTAACCCGTGGTACATCAGTCAGTCTCTATAAGTTACTGACCATAGTAGACGTCAGTAACCCATCAGTCAGTCTCTATAAGTTACTGACCATAGTAGACGTCAGTAACCCATCAGTCAGTCTCTATAAGTTACTGACCATAGTAGACGTCAGTAACCCATCAGTCAGTCTCTATAAGTTACTGACCATAGTAGACGTCAGTAACCCATCAGTCAGTCTCTATAAGTTACTGACCATAGTAGACGTCAGTAACCCGTGGTACGTCAGTCAGTCTCTATGAGTTACTGACCATAGTAGACGTCAGTAACCCATCAGTCAGTCTCTATAAGTTACTGACCATAGTAGACGTCAGTAACCCATCAGTCAGTCTCTATAAGTTACTGACCATAGTAGACGTCAGTAACCCGTGGTACATCAGTCAGTCTCTATAAGTTACTGACCATAGTAGACGTCAGTAACCCGTGGTACGTCAGTCAGTCTCTATGAGTTACTGACCATAGTAGACGTCAGTAACCCGTGGTACATCAGTCAGTCTCTATAAGTTACTGACCATAGTAGACGTCAGGTAACCCGTGGTACATCAGTCAGTCTCTATAAGTTACTGACCATAGTAGACATCAGTAACCCGTGGTACATCAGTCAGTCTCTATAAGTTACTGACCATAGTAGACGTCAGTAACCCATCAGTCAGTCTCTATAAGTTACTGACCATAGTAGACGTCAGTAACCCATCAGTCAGTCTCTATAAGTTACTGACCATAGTAGACGTCAGTAACCCATCAGTCAGTCTCTATAAGTTACTGACCATAGTAGACGTTATCGAAATTTTAATAATGCCTCTAAGCCTAATAGTTAACATTGCCCCTAGTTCTAACAGTTTAACCACTAGCTGTAGAGTTAGAGTAGGGACGCTTAAAAAAAATGTCACACCTCTGTCTGTGTTACCAAGAATATAGACGTAGACGGATCCACAAATAGATGCATTACCAATGTGACAGGTAGAGTTATTGGGACAGGTAGAGCTTCCCCCCCTCTCCTCTGCCTGTTTGGCCACGCCTCGTCAATCAGTGATTGACAACAGCTGAGGTTAGATTCCTGGCTCCCTTTATAAATGCAGCTGTAGACAGTTGGCAGTAGGCTTGTGGGTGTGCAGCTCCCAGGTATGTCTGTCAGAGAGGAGTGGTTTTATGTGTGTTCTTTTGTTGTTGTTTGATGGATGCGTGGATGGTTCGGTACAGTTGTCCCAGGCATGGTGTGTGACATGTGCTTCTCCTAACAGGACTGGGGAAGTGATGTCGGCTCCGGGTGCTGTAGTTGAGCTCTAGCCACTGCTGTTTTTGCCCCTTTTAAAAAAACTACATTTTGTATAGCTATGGTCATTTTCCTTTGTTGAACATTGTGATTAACTTGCTAGTTGTTTTTTTTTGTCTTGACTTAGTTAAGATCAGCTTGGTTTAGTTGTTTCTTTGTACCTCTTGTTTTCGTTCTTTTCTTTTTTTAAAGAACCAGCTCGAGTGAACCATATACCTGGGGTTCTTTTAATCCCAGTACAGGGGAACTGGTTATAGGTCGCAGGGGGTGGCTCACTAGGTGGAGGGTTTTCCTCATTTTTGCTTTCATTTTGCATGCTTAATATTTGCTGTGTGTGTGTGTGTGTGTGTGTGTGTGTGTGTGTGTGTGTGTGTGTGTGTGTGTGTGTGTGTGTGTGTGTGTGTGTGTGTGTGTGTGTGTGTGTGTGTGTGTGTGTGTGTGTGTGTGTGTGTGTGTGTGTGTGTGTGTGTGTGTGTGTGTGTGTGTGTGACGTCCCCCCCCCCCTTCCTTTTTTCGGGTACCTGGTGGTGGCCTCTTTCCCCTCCACTCCTGTAGGCCTCCCTGACCGTCACCTTGTATTGGTATAATACCTCCAGGATAGCGGTAACCTTTTTAACATGTGAAGTATATATTTTGGAATGAATGCCAACTTTTAAGCTGAGACTTCCTGCTATTTTTATGAAATGTAACTGTGAATAAAACTGAACATTGTGCAAGGAACTAGAAGGTCACCTCTCTGCTCCTTTTTTCCCTTTAAACATAAGAACCTGTAGTATTCTCTGGGTGAAAGTCCCAGAGTGGCGTTGTCACACCAAGAACATAGACGCATTTCTAAAGTTCATACAGGTGACAGACAGTTTGAGCAGGATGTTTGATTCGTATGTCTGAGTTGGTGCCGTTGGGCTCAGGAAGCACCTGGACGCCTAAACGGCACAAACCAATCATACACCAGGGTTGTTGTCTCCAAGGCTCGCAGGCAGAAAAGACACCTCTATGTAGTATAAAACCTTTTTACTTCCCGTTATCTCCATCCTATCTCTCACCAGACTCCTGTAGTGAACTCTCGTTCGCGAGACGCAGCTACGGAACCATCTATCGAGAAATAGGTCCAGTACTGTTAGGGACTAGGGACTTAGGCTGTATTCTCTGTTCTGTATCATTAACTGAATAAAGATAATTGCTTATATTATTAATCATCGAATCCGACAATCCTTATTCCGATTCTTAGTTTAGTGTGGAAACCTCTGAATCTATCACAAAATATTCCAACAAATTGGTGACCACCGACGTGATTTGATTTATGTTTCACCTAAATTCATAGACATCCTAAATTCTCGACGTCCGCGCCGCGCCTCCTGAAGAACGCCATCCATAACTCCACACGGGTACCCAAAAAAGGTAAGCACACCTCATCTAAACGTGCATAGGTAGAACTAGGACATTTTAGGTGTGTGAGTTGTGGAGGTTAGTATTTTCCGGTGTGGGTGCGAGGACGGCACAAAAAACTGTATAATTCCATATTCTGATGTATAGAAATCCTGTGTGAGAGAACACTGTTAATAAGAAGAACAGACAATACAGTAACGGTGTATAGGACACAAGGCGGGAGTATTCGCCCGCCTAGGGCTTAAGTCCCTGCTAAGCGGGCATCAGGTGTGCCGCAGGTGTACAACCCAGTAAAAAAAGAAAAAAGAGAGACGTTAGTGAGCATATAAGAGTTACATCCTGTTTTAATAACTGTGATAGTGAATACGCAACCAACTGAACGATAAAGTAAGAAAATTGGAGTCAGATAAAAACGAGTAGTCTATTATAAAAAAATAAATAAAAAATCAAATAATAATAATAAAAGAGAGAGCATAATAGTCAAACTATTGCAAATAACTGTGACGGACGCTGATCCGTAGGTTTTAACCCTAACCCTAACCCTAACGCAGACGCCGATCTGCAGGTTTTTCCATCCTAATACGAGCGCTGACTCGCAAATTCAAAAAGCATCTTTTCTTTTTGCCTAACGCAGACGCTGATCTGCAGGTCCTTCCCATTCTAATAATAACAAACTCAAAAGCATCCTTTTCTTTTTGCCTAACGCGGACGCTGATCCGTAATTCCCCCCTGCAAAAGTGTAATAACTCGTGAAATGTGTGTCAGAAAAATGAAAGTATAATTTTGTCTGAAGCGCTAAATTACAAAGTATATTACCTGCTATAAATAAACATTTTGGAAAGTGTCATTACAGCAGTAAAAACTAAGTTTAAAAAAAAAAATAAAAAAAAAAGACCCATTAAAGGCCATGGTGCAGGTTAAACACCACTTTCGATTAATGGGTACATAAAGCACTCAAGATATGTATATAAAGTTAGAAATGTCTCCAAAATTGTGTTAAAGTGTAGTTTTTGGTCGTAACGGTTATTTTTAGCGCAATTCGGCGATGACGTCACGTCGGGGAGATGTGGTGGAAGTAGCCTCAGCCTTGTACTAGAACTATGGCGTCTAACTGGGATGAGGAAGAGGTGGCAAGACCCACAAATAACATTTATGTTAGCATAGCCATATAATTTCGAACCGGTCAGAAGTAAGAGGGCGATTGAGAGCCGATGGCCGTCAAAGACAATGAAATGCATGGTCAGAGGAGAATGAGTGGAGAGTTGGCGAAGTGTCCTGGTCAGTCGCTAGCTACCATTTAGATCGCAGCAACGAGCGCTGGAGCGGTCTATGAACAGCAGTGCATACAATAACACTTTTTTCCCCATCAGGGTACTGCTTACCGGGAGAGGGAGAGAGTAGTAAGCGTGTCTGTGCGGGCGGTGTCGTCCCATGGAAACTGTGGTGGAGAGCTTGTGCTGTAGGGAAGTGAGTGCGTTTTGGTCGCGGAGCTCACCCCGCGGCCAGCAGATGTAACGTTCCTAACTCAGCATCCAGGATTTGAGGCATGCTGCCTGAATCCATTTGTGCTAAAGAGCCTACTCACATTTCAGGCAGGATCATGGTCCCCTTCAAGCCAGCAGGCACGAGTATGTTCATTGTTTATGTTTGCTTTGCCATTACTAGACTAGAGATGTGTTGCATAAACATGCATGACAAACAGGTATACAATTAAGTTTCCAACCTACTTATCCCTATAGGCAATACCGGTACACAGCGTACAGGCAGGCTATACGCTGGCCTTATGGCGTTCTCGGTGTTCATAGAAGGAAGCCTCTACCCTCCTGTCTGGTTTCAACCATCAGGCTACAATTTCAGAGTGGTGATTAGACCTATCATGGCTTTCAATGGCCTCGTTTGGATGACAATGAATAAAAACCATATTGGCACATGAATAAAATCAAGTATTTTTCAGTTCAAGAATTGTCATGCTTGTTCTGTTGTGATCGCTCAACGGCCCTTAAAATGTGATAAAATACACAGAACACGTACATTCCAATGAAAACAGTTTATTAGTTTATCCCAAGTATATTACTGAACAAAGAGACAGGTTGGAAAGTTCCTGATAAAGTAAACAAATCACAAAAAATGGTTAGGCACAAAAAGAATCAACATGTATAAGTGTGGTCAACATGTAAGTGTGGTCTTACCCGAGGGTCAGCTCTCTCTCTCTCACACACACACTAATATGCATGCATGCATACATACATGCAGTGATATCAAAAGCACATAGAGCAAGACCAAAGACAAAAGCACACACAGAGGTCCTTTTCGGGTTATCATTCCTTACTCCCTTTCCTACTAATACTACAAGGAATTATGGGGAAAAGTGTCAAATGGAGATGTAAAGGGAGCATTTTTGCAACATTTCCTTGATTGTAATCTTGTGCGAAAATCAGAATCCGAAAAGGACCTGTAGACAAGGCACTACCAGGTACAATGATTGGTAAGCTATGTTGAATTGTATAAAAGACATTTCATGCAAACAAAATAAATAAAACCACAGCACACACAATGAGCAGCAGGCAGACATGCAGCATGCAGAACCCCTTGCAAAACCACATGGGGTACAGTGACTAAAGACAGGCACAAGAGCAGCGAGGTCCCACCACCAACAACTAAGTAAAAAAAACAAAGCAATAAACAGCACACAAAGAGAAAACATAACATGCAGCATGCAGAAAACCACCACCAAGCCGTTGCTAGCTAACTGCTGGTTCTGCATTAGCCAGTTTTATGCTTTAAAATATTTCTAGGGAGACTATGTATCGCAATAACAATTAATGTCTGTTTGAATCTGTACAATGCCTAAACTTGAATTCTAAATTCAGTTTATATAACAGCTTTGGACTTGGATGTAGATCATATCCATACTGTCAAGTACAATCTGTCTTGTATCTAGTTAAACTTTCAACTTTGTGGGCATTTATCACACCCATAATTAATTGGTATTTTGCATAAATGTAACTCTATGAATGATAAATGTTTAAAGGTATTGGTTGGGATATGTGAGCATTGGAGCACATTGTGGGATCCGAAATACGAGACACCATGTTCCTGTGGAGCATTGGCTGGTTTTGCCAGAAACGTTGGTAGCCACATGATGCACAGACCTGTAAAAAAAAAAAAAAAAAGAGTAATCAACAGTATATCAGGTTTCAATATAGAGTAAGTACGGTACATTACTGGTCAAATGTTTTCAATGAAACACACATGATGTTTATGATGGCATCATAAACCCACAGCCTAAAGCCTGGTACATACATTGTAAATTAACTGGCAAGACAAATTTGAATGTGGGCAGACAGTCAGGGCTATCACATTTTAATTAGATATTCTGATTTTCTAATCAGATATGGCCTGCTGTGTATACAAAACCTACTATCCGACTTCTCACAACAGGCCGGACAGAGGGCAAACAGGCTCATGAGCACCTCTTGGCAAACAATGAATTTGTCAATGCCACTACAACAAAAAAGAGAGTGGGGGGGAATTCAATTCTACCAGATACACAAAAAGGAAAATGCAAAGTTGGTCTATGTTGGCTTTAAATTATCTCACTTTTGGTGGGGGTCACAGGTGTGAGATGGCTCCTCCTCACACAATTCCTCCTCATCCTCAGACATATGTCCTCCAGGCACCCACGATGAATCGCTGATGACAGACGGATCATCTTCATCATCGGTCTGTTCAGGACTAGTGAGGGGGGGGGGGAGTTTGGGTCTGTGTCCACACACTGACCATCTTGGGCTTCAGGTTCACCTGCACAGCTGTGGCAGAGGTAGTAAACATACCCAAACATATGACAATCATGGCAAATCTACGTGGTTATGTTTTGACATAGGCTACGTATTAATTTCATCTGTGTATGGAAATGTCCTGTATGCATAGATTTTGGAAACGTATGTTTTAGACAGCATATCGACCACCCAAAATACAACATTTACCGTGAGACCTTCCACGGGGCTTCACATTGCACTGTGTCCCAGTGTCACAAGTGGAGGGCAAGGGGTCATTCACGTCGACACTGTCCGCGGTCTCCTGCTGTGCAGCATCGATCAACATCTTGCGCAAACAAATTCAAAAGGGTCAGCGACACAGTCACGTTTAATACATAAAGAACCGTTATAATAGTCAAACACACACGCGCTGTTGTGAAAGCCGCTTGACGATCACCAGTGATCCAAACAAACACTAGCCATGGTGCTTTCTAGTTAGATACGACAAGCTTTTGGACATTTACTTCAGGACAATTTAGTTTCATGAATCACGAAATGTGCTTTTCTAATCTCAGTCTGATCATGACTGTAGTGGCGGCGGTGTCAAAGGGAACGCGGTATGTAGTATGCACAGGGTTAGCTAACGCGCAGATAAACAGTACATGCATTATCATGAGGCTTACCGTAGCATCTCTGCTTTCTTGGTGCCTCTCGGTGTGGTAGCGGCAGGCGGAGAGGTGCTGTGCAGACGGCCCGGTGGTCGGAATCAGCTTTGCCAGCCTCTTGGTCTTCAACCCGAGCGATACCATTCTGGCGTCCTCTTCGTCGTAGTCCTCCTTGAAATGCTCGCTGCAAATCTTGGTATTGGCGGTGACGGAGGTCATTGAAAAATGTGCCCGCCTAACAAAGTGGACCCACTGTCGAAGGGTTGCCTTGTCCTTCGGGAAGCCATGGAGCTGTGTCCAGTTTACAACCGGCACAAGCACAGTAGCCCGGCATTATACCGGTTCGAGGGTGTAGCTATCTAGCTATCTACGCTATCTGTCTATGCTACGCTATGCTATCTGGCTATCTCTCTCCATGTATCTATTTATCTATCGTTCTATGCTGTCTATCTATCTGTCTATCTATCTATCTCTCTATCTAGGCTATATATATATGTATTTATCTGTATAATCTGCTGAACAATCTCTTACTAGTCTCTCTCTACTCGTCTCTCTCAATGGTCTCACGGCGGGCTTTGGTCTGTTGTCTCCCCGATGTGACGTCATGCAATGCATTGTGGGGGAAATGAGAATCAATCGCGAACTGCTAAAATATAGACGGCTAAAAACCAACTTTTTTGTATTATATTACGTTTTGTGATACCCAACAACATCAAATACAATGAATAACAGTTTAAATGTTTATTACCAACAAGCAAATACGCAGATTCATTAGAAAATTAAACCTGCACCATGGCCTTTAAAGCAGATTGACGTTATGCAAGTATGGCTCATACTAAATGTTGATGAATCCATCCCCCTGCAAGGTAAAGTTAAGTGGCTAAAAATACCGGCTGCATACCTAGCTAGATGGAGCAATCTAGGGTGGTGCGCAGCCAAAGGCCCGTGGGGCCTCGCAGACTGTCGGTCAATCGATCGAGGCATCACCGAGGCCCACAACCATGCCTCTCGCCGCGAAATCAACAAGCCCACCAAGGGGCGCAGAGATACCATCGCCGCCAACCAGTATCACCTCCAAAAGGACCGCAAAGTGCTCGAAGCCTTGATCACCACTCTCCCTCGCAGTCAACAGAGACAGTGCGAGAAAATGGGAGGGGGTCCGACCCCAGACCCGACTCCGCCACCATCCGAGGACGAAGCCCCCAGAGAAGAAGCCTGCTCCAAGCCCAAGCCCTCCGCCTGTGAGCCCCCTGACACTGCCAAACCACCCCCATACTGCGATACCAACCCCTGGGGTGTCCCCGTGATGAACGGCACCCCCACCCCCTCCTGTCCTCCTGCACCCCCCGGACCAGCGCCCGCATACGATGTGAGACCAGTGGACCCCTCGACCATCCACGGGACAGGAGGAAGCGGAGAAGGATACAGCCCCACCGCCATGGGATACCCTATCCAAGGCCCCCAACCCGCCCAAGCATGGACCATGGCCCCGCTCGTGGTCGACCCACCCCCGACACCAGTCCTGATGACACCTGTGATGCATCTCACTGCCCGCCAGGCCCCCGTGGTAGTGACCTGGGGAAAGAGTGTCCTACCCAGCCCCCGAGAAGACCCCGATCCTGGACCCGCCCAGAACGCCGAAGAAGAATGGGAGACCCAGGGCCGACGAGGTGGAAGATCAGCCACCAGAGAGAGACGCAAGATCCGCCTGATTCCCGGCCGCAGAGGGCCCGGAGCGGAGATGACAGAAGAAGAAGAAACGGATGATGTGAAAGAAGATCCGGACCAAGAGCCCACTCATAGGAGGAGCTATTCCCTCGAAGAAGAGGAGGAAGAAGAGAGACTAAGAGAAGAGAGGTACGACCGGGAGTACCACGAGAACCTGGCCCCCCGGCGTAGACGCTCTCTCTCACCCCACCAAGAAGCCCCCCGAGTACGCCAAAAAGACCCCTGCGAAGGAAGACGCACCGCCGCCCCCAGAAGTTCCGGCCACCTGGACGACTTGATCGACCTCGAAGCCGTGCCAGCCCCCAGAAGCCGACGAAGCAGCAGCCCCCTCCCGGCGATGAGCGCCAGTGGGCCCCGCCAAGAAGCCCCAGCCAAGCCCAGACACCCCAGCCTCGCCCAGGCCAGTTGGCCCCAACACTCCACTCCCCTCGACACCCTGCCAAGAGGACCCCCCCGGATGACGGTCCAAGCCCCAAGGACCCGTGAAGTCACCCGCCCCGAGCCCCCCAGGGACTGGTCCTCCAGTGAAGAAGATGAACCCGGCCCAACTCACCACTCCCTGCCCGCCTGCCTCAGTGGCCCCCTCGCCCAAAGTCTACTTACCCCCACACCCATCGGCGTTAGAACCCGTGCCAGAGCAAAGAGCGCCCAACACCCGGGCGAAGCAAACTACATGGCTCCCCTGGTGGAGCTAGGTCCAGGGGCCGGCATGAGATACGCCGCCTGGACCCACCGTGACAAGAAGGCCCTAGAAGAAGACCTTCCCCCGCTAGATGAAGGAACTGGAAAATGGATACGCACGTTTGAGAAGAAAACGGCAGGAGAAGCCTTGTGCATGGGCGACGTCCGCAGCATCCTCACCTCGGTATCCACCTGGGAGGTGCTCAAGGACGTGGAAAAGAAGGCCGGCACCGACCGGCTCCCCGACAACCAGGAATTCGACCCAGTCCGCAACGATTTCTGGATCCAGCTGCGGGCGAAGCACCCCGCCAAAGACCGAGGTAAAGCCCCCCTCGAAGGTGTGACCCACAAGCCCCATGAGTCCACGTCAGAGTACCTCACCCGGTGCACCAACCAGTGGACCGACCATACTGGTGAACCCTACACAGCCAACACCGTGGCCCAAGCCATGTTTCGCATGGCCTTAATCGGAGGCCTGCCCAAAGAAGTCCAGATGGCCCTAGAGAATGTGGTCGGCCTCGCCAACAAGCCCCAGCGAGAGTGGGAGGACCACATCCGCCACTTCACCGAGAAATACAACTAAAGAAGAAGAGACAGAGAAGCTCAAGGAACGCCTCCTCAAGCTGGAGGTAAAGCACGCGTCTGAGCAAGCCACCAAAGCCAAGAAGACCCCCCAAGTACATGGCGCCCCTCATAGAGCAGCCAGACCAGACGACCCTGGTCCCCCAAGCCCCGGCCCCGCACGCGCCGCCCCCCTTGATGAACCAATGGACCACGCCCGGTCCTCCGCCACCGCAACCCCAAGAATGGCCCGTTCCCAACCAAGGCCGAGGCGCCCCGCCCGGTAACCAGAACCCAGACCCCCTGCGAAGCAATAGGGCCCGACGACGAGGCGGCAATGTCCCTCGCAGCTACCCACGTTATCGAAATGACCCAGAACCAGGCCCCGGTTTGTTACCAGTGCGGCGATCCATCCCACTGGGATGGATCGCTACAGCAGCGGCCGCAACAGTAACCTAGCCCGTACCAGGCCCAGCCCACATCCAACCCCACTCAAGCCAGGAGTGCAGCCCATCTGGAAGCCCCAGTACAAAGTCAAGCCAGAAGCAGAAGCAGGCACCACCCTCACAATCGACTGCCTGAAACAAGCGGGAGTGTTACGCCAAACAACGTCCCCCTGGAACACCCCCATCCTCCCAGTCAAGAAAGCCCAGAAGACACCGTTGTGGTACAATATGTGGATGATATTCTCATAGCATCCACAGAGAGGGAGGATTGTATCGAGGCAACAAGGATTGTAAAAAAAAAAAAAAAAAAAAAAGTTTTACATGCGCTGGCAACAGCAGGCTACAAAGTAAAGCAAGAAAAAAGCACAACTAGTGGTGCAAAAAGTCAAGTTCCTAGGACGAGTGATCCAAGGAAACAGCTGAGAGATGTCTACACAGCAAAGAAACCACATCCATCGCCCGAGGCAACGAAGCGGCAGATGAAGCGGCCAAATTAGCAGGAGGCTACGTTCAGCCAACAGCCTCCATGCTAACCCTGATGCCCAAAAGCAGCGACACCTAAGAACCATCCATGCACGAGATGCTCGCTGACCTGAAAACAATGCAGAGCTATGCATCCGACTACGAAAGAAACTATTGGCTCGACCAAGGTTGTACTCTAGACAGCATAGGTGTGTACCGGTCTAAACTAGGGAAACCAGTTCTGGCCAATAAAACAGCAGTCATGATGGTGAAAGCCATGCATGCAACCACCCACCAACCAGCCAAAACTATGGCCGAAATGATTTCAAAAAACTGGTGGTTCCCAGAAATGAATGCCACAATTGCAAACCTAATCACGCCCTGCGAGGTATGTCAACAAATGAACATTAGGCCAGGTTTTAAGGTGCCCCTAGGTCGTTTCCCCCAACCAGCCCAACCGTTTGAGGAGCTAGTTATTGATTTCACTGACATGGGGAGAGACAATAGGGTGGGGACGACTGGACACAGGTATCTACTGGTAATAGTTGACAGGTTCTCCCATTGGATAGAAGCAGTGCCCACTAAACATGAGGACTCAAAAACCGTTATTCAGTGGTTAGCCATGGAACACATTCCACGATGGGGCTATCCCAAGCGCATCAGATCAGATAACGGGTCTCATTTTTGCAACCAATACCTCCAGGAGGTAGAACGATGGCTAGGGGTACGTCACTCATTCGGCTCTGTTTATCATCCGCAAAGCCAGGGACTGGTAGAGAGGGCGAACCTAACCCTCAAACAAAATGTGTCAAAAATTCTCCTCGAGAAAAATGTACCAAGTGTAGCATTCGCAGCTGAACAGATCAAAAAGCAATTGCTACCGCTCAGTCTAAACAAAAAACTAACATGGGTTCAAGCGTTACCTTTAGCGTTAATGATAATAAGATCCACTCCCAACAGAATGACAGGGCTTTCCCCTCATGAGTTAGTTACCGGACGACCAATGGCAGGGCCTTATGAGCCACCCAAGGGGCCCCCAGCAGATAGGTTGCATGAAATCATGACAGACTATTGTGCTAAACTAACACGGTCGTCTCGGAGGTTGTATTCCCAGATTCTTACTGCAGATCCCGAGCCAGAGACCCCTCTGGTCTAAGTAGGGGAGTGGATCTACATAAAAAGAACCAGACGCAAAACCCTCGAAGCCAGATGGGAGGGACCCTACAAGGTATTGTTGGCCACACCATACTCCATCTCTGTTGCAGCCAAGAAGGGTGCCCAGTGGCATCATGCCAGCCACTGCCGCCGAGCAACCCCCAGAGACTCAGACGCCCGGGCGTCCACAACCCCCGGCCCCAGGAAAGACAATCTACCGCCCCTGGACCCCCGCAGCCCTGAGGACCCTGGCCACCAACCTGCCCCCAATCCAGGGGGACGGTAGAGCCTGGATCCAAGCCTTTGAGAAGGCCACCATCGAGGACGACCTTTGCCTGGGCACCTTTCGGGTCATCATCACCAGGGCCACCTCAGCCTCCGCGACCCGCGCCCTAGAGGCAGCAGCATGCACTGCCCACAACCCTGACGACACCCCATTCAACACGGTCCGTTCCCAGTACTGGGCCGCCCTCAGAAAAGCCTACCCTACCCAAAAAAGGGGTACCGCGGCTCCTAGGGGGGCCAACACCCGCCAGCTACCCCTGCCCTGGTCCGTTGCCGGTCTCGCCACTCTGACCATGGCCGTCTGGGTCATTATATGGCTGTCCCACATCAGGGTGGAGCCCCAAGAGACAGGTGACTATGAAGGCCCGGTTTCCCCCCTAACCTCCCCAGTTCTCCCCATATCCCCTACAGACAATCCACCCACGGGACGCAAAGGAGCGAACCCCCGACACCAAGGTCCTGTTGCCCGCCCTCGACCATACCGAAAAGCCCCCCGGTCTGGCCAACCACTCCTGCCCAAACCCCCCAAAACCCCAGCGAAGACCAGGCCCAAGAGGACTCTCCACATCAACCACACCGCACGTAACCATTCCGACCCCTGCCTACGTGAGTATGATGGAGTCCAGATCCAGCATACAAACGGTACAAAAACTCTGTACACCATTGAACTAAGAACTCTATTCACTGCCCGTAACTGGTGGGGTTATGATGTCAGCAATCGCTGGAAAAACAATTATGTGTATCTGTGTGATGGGCCTATTACAGGAGGGTGGAGTAACGGAGGGTCTGGGTGTAGCGGAGCAGATAGGTACGTAGCTGTAACATGGGCTCCCCACTCGTACTGGGCTCGCACCCTCGGCACAGTTGTACATCACCGCGACAGAACAGATATGGTACGAGACGGAACATCACTATTCATGTTGGCGAACGGCAAATTAGGCATCTATCTCACCTCTTTCGGGTACCATAAGTACCAAAACACTTTGTGCCCCTCTGCCCCTAATGTTGTGTACCTCTCCGTAGGAATTAGCCGCTACGCAGCCTGGGACCCTGTCTCAGTAATCAAGGTTATTATTGTCAACCCCTGGGCCCCTCGAGATCTAATACAAGGTACAACCGCCGCACCGCCTACCCCGTCCCCACAAGATAAAGAACAAGCTATTAGAAGTTTGGGCAATGGGGTATCCGCCATGAACCCCAAGGACCTATCGGTTCTACAAAATATGATCATTAGCTCAGGAGGCGGGGTAAATAATCTATGGTTCAAGTAATCAAGCACAAGTACTATTGCTACAAAAGCAATGGCACTGTTCAAGTAGGAGCATTGCTTAGCGACTGGTGTATTAACGTTACCGACCTAAACACATGGCCCAAACAACTCCAAACGGCTAGTTTCAGATTTGCGAGAGCCGACATTTTCCTGCTATGTGGAAAAAGATTGTATCCCCGCCTTCCCGAAAACTGGGAAGGCCTCTGCGCCCCCGTTAGACTCCGAGTACCTATCACAATGACCGGATTTCTTAGGAACGCAACTGTCCCAGCCAGGCACCGCCGCGAGGCTGCCGACCAGTGGGATCTAAGCACAGACTCCACCGTGTATTTGGACGCTATAGGAATCCCCCGCGGCGTGCCAGACAGGTACAAGTTAGCTGATAACATAGCGGCCGGCTTCGAAAATATCCCCTTATGGTCTGCCATATTCCCGGTTACCCCGACCAAGAACGTCGATCGAATTAACTATGTCCATTACAACGTTCAGAAATTGTCCAACCTAATCCGCGATGCGATAGAAGGCCTATCCGAACAACTGTCCGCCACCTCCCTTATGGCTGTCCAGAATCGTATGGCGTTAGACATGCTCCTCGCAGAAAAAGGCGGGGTATGCTCTATGTTCGGCGAGCAATGCTGCACGTTCATCCCCAACAACACGGCTCCAGACGGCTCAGTGAGCAAAGCGTTGGCCGGCCTCCGTACCCTGTCTGAACAAATGGCAGAAGATTCCGGGGTTAGCAACCCTTTAGGAGACTGGGCGGCCCGACTATTCGGCAGATGGAAACATTTTGTAATGTCCGCGCTAATCTCAATCGCTACGTTTTTCGCGATTCTAATCACATGCGGGTGCTGTTGCATCCCATGTGCTCGTACCCTATGCACTCGTCTCATCGAAACCACCCTCCGCAAAGAACAGCTCAGTGAGACAGTAGCCCAGATGGCGCTGCTCCAGTATGAGGGAGGGGACAATAAGTCAGATGATGAGGACTGTGCTGTTTTCAAGGACTCTGGTCTGGTGTAATAAACGGCCACGAGATGGCGTATCTTACAGACCAGTGGTACCTGCTCAATCCCTATTGTGTAACTTTTGCTCATGTGCTATCAACAAGACAGATAAGAAGGTTTTAAGCTCTGAGTTAGGAAGGTCTTCCTAGAAAACAGCGTCGCTGTACTCACAACGTGAATGACAAGTTTGAAGGTTTTGCTAGCATTTTACTTTTTAATATTTTTAATACTTTTTAATACTTTTAATACTTTTTAATACTTTTAATATTTTTAATACTTTTTAATACTTTTAATACTTTTAATACTTTTAATACTTTTAATACTTTTTAATACTTTTAATATTTTTAATACTTTTTAATACTTTTTAATACTTTTAAGACTTTTTAATACTTTTAATACTTTTTAATACTTTTTAATACTTTTTAATATTTTTAATACTTTTTAATACTTTTTAATACTTTTAATACTTTTAATACTTTTAATATTTTTAATACTTTTAATACTTTTTGATGCCTTTAATACCTTTTAATACTCTTAAGTATAATGATAAGATGCTTGACATATGTGTTTTCTGTGTGGAAGTCATCAGAAGATGACTTGAGAGGGTTATATCGAAAACCACATATATATGTCCTTTTATGCTGTTTGATGTGTGATAACATATGTATTGTTCGTCTCCCCGAGGCCTCGATTGTACTCAGGAATCGCGGACTACCCGGATCCTGGTCGTTGGCCCGGGGAGAGTAAAAAAAAAGGGAACTGTATTAACATTGCTATTTTTCTTGCATTACTATTTTTTATACATTGTTATGTTTTTTTATATCGAAATTTTAATAATGCCTCTAAGCCTAATAGTTAACATTGCCCCTAGTTCTAACAGTTTAACCACTAGCTGTAGAGTTAGAGTAGGGACGCTTAAAAAAAATGTCACACCTCTGTCTGTGTTACCAAGAATATAGACGTAGACGGATCCACAAATAGATGCATTACCAAGAACATAGACGCATTTCTAAAGTTCATACAGGTGACAGACAGTTTGAGCAGGATGTTTGATTCGTATGTCTGAGTTGGTGCCGTTGGGCTCAGGAAGCACCTGGACGCCTAAACGGCACAAACCAATCATACACCAGGGTTGTTGTCTCCAAGGCTCGCAGGCAGAAAAGACACCTCTATGTAGTATAAAACCTTTTTACTTCCCGTTATCTCCATCCTATCTCTCACCAGACTCCTGTAGTGAACTCTCGTTCGCGAGACGCAGCTACGGAACCATCTATCGAGAAATAGGTCCAGTACTGTTAGGGACTAGGGACTTAGGCTGTATTCTCTGTTCTGTATCATTAACTGAATAAAGATAATTGCTTATATTATTAATCATCGAATCCGACAATCCTTATTCCGATTCTTAGTTTAGTGTGGAAACCTCTGAATCTATCACAAAATATTCCAACAACGTCAGTAACCCGTGGTACATCAATCAGTCTCTATAAGTTACTGACCATAGTAGACGTCAGTAACCTGTGGTACATCAATCAGTCTCTATAAGTTACTGACCATAGTAGACGTCAGTAACCCATCAGTCAGTCTCTATAAGTTACTGACCATAGTAGACGTCAGTAACCCGTGGTACATCAGTCAGTCCAATACCTTGGAGTCTCTCCTGACCAATCTGTCTCTGGGGAGGAAATTTCAGCTTCAATCTTATCTAAAATTCAGTCAACAATGATATTTGGAAACATAGAGATCATATGATGGCATAAATATTGATGATGATAATTTGAGAAATAAAAAGATAGCGTTATATATTATTAGATGCACCATGAAATGTATTCTGAATTTTAAACTGGATTCCACTTTTTTCAGATATTTAATAAGTGATGCAATTTATTTTTACTGGACTATGAATTTCCAAATGAAACCAAAATGAAGTGAATAACAGACCAAGAACAAAGCAGTGAGCAGGCGGTGACACAAACAGCTCTCTATAGATTCATATCCATGGAGACATTTAGTCTGTGGGAGGAATCTGATTATTTATTACATTGGTAATTAGGCTGTAATTATTATTCATTACAATTATTATATATATTTTAATTAGATTCAGTTTTTCCAATAGGCGTATTGAAAGTGAATTAATGAGTGTTGAGTTAAAACTACCTGATCTAAAACTATTTGATATTATCTTCAACACTTTTTCACCTTTCACTTCAGAGTGAGATTATACAGTATATCTGTAACTTTGAGCTCTAATGCCAACCATCAGGATACAAACTATAGATTTTATTTATCAGTACATGGGATCATTTACTGGCACATTGTGGACAACACAAACTAGAATAATGATGAACTTTACTTTGTGAATGTTTCTATTGTCTCGGTGTATGATTGATACGGTATGATGTCATATCCTCTGCTTATTGTTTGAAAACCGCTGCCTTGAATTGTATTTGTCCTGTGTAGGGACAAATACAAAATGTTGATTGTTAACAATTCTTCAACACGTTTCTTGCAATACTAAAATCAATAAATTATTATAAATTAAAGCTAAAAAAATTACATTACAGTTTACAAATGTCTGAGTCTATACCGGATCTCCACCAAGGAAGGTAAGCGCTGCGGAACGGCTATGTCAGTCTTAGAAGTTCTGACATGTGCACTTGCACAGACGTGTGCACTTTAACTTCGCCTTCATGCACTTGCACCGAGAACTGGCAGGTCGACTTGTACAAGTACTTGTACAACCGCACTTCACATCTAGTTGGAATACGCCTTTGGCAAGTGGTAGCGCAGTCCAAATGGGAAGAAGTTTGCTCTCCTCTTCTTTCCACCCATGGTCAGTGGGGTTGTTGACAGGCATTGTTGACCTAAATGAATGAATAAATAAATGCATGATTTTGTTTGTGATTATATAGTACAATACTCAAATCCATACAGGTGCATACTTACATGTGGGCTGTCGTCCAGATGCTTGCTTGAAAGACAGTCCTTTTGAGATGTAGATCCAAAGCATCCATTGTTGGGGGGATTCTTTCAACATCCCTCATCTTCTGTGAGAATAGCCTCATTCGAAGAAGATCAACATAATTTTCCTCATTTGATTTGTGGTGTGTTCTTTGAGGAAGGAGGCAGCCGACACAGGATCGCTTTAACTCACTTTATTTGTTTAACTTTAGTTATATTATCTATCAAGCAAATGGAGAAGAATTGTAAAATTCACGCGCGTGGAGCAACCCCCTTAGCTGGATATCTTAACAGATACGCTGCCTGGGGGGGTTCTGCCCTCCCCCGGATGTGTTGTTTGGTAGTATCTGGGCAGGCGTGGCCTCTATGACGCATAATATGCTCTGATTGGCTAGTGTTGAGCGCCCGCCCCCAGTGTATTATGTATGCCGCCATCTAGTGTTCAGGTGCAGTTAATACAACTTGTATATTTATTTCTATTCCTTTGTGGCTATGTGAGGATATTACAGTCTGTTGATACATATGTGCAGTTATCTGATCCAGTGAATGCGTGGAAGAGAGCCATGGCTTTACATGTTTCTGTGCCCAGTTTTGTGGAGTGTTCAGGGAGGTCATTCTTGATGTCTTTCCAGTTTTGAAGCAGATCCAGATTTCTGCAGTTGCATTCAAAGCCTTGATATGATGGAAATTACTCAGCAGGATTACGACAACATCTGTGTCTCCAGTATAGACCATCCCAACTGATGCTGTTTGGAGGGCATGGAGAAGATGCACTAGGACACGAGTGTCAGCTTCCTTGTGGTTGCAGCGATCCATTGGAGGACTGTTTCCAACATGGTGGACGCAATCATCTGCTGTTATGAAGACATCTTTGTCATCTGGGAACTGTCAGGAATGAAAACAGTTCTGTCTTATTATCCTCATTTGCCAGAAATGCCTGCCAATCTCTTGGGACTTTGGCAGTGCCAGAGATGCGTTGTCGGGTGCTTGATCCTCGTTTTTCTCTTGTTCCTCCTTTGATTGTCAAAGCACGATACTGGTCCCAGACGATGTCCACTCGTGTTGATCTTTTCGAGTCACGTTGAACTCTTGGGCAGAAGACTTTGTCGATGTAGGACTCAAAGGTCTTCCCTTGGACAGTCGTGCCAGGCAGTGAATGGATAAGTGCTCCACCAACAATAACAATGAAATCATAAAGATCTGGTGCAACTATCTCCTCATTGTCAGATATTCTTCCACTCATAGGATTTCCCAGGATGTAAAACAACAAATCTGACTTGGTAAAGTTGAGGGATCCTTCACATGATAATGTAGGTGGGTATGGAGAAGACTCGTGGCGAAAAAACTCTTCCAAATTCCCACTCCGGCTTTCCAGCACAATGAAAGCTTTCCCATAAAGCTCTGCATGATGTTTGAAGTGCTGCATTCTCAGTTTAGTTGCTATCTTCTTGCGTGTTTTCTTCTCATGGAACAACATCAAGTTGTTTCGCTTGATCGGAGCTGTCAGTGGTGTGTCATGTGAGTCCAGCACATTCTTTTTGAAGTTGTTGTACTGCTCTTGTCCCATTGACTCAACTTTAAGGACCGATGCTGCAGTGGCTGCATGCCTGTTAAATGGCATACCTGTTTCTCCTTTTAATTTTGAATCCATACATACCTCATATGTTAAAATTGGATAATCTAATCAAAAGTTGTAGCAGTTTACATATTTTACGGCGCCCCCTAGAGGCCATTTTTTATCTGTGTGTTTGACACTCGGACTCAAATTGTTCTATAGACCCTAAACTTCAACTTGGAAGTGAAAACCAAACTTTAACACCAATTTGAAATGACTGAGCCTTAAACGACCCCATTATTTAGGTTATCTAAGGGTGGTGATGAAATGTGTTTTTTCTGGAAAGGATGTAACTAAAGCGCTTGTTGTTTTACTGCTGCGTTGTCTACCACTGTTTGGGATGTGTGAGGCAGCAGAGGAAGGTCTCGGTTCGATTCCTACTTTGGGATCCATAATAGCGGCTTCACTTTCTTTCCTTACCGTTTACACGTTTTCGAGTTCTGCTCTTGACAGCCTGTCTGTTGATGCAGAACATGTTCAGATGAAGGCATTAAACATTCAGTCCGCAAGGTAATGCTGTAGCCTTTAGCGGTGAGCACTGCACCTTAAACTAAACTATGAATGTTTCAAAATGAAATAGGAAAAAAAGTGATGAAGTATATAAAGTGTGTATGTTCCTGTCTTATGAGTTTCTTTTATATTCTGGTGAAACATTGGGGAAATGAATTGTTAATTGTTTTTTTGACTGGGCATGCTATGTCCAGACTGTATTATCCACATGGCCATGACTTGTTGTATGTCTTGTGAAATGTCCTTTTTTTGGTTTATTTGATGCCATGTTCAATTGTAATTTATTGAAAAATATTATTTTCTATGTTAATTGTTTTCTTTTAGATCACTTGGTTTAAAACCATAACAAAACTGAAAATGTAATAAAATGAAAAAGGTTTGCATGTTGAGCTGCTAGCTACTGTCAATGGGGCGTCACAGTAGGGTCTACCCATAAACCAGGGGGGTCATAGTAGGGTCTACCCATAAACCAGGGGGGTCATAGTAGGGTCTACCCATAAACCAGGGGGGGTCATAGTAGGGTCTACCCATAAACCAGGGGGGTCATAGTAGGGTCTACCCATAAACCAGGGGCGTCATAGTAAGGTCTACCCATAAACCAGGGGGGTCATAGTAAGGTCTACCCATAAACCAGGGGGGTCAACATCTCAATCATCACTAATACTTATTCAAAAGACAATAGCCCATACAAGACAGTAGAATGATGGATGAATACAAAATAAAAATAATAGAAAGACACTGCATGCAGCTAGCTCCGTTTAGACAGGGAAAGTGCTGGGAGAGACAGGAAAGTGCTGGGAGAACAGATGTGTTTTTAGATGTTTTTTAAAGCAGTCCAGACTGGTGGCAGAGCAAATGGCATTTGGCATCTCATTCCACCATTGAGGCAGTAGGAACGAGGGCAGTCTAGATTGAGACCTGGGGTTGATGTTGGCTTGGCACAGAAGAAGCTCATTTGAGGAACGCAGAGGTCTAGAGGGGGTATATGGCTGGATTAACTCACTGAAGTAAGTGGGTGCTGAACCAGTGAGAACCCTATAGGCCAAAGTCAGGGTTTTGAATTTGATTCTTGCTTCGATGGAGAGCCAGTGAAGTGATATCAACAGAGGTGTTACATGTGCCCACTTAGGATCTGCACTTAGGATCTGCAATGGTTTGATGGAACATGCAGGGAGACCAATTAGAGCAGAGTTACAATAGTCTAGTTTAGACAGGACCATGGTTTGGACGAGTAGTTGAGTTGAGTACTGTGTGAGATAGGGTCTGATCTTCTTAATATTGCAAAATGTGAATCTGCATGACTTGGTGATTGCAGAAATATGGTCAGAGAAGGATAGTCCATTGTCTATTATTACACCTAAGTTCCATACAGTACCAGTTAGGGAGAGAGACAAAAAGTCAGACTGTAAATTAATTTGATGGGTAATGGTTGGTTTGGCTGGGAATATCAGCAACTCAGTTTTTCCTAGGTTTAGCTGCAGGTGGCGATCTTTCATCCATACAGAAATGTCATGCAGACATGCAGAAATCCTGGCAGAGATTGTGGAGTCTTCTGGGGGGAAAGACATATACAATTGGTTATACAATTGAGGTAATGGAGAAAAGGAGGGGGCCGAGAACAGAACCCTGGGGTACACCAGTCATCAGCTTGTGAGTCTTTGACAGTTGCCCTTGCTAAGAGACACTAAAAGTCCGTCCCTCCAGGTATGATTTGAACCATTTCAAAGCAAGCCCTGAAATTCCTAGACATGATAGCGTGGACAGAAGAACGCTATGGTTCACTGTGTCGAATGCTGCTGACAGATCAAGTAAAATTAAAACCGATGACAGAGCTGAGGCCTTAGCCCCTTTCAGCGCCTCCGTTACTGACAGGATAGCAGTTTCAGTGGAGTGGCCACATTTAAAACCAGATTGCTTTGGATCTAGCAGGCTGATCTGAGATAGGAAGTCATTCAGTTGCTTAAACACCACTTTCTCAAGAACCTTTGACATGAAGGGAAGCAGTGAGACTGGTCTATAGTTACTTGCTTCAGCTGGGTTGAGTGTGGTCTTCTTGAGCAAAGGTGTGACCGTGTTTATATGACAACAGAACTTGTCCTGCCCTGAGGAGTTGATAATGTGTGTGTGGCAGGGTCAGTCCTCACCACACGCCGCCTAAGTGGCTTTCCTCTGGGCCCTCTGACACAGCACACGGGTAGATGTTAGTTGCAAGATGTTTATTGGAGATAAAGGCAGGTGGCATTCGCCGAGCTGATGTTTAAGCTGCCATGACAGTGGCTCCTCCTTGAGTGTGTGTGTGTTGATGGCTGGTTTATCCTGGGTGTGCCATGATTGCTCATGCACCCCAGGTGTGCAGCCCCACCCAGCCAGAGTCCAATCAGTCTGACTCAGGCCAGGTGAGGCTCACTCCACATACACCCTCCACAGTGTGACCTCAGGTAAGATAACCGGTGTAATGGACTGAAAAAGATAGGATGGGATAGGGTCTAAGTCACATGTGGTTGCTCGGCTTTTTTGGACAACTTTGAAAATGTCATCCTCGTTTAGAGGTGAGAAAGACTCTTGTACCACGTCCACGTTGGACCGTTGGCTTACAGAAATGAGTGCTAATGTTGCTAATTTTCTCAACAAAGAAGGTTGCAAAGTCGTCAGTGCCCAATGATGTAGTAGGGGGTCTTGGTGGCGGGTGAAGGAGAGAGCTGAAGGTAGAAAACAACTGACGACCAGTGTTGGGAGTAACGAGTTACAAAAGTAATGCATTACTGTAACGCATTACTTTTTGCTGTAACGTGGTAATGTAAGGCATTACAAAAATATAATTGGTAATATTTTACTCGGTACAAATCTCAGTAACGCACGTTACAATGCATTTTAAACCCGAAATTAAGTGGTGTGTTGTTTTTATACAAACACCGCGAGATTAGCAGAGGAGAAAAAAATCCGCGCAAATGTTTACTTCCTATTAGACTTAGACTTCTACTAGAGAACTATCGATCGAGGACAAGATGACTGCAGCAGCGGAGTTGGACTCTACATTCGGGACTCCCGAATGTAGAGTCCAACTCCGCTGCTGCACCACATCACCTCCTACTGGATGTCTTAATGAGCTGCATTGAACGCAATAAGATCTATTGAGAACGCCAAATCCATCTTTCCAGTTATTTTGATGAAAGTAATGTAAAAGTAATGCAAAAGTAGTGTAATGCCTTACAATTCAAAGACAGTAATATTGTAATGTAACGAATTACTTTGAAATGACAGTAATAAGTAATAAGTAATGAATTACATATTTGAAGTAACTTGCCCAACACTGCTGACGACTATCAATTTTCATCTGATAAAAAACTTTTTGGCAGATGTGACCTTTGATGAAAAGAAAGCCAGCAAATCATGATACTTTTTGAGATTGTGCTTGTCTGTCACTTTACGCTATCTCCTTTCTGCAGCCCTGAGTGCCTTTCGTTCTTCATGGATGATGTTAGTAATTCAGGGGTGATGGGTTTTAGATTTTGTTGGTCTACTGGATAATGGGCACGCGTTATCAAGGCATGTTGATAATGTAGAACTCTGTGTCAGTGGCTATGGAGGTATCGAGTGAGGTGAATGAGTAAGCAGACAGAGTGGATGCGACCATTGTAGAGAAGTGCTTGCCGGAGAGATTTTTTAGGTTACGGTGGAAAGAGACTATGGGAGGGGGAAGAACAGGACACTCCAGCAACCGCACAGTGAAGCTAATAAAAAAATGATCAGATAAATGAAGTGGGGTCACGGAGACATTTTCTGTATTGCAATTTCTCACTAGAATTAAATCCAGTTCATTACCACCTTTATGGGTGGCAGAGTTGCAAGTACGAGTTAGATTAAAATAATTGAATAGAGATAGGGTAGGGGCTGATTGAGGATTCCCCAAGTGAATATTAAAATCACCCTGAATTAAAAGAGGGCAGCTGTCCATGGGTACTGAAGTTAAAAGAATGTCCAGTTCATCATTAAAGTGACCAATGTGACCAGGTGGATGATAAATAACTATTAAATACATTTTAAAAGGTTTTGTCATCAAGATAGCGTGGTGTTCAAATTAGTTAAAATTATGGGTGGGAAGAGTTTGTGTAAAAACCCAGTCATTAGAGACTAGGCAGCCGGTCCCGCCTCCTCGGCCAGTAGTCTGGCTAGTGTGCGCAAAGGCATAGTTTGCCGATAATGCTGCAGGTGTGGCTGTGTCCTCAGGTGTAATCCAGGTTTCAGTCAGGGCAAGTAAATGAAGTGAATGATGTGTGGCAAGTGCAGGAATAAAGTCTGATGTGTTAGCTGCAGATTGGCAATTCCACAAACCCACAGAAAATGTGGGAGGTGAGCGCTGCTGTGGGCCGACAGGTAATAAATAGGCAGGATTGCGTTGTCGTCTGGGCTGCTGAGGATGTTGTCTGTGACTAATAGCAGTTTGAATTGCAAAAAGGGGAGACAATACCTGGGCCTGGGCCTGCTTAGTCAGTGTTGAGAGAGGTAGCGGCGTGGATGGGAGTGAACGGCATACTGAATGTTTGCGGCGAGTACTGTCGTGTCTAAAAAAAGTTGGTCTGCCCCAGAACACGTTAAAATTGTCAATAAGCTGTGCTGCACTTCCCTCACCCCCTCCGCCGGCCCCGAGGCACATGAGGTGGACGGCCGTTGTGTGGCTACAGGAGCATCGGCAGGAGTGTCCACTGGAGCGGTGGAGCCGGGGTTCTGGAGGCAGTTCGCTTCAGCAGCAGGACCAGGGAGCCCTCCTGAGTGCCTGGACATGGCCTCCTTTAGGCGCTGATGGCGGCTAGAGGTGGTCCCAGTTGCCCTCAGCGCTTTTTTGGGGTGTAGAGTGATGGATTCGCGCCGGGAACACCAGACAGCCTTCGTGGTCACGGGCCGGTTCTTACTGTCACCAGTGAGCGGGACTACTCCTCCAGTTGCGGCTCCGATGCAGCCCGGGGCAGCCGAGGGTCCAGACAGCAGCTGCAGTTGGGACGCAGGGCGGTCCCCAACCTGGGAAGCAGGCAGGCTGGCTGGTGGCAGCGATCGCCGGGTGTTGGCAGCCGCGGATGGAGCCACCGCTGCAGGTGTCAGCTTGGCTGGGGAGACAGTTGGACCGTGGCT
Source organism: Merluccius polli (assembly GCA_030340625.1). Taxonomy (NCBI): domain Eukaryota; kingdom Metazoa; phylum Chordata; class Actinopteri; order Gadiformes; family Merlucciidae; genus Merluccius; species Merluccius polli. The sequence continues at coordinate 74,670 of JAOPHQ010002011.1, read as the reverse complement.
TGGCTGACGGGGGGCCAGTTGGGATGTAGTCGTTGCTGCTGTGCGGTTCACTCAAGACGATCGTCGGGTGTTATCCTCGGTTGTTGACTCGGTTGTTGCCACGGATGTCGTGGTGTCCTCCTGGATCATCGGACTGGGAGCAACCTCCGAGAGGATAGAGTATTTGTTCTCCAGGTTCAAACAATGTGTTGAGGACCTTCAACCAGGAAGACTCTTTCGGCTGCGGACCACTACCTCGGTCCACAGCGGACTGGGTGTAGAGGAGGAAGCGGGCCGTGGGCAGGTAGATTCCCAGAGGATGGTATCCTGGATGGCCGCACTGAGAGTAGAGATTTGCCTGGACTGCTCCGCCGCCAGGTCGGTGTAGTTGGACAGAGCAGTTTCCGTCCTTTGGAGTTCCTCGGAGAAGCTGGAGAGCTGGATTTCTTTTTTCCGGAGTTCGTCCGACAGTCTGCCGATCTTTTTGAATGCATTTTGTAGCAGTATGGGGTCATTGGGTGATGTTGACATTGTAGTCGGGCCCAGGGGGTAAAGTTGAATCCTTGTGTTTGTGTTGTGTAGTTATGAGCTGTTGTGTTATTTATGTAACTGTTTGAGGGTTAGGGTTATCTTTGAGGGTTATCTTTCAATAGAAACGTAGATCTGCGCCCCAGGGATGACGTATTTCTTGCGTTGCTACCGCCACCTTCCAGTAAGCCCAAGTGTTTTTGTGGGACAACCTGGGAGTTATGTTCGCCATTGCTTCACCAAAAAGTCTGTTCCAAAGGTTCATTTAACATCTTGTTTAATAAGATGATTAATACCACTTCAAACAACCAAGGTTTTTGAAGCATAAATGCAATCAATAAAGTCAAACACAAGTCACTGTCTCTTGCCTACAGAGTGATTTCAGGGTCTGCGCCTACCTACCTAAACTCAATTATAATGGCTTACACCCCTGCCCGGGCGTTGCGCTCATCACAACAGCACCGACTGGCCTCGCCCCCCTTAAACACAAGGCGATCTCAGTCGAGATCATTCGCATCTGCAGTTCCCCAATGGTGGAACAAGGTACCAGTTGCTACAAGAGCAGGGTCGTCCCTCTCTGTCTTCAAGAAGCTCTTAAAAACCCTTCTCTTCCGAGAGCACCTGAAACCATGTTGAATAATGAAGCCATGATGTTCACTTTGTTCACTGTTAGTGAAGCTATGTTGATCACTCTTATACTATTGAAGTCGAATCGCCTTTGTCTTTATTGCTCTATAGTAACCATGTCAAATCTTATGTTACTGAAACTTGATTATCTTCCTCAATTGTAAGTCGCTTTGGATAAAAGCGTCTGCTAAATGTAATGTAATAAAGTCAAAGATTTTGAAAAGACTACTAAAATGATCAACATGGGGTCGTAGCCCTACAGGAAGTGATGTAATTAGCAGGTGACCTAGGCAAGGCAAGGCAAGGCAGCTTTATTTATATAGCGCATTTCATACACAATGGCAACTCAATGCGCTTTACATAGAACAATAAGAATTGAAATAAAAATAATAATAATAATAATAGTAATAAGAAATAATAAAAAATACAAGAATAGAAGAATAGAAAGAAATAAAGTACTATAAGAGCAGCATAAAATCATGATTTAAAAGGACATAGTGCAATTAAATTTACAATTTAAAGTGCTTTGAACAAGCTCAATCATAAGCACAGGAGAAGAGAAGTGTTTTTAACTTGGATTTAAAAATGCTCACAGTTGGGGCTGATTTCAGTTCAGCTGGTAGTTTGTTCCAGTTTTGTGCAGCATAATAGCTAAAAGCTGCTTCACCATGTTTAGTTTGAACTCTGGGCTTCACAATCTGACCTGAGTCAGTAGATCTCAGAGCCCTACTGGGTTTGTATTCTACTAAGATGTCATTCATGTATTCTGGACCTAAACCATTCAGTGATTTGTAGACCAGTAGCAGAACTTTAAAGTCTATTCTATAGCTGACTGGGAGCCAGTGTAAAGACTTTAGAACTGGAGTAATGTGCTCTGATCTCTTTGTTCTGGTTAAAACTCGAGCTGCAGCATTCTGAATGAGCTGCAGCTGTTTAATGCTTTTTTGTGGGAGTCCAGTCAGAAGGCCGTTACAGTAGTCGAGTCTACTGGAGATAAAAGCATGAATCAACTTCTCTTGGTCTGTTTGAGACATAAAACCCTTCACTCTGGATATGTTCTTAAGATGATAGAAGGCTGTTTTGGTGATGGATTTGATATGACTGCTGAAGGTCAAATCTGAGTCTATCAGCACGCCAAGGTTTCTGACTTGGTCCCTAGTTTTTAGAGAGAGTGACTCGAGATGTTTACTGACGGCAGTCCTCTTCTCTTTATTGCCAAAAACAATTACCTCAGTTTTGTCCTGATTTAATTGAAGGAAATTTTGGTTCATCCAATTTGTTACTTGCTCTAAACAGTGACACAATGACTGTATTGGACTGTAGTCATCTGAGGACAGTGCTATGTATATCTGCATGTCATCTGCATAACTGTGATAGTCTACATTAGAGTTCTGCAGAACTTGACCCAAAGGCAGCATATATAGACTGAACAGAAGGGGTCCAAGAACTGACCCCTGAGGAACTCCACATGTCATAGCCATTCGATTGGATTCATAACTTCCAATGGTCACAAAATAACTCCGCTCTTCCAAGTAGGACCTGAACCATTTCAGGACTGTTCCACTGAGTCCTGCCCAAGTTTCCAACCTGTTCAACAATATACTGTGATCCACAGTGTCAAATGCAGCACTGAGATCCAAGAGGACCAGAACTGACACCTTGCCTGAGTCAGTGTTTAACCTAATATCATTTAACACTCTAATAAGAGCTGTTTCTGTGCTGTGGTGAGGTCGGAAGCCTGATTGAAATTTGTCGAAAAGGCCACTGGAATTCAAGAATTTGCTGAGTTGATTAAAAACCACTTTCTCAACGATCTTGGCTATAAAAGGAAGATTGGAGATAGGTCTGTAGTTGGTTAACATGGAAGCATCCAGCGATCTCTTTTTTAAGAGTGGCTTAATAGCAGCTACTTTTAGGGATTTAGGAAACGTGCCCGATTGGAGTGAGCTATTTAGTATTTGTCGCAAATCTATTTGGACAGAGTTCACAATAGTTTAAAAAAAGTCTGATGGCATTGTGTCAAGACAGCATGTTGATGGTTTTAGATGCTGAACTGTTTCCTCTATGGTTTTTTGGTCAACTGTATTAAATTCTGACATCGCAGTTGAGTTATTCCTGGGAGGTCTTAGGGATTGCGTTATTTTATTTTTTTGTTGATTTGTGCTAATATTTAACCTTATAGACTGGATTTTTTCACTGAAAAAGCAAGCAAATTCATTGCATTTTACTGTGGAAAGGAGTTCTGGAGCTATCTGTTTAGGGGGGTTTGTCAGCTTATCAACCATAGCAAATAGGGTGCGAGTGTTGTTGATGTTCTTATTAATAATTTCAGAAAAGTGTCGCTGTCTAGCCTTTACTAACTCATAGTTGAAATTACAAAGACTTATTTTGTAGAGGTCATGGTGAATTTGAAGTTTAGTTTTCCTCCACTTACACTCTGCTTTCCTGCATTCTGTTTTTAAAGCCTTTACCATCATAGTGTTCCTCCATGGTGTTTTCTTTCTGATCAAGGTTGTCTTAGTTTTAATAGGTGCAACAGCATCCATGACATTTGAGATTTTCCAGTTAAATTGATCTAGGAGTTCATCAACGGACTCTGCACTCACAGTTGGTGACATAGCTATATCCTCCATAAACTTTGCACTGGTATTCTCATTTATGTACCTTCTCTTAACAGACACAGAGGTTAACTGAACATTTGGAGTGATCTGTAAGTCAAAGAACACACAGAAATGATCAGAAAGAGCCAAGTCCTTAACATCAACAGAAGAAATGTTAACACCTTTAGAGATAACCAGATCCAGAGTGTGGCCTCGAGTGTGTGTGGGCCCTTTCACATGTTGCAAGAGGCCAAAAGTGTCAAGTAGAGCAGAGAGTTCTTTGGCATTAGTGTCCATGTTATTGTCTACGTGAATGTTAAAATCCCCTGTTATGATAAAAAAGTTATAGTCAGTGCAGATAACTGACAGCAGTTCCGCAAACTCATCAATGAATGTTCCTGAGTATCTTGGAGGTCTATAAATAATTAAAAAAAGGACTTTTGGATCACCTTTTAGTAAAAAACAGAGATATTCAAAAGAGCTAAAATCACCTAACGTAATTTCCTTGCACTGAAATACAGATTTAAAGATGGCAGCAACTCCCCCGCCTTTCTTACCAGTTCGACATTTGTTCATAAAACTGAAATTTGTTGGTGCTGCCTCATTGAGAATAGCACAACAGCTACATTCAGTCAGCCATGTTTCACTAAGAAGTAAAAAATCTAGGTCATAGGTCATAATGACGTCATTAACTAACAGTGATTTGTTGACTAGTGATCTGATATTGAGTAGAGCTAATCTTGTGGAGATAGCAGGAGACACTGGTATATTTCGAGGTTGACATGCTATACTTAATAAATTGGCAGATGTACCCTTTTTATTTCTCACCAGTTTAACCATTCCTCTGTTGCCTGTCATCACAGGGATTGAGAAGGCTATCTGAACTCCATAGGGCCCTGACTTTTCCTGGGGGAGAACATTATTGGTATCAGTATTGCAGCCTGGACCCGGCACGTATCAGTCCGACTCACAGATTATCTGAGTCAGAGGAGGTGGGGGGGCTCTGTGACGTGGGGCTGGACGAGGAGGGGGATTTAGGGGAGAAAAAATTGGATTTGTGCGTGGTGTGAGTTGGAAATCCAGAAAATGGGGGAATGGGGAATCCGGACTGCCTGGAGAGCTGGATGGGGTCCCGGTGGGTGAAAGTTGGGAGTCTCCTGGTGGGGCTGGGGGAGACTCTTCCTGTTGGGTTGGTGGGGCTGGGGGAGACTCCTCCTGTTGGGTTGTTGGGGCTGGGGGAGACTCCTCGTGTTGGGGTAGGGATGATGACGTTAAAGCCTCTCCCTCGGTGTGCTGTCCTTCATGGTCACTCCTTATCTCAGGCAGTAGTAGTTTTTGTCCAGAAGGCTGTCTTATCTGTTGTTTTGGATTGTCTCGCCTCTTGTCCTTGGCAGAGGCTGCTGGTGACCGACGCAAAAAATCAAAAATGTTGTAGCTTAACAGCTGTACTCCTGACTTGTTAAGGCAAAATCCATCTGCCTCAAAGAGGTGTCTGCGTTCCCAAAAAATGTTGAAATTGTCAATAAAGTTCACTGATTGAGCAGCACACGTATCTTTGAGCCATCTGTTTAGCATCAACAGCCTGCTGAATCTCTCGTCTCCTCGCCGAACTGTTGGTAGAGGTCCACTGATAAACACCTCAGTATTCAGACATCGAACTTTGTTCAGCAGATCATTAAAATCCTGTTTCAATACCTCTGATTGTTGCTTGACAACATCAAGTGCTCCTGTGTGAATTACGAGAGATTTCACTGTTGGATGCTCAGCAGTGATTTCCAGAATTTTCTGTGAGATATCGGACACCATATCATTGGTAAAACAAAGTACTTTGGTGTTTTTGCTGAAAAAGTGTTTTGTCTTATTCACAGCTCCGTCACCCACTATCAGCGTTTGTGGCCCAGTGGTTAGCTCTTTCTGCAGCCTTTTAGTATATGATTTAGCCTCATACCTTTCTCCGGTGCTGGAAGATGACCTTTCTTTTGGGGAGTCAGGGTCTTGTAAGAGTGGAGCGAATCTGTTCTCTAGTAGAATCCCCATGTCTTTGGTCGGTTTGCTCTTACTTTTTGTTTTAGCCACATTCCACGGCTGTTTTCTCCTTGGTACTGGGGTTGAAGAGACCCTCCTGTGTGACGGCAGTGCAGGCCACTCAGTATCATCACAAGTCTCCAGGTGCTGGGTTCTGCCTGTTAACCGTCTTCCCATATCTGAGGGAGGCGATTTATCTTTACATGAATTATGCCTTGGCTTTGCACAAAGCATTTGTCTGTTAGCCTGCTCTTTTCCGCTGATTTGGGTCATCGGTAGAGTGGTTTCATTCCCATATTGACCATTTACCTCCAAGTTGACTTCGAGTCGCAGAATCTTTGTCTCCAGTACTGCTATCTTCTGGAGAAGTTTGTAGTAGTCATCCGTGGAAAAGGGAGGCATCTTGTTGCTAATTAGATTAGCTAAGCTGAGCTCCACAAATCCAGTCAGTATAGTGCAGGCTTATGCTGCTGATAGGCCACACTCACAAAGTAAAAAGTGTTTAAATAATAGTGGTAGCCTTCAGATACTTTCATAAATTAAGCTCCCAGTGATTTAGAAGTATCCAGGACCCGCTTTCCATAAATTTTGTAGCAAAATGAAGGTATTATATATTGATATTGTATTACATATTGACATTGTATTATACATTGATATTGTATTATATATTGATATTGTATTATATATTGATATTGTATTATATATTGACATTGTATTATATATTGATATTGTATTATATATTATATATTGTATTATATATTGATATTGTATTATATATTGTATATTGCAGTTCTGCCTCTTCTGCAGTTTCATCAACTCCAACAGAAGGAAGCCTAAACCTAAAGTGAGTAGAGCTGAAATACGTCCAACATCTGACTCTCTTTTGAAGGAGCACTGGGGCATTTCCAGTCCACGACTCTGGGGCGTATCGCTGATATGTACTAGTTGTTGTTGGTGTCCACTTGAATATTTTAATATTGCAGCTTGTGGTATTAGTTGGCTTGGTTGGAAGTAAATCATAAATGTAGGCTATAAATGAATAGATAAATGTCAAATCAATTAGGAACGGACTAAATAACTGAATATGTAATTGCAAATAGTTAGCCTATATATTCCTCTTAATTTAAATAAGTCTATATTTATTTCTGTATTTAGAAATAAATATATAAATTATTGTTTACGTTTTTCAGTTTACATTTATTCCCACGTGTATTTATTTGCCTATTGATTTATTTCCACATTCATGTATTTCTACATTTATTCATGCCTGGATTTCCCAGACTAGAAGAAATGTCAAAAGCAGGAAGTAACACAAACACAAGCTTGTGATGATTTAAACACAATATATGTGTTCAGATATTTATTAACAGAATAAATATATGTAGGCCTATAATACGAACAGAAAAAAAGTATGCATTGTGTACGTGGCAAGGTGAGCAGGATATTGACAACATATCTCATATCTCAGTATATCTCAGTATCAGTAACAGAGTGGACCATGACTGATTCCCTTTCAGTAGTTGAGTGTTTCTCACTGTGATCACAGCTGTGTGATGGCCAGTTACACTGCACACTGCTCCTGTGTGCAATAACAATCAAGTTTAAATGAAAAGGTTTAGGCCCTCAGTTTACCTCCCAGGCAACAAAGTGAACAAAAACAGAAAATCGCCAGATAGACCATCACTAAACTTTTATTTCTTATTCCTAAAGGAGTGCCATGGGATCCAAAGCAGATGAAGAAATTAAAAAGGCCCTGGATAATAAAGACCCAGGCTTAGCTGCATCAATAACCAAAAAGTATTTGGAAGATATAAATAATATTCCACTAAATATTGCTGTCACAGGAGAGAGTGGATCTGGAAAGTCCACATTTGTTAATGCCTTCAGGGGAATAGACAACAGAGATGAGACAGCGGCCCCTACTGGTGTTGTGGAAACTACCATAGAGCCTGAGTCTTACCCACATCCAAGATACCCAAATGTTATATTATGGGATCTCCCGGGAGTCGGAACCACCAAATTCCCAGCTGATCAGTACCCGAAGCGCTTTGGGTTTGAAAGGTTTGATTTTTTCATCATCGTATCAGCTGATCGCTTCACAGAGAATGATGCCAAGCTGGCTCAGGAGATCGAGAATATGGGCAAGAAGTTCTACTTCATCCGCCCTAAGATTGACCACAATCTACGTGATGCAGAAAGGAGCCAGAGGGAGTACGATGAAGGAGAGACACTTCAGGAAATCAGGGAAAATTGCATTCAAGGTTCGCTTTCTCTCACTTACTATGGGGACTGTAAATGTAAATGTGAATTATTTCAGAGCACTGCTCACTGTTTCAGAATAAAAATGTTTCTATATATTTTAAAATGAACTCATTGAAATAACACTCAAAGATGTTTCTAGAATAATATTATAGAAGAGAAACGTATAAGTTGCAAAATGTTGACATTTGATGGGCTATGCTGAGTCCCAGTCCAGTCCGATACGGTACAGTTTAAACATGCCTTTCTAACCACATGAAGTTACACCTCTAGTCCATTTCCAACAGGACTTGTAGACCAAGATGTGAAGTCTCCTCAGGTCTTCCTGGTCTCCCTTTTTGATCTCCATAAGTACGACTTCCCCATCTTCCTGGATGCCATAGAGAGAGACATGCCTTCACACAAGAGAGATGTTCTGATCTTAGCCCTTCCCAACATCTGCAGAAGCAACATTCACAAGAAGAAAGAGGTTTTCTCTTCACGGATAAAGTACTGTGCTTTACTGTCTGCAGGTGTAGCAGCTGTACCTATCCCAGGGCTTTCCATTGCTGTTGATGTCGGCATTCTGGTCTCTGCTGTTACCACCTATGTGTATGGGTTTGGTCTTGATAAAAAGTCGCTGGAGAAACTTTCCAGTGACACAAAAACACCTTTAGCAGATCTAAAGCAGGTGATGAAATGTGACATTTCTGGAAAGGATGTAACTGAAGAGCTTGTTGTTAAAATGCTTGCAAGCTTTTCTGCAGCAGTCACTTTGTTGGCAGTAGAGGAAGGTTCCAGATTTATTCCTATTGTTGGATCCTTATTAGCGGCTTCAATTTCTTTCATTATCATTTACACATTTTTGAGTGATAATCTTGACTGTCTGTCTGTTGATGCAGAAAATGTCCTGAAGGCGGCATTGGGCATTTAGTCTGCAAGGTAATGCTGTAGCCTTTAGCGGTGAGGAACAATGCACCTTAAACTATGAACGCTTCAACATGCAATAGGAAAAAAGTAATTCAATAGTAAGTGATAGAAAGTGTGTTCATGTCTTATGATTGTTTTTATTACTGGTGTAACATGATTGGGTACATGTAGTTTTAATGGGCGTGTCCAGGCCTGTATTATCCACAGGGCTAACAGGCCGGTGCCCAGAGGGCCCTGAACCCAAAGGCCAATTGTAATATTAATAAATATATTTGTTACAGGACATAACGTGACCTAACAGTTACTCATAGACGGAGAGACAGTGAATTACTTATTTTATATTTTACGCTAACAGATTACAGCTTTACAACAATTAGGCTACAGCTAAGCTACTCAATGGATAACATTGAAGCATTACAGTAACAAATGACATCTAACTTCTCTTTCTCTTTCTTCTCATCATCAATATCATAATACTTTGAAATTACTTGTTGTATATGTTGGGAAATTCACTTTTCTGTTTAATTTGATGCCAAGTTCAATTGTATTTGAAAGATTATTTTCTTATATGTTAATTGTTTTATTTTGGATCACTTGGTTTAAAACCATGACAAAACTGAAAATTAAATTAAAAAGCTTTTGTGATTGTTTAAAAAAATGTATTATCCAGTATATCTTGTAAACGGATAAGGCAACATGGACGACCAATCGATAAATAAAGTTGAGTGAAACTGTTTCTATTATTCCCACAGATATATTTATTATTTAACCCCACACATTCACACACGAACATACACGTACCTCTTAGTATTTAAACTTGTGATTAATCGTGATAAATCACAGCCCTAGTAATTAATCAGTAATTAAATGCTTTCTTTCAGTTAAATAGATCAATAAAACTAATAAATGATAGGTAATAACCTGATATAAAATAGGGAGGGGGGATAGTTTGGCACCAGGGGCTGCAACAAATATCTTTGGCACTGACTGAATCACTTGTTTAAGGTGTTTCCCCTGATGGTCATTGTGTCAGTCTCTGTGGACAACTGACCATAGTAGACGTCAGTAACCCATCAGTCAGTCTCTATAAGTTACTGACCATAGTAGACGTCAGTAACCCATCAGTCAGTCTCTATAAGTTACTGACCATAGTAGACGTCAGTAACCCGTCAGTCAGTCTCTATAAGTTACTGACCATAGTAGACGTCAGTAACCCGTGGTACATCAGTCAGTCTCTATAAGTTACTGACCATAGTAGACGTCAGTAACCCATCAGTCAGTCTCTATAAGTTACTGACCATAGTAGACGTCAGTAACCCATCAGTCAGTCTCTATGAGTTACTGACCATAGTAGACGTCAGTAACCCATCAGTCAGTCTCTATAGGTTACTGACCATAGTAGACGTCAGTAACCCATCAGTCAGTCTCTATGAGTTACTGACCATAGTAGACGTCAGTAACCCATCAGTCAGTCTCTATAAGTTACTGACCATAGTAGACGTCAGTAACCCATCAGTCAGTCTCTATAGGTTACTGACCATAGTAGACGTCAGTAACCCATCAGTCAGTCTCTATGAGTTACTGACCATAGTAGACGTCAGTAACCCGTCAGTCAGTCTCTATAAGTTACTGACCATAGTAGACGTCAGTAACCCGTCAGTCAGTCTCTATGAGTTACTGACCATAGTAGACGTCAGTAACCCGTCAGTCAGTCTCTATGAGTTACTGACCATAGTAGACGTCAGTAACCCGTCAGTCAGTCTCTATGAGTTACTGACCATAGTAGACGTCAGTAACCCGTCAGCCAGTCTCTATGAGTTACTGACCATAGTAGACGTCAGTAACCCGTCAGTCAGTCTCTATAAGTTACTGACCATAGTAGACGTCAGTAACCCATCAGTCAGTCTCTATAAGTTACTGACCATAGTAGACGTCAGTAACCCATCAATCAGTCTCTATAAGTTACTGACCATAGTAGACGTCAGTAACCCATCAGTCAGTCTCTATAAGTTACTGACCATAGTAGACGTCAGTAACCCATCAGTCATTCTCTATAAGTTACTGACCATAGTAGACGTCAGTAACCCATCAGTCAGTCTCTATAAGTTACTGACCATAGTAGACGTCAGTAACCCATCAGTCAATCTCTATAAATTACTGACCATAGTAGACGTCAGTAACCCATCAGTCAGTCTCTATAAGTTACTGACTATAGTAGACGTCAGTAACCCGTGGTACATCAGTCAGTCTCTATAAGTTACTGACCATAGTAGACGTCAGTAACCCATCAGTCAGTCTCTATAAGTTACTGACCATAGTAGACGTCAGTTAGCCTGGTCACCAGCCTCTCGTACTACATTTAATTCGTACAGAGAGTCTGGCCACTCACCATTGACAATTGTTAACTAACTGAAGGCGGGTGCTCTGTTGAAGTTTAAAACTATTGGATCTGCCCAGTGCCACTCCGAATCTGCCATAACCAATCGCTAACGTTTGGTCGTGACGTATTTCATGCGCCAGAAACCACGTTGCGCGCAGTATACAAACGGCAGATGCAGTGAGCATTAGCATTAGCCTGGTTCCGCCCGCCTCCGTACTTACGCTCAATAACTGAAATTCGCGCACGACTTCAACGTCATCGTTCTCAGCCACTCCCTCTGTTCGCTGATTGGACCGGTAAAACTTTACCGGGAGAAAACCCGCGAATATGCCGAATACCCAGACCTAGTACTGAAGTGAAATGAAAATTGAGCGGAAGTACGTCGGAGGGCGGAGCCAGGCTAGACGTCAGTAACCCATCAGTCAGTCTCTATAAGTTACTGACCATAGTAGACGTCAGTAACCCATCAGTCAGTCTCTATAAGTTACTGACCATAGCAGACGTCAGTAACCCGTGGTACGTCAGTCAGTCTCTATAAGTTACTGACCATAGTAGATGTCAGTAACCCATGTAGGCCTACTGTTGCCAATGTAAGCCAAGGGCCGTCCAGAAGGCGCTAAATGCTCATTTGCACTGACGACACTCATGGCATAGTAATAATAATAATATAACATAAAAAAATTAGATTAGGTCCTCCGTTTTTTTTAGTCCCTGAAATTTCCCAACACAGGCAATCAAGTCAAATCCAATCAGCATGGGTGCATGTGTGGACAAAAATAGTCAATAATATCATCATCAGATGTCTGTTTGATCCTTCGGAAATAACCGCATGGAAATCACATTTGCCGGACACAAATTGGTGCTGCACTTGAGAGAAGTGGGTTGTAAGCCTGCACCGATGCAGACTTGGTACCGAAGGGTTTTATAGTCCACTTACACTCCGCACTAACCGGTTTGGGACAGATCGACAGATAGATAGATTCGGTTTCCATCCATCCATCCATCCAGATAGATAAATAGATAATAGATAGTATTTCCCACAGGATTTTGTGAGACTATGGTGGGTGGATCTCGGACCCTCTAGGGGGGTCCGGGTGCATGCTCCCCCGGAAGATTTTTTTTTACATTTTAAAGTTAAATGCATCAATCTGGTGCACTTTGAAAGCAAAATTAAGAGGCTAGATATATGAAGACCTGTGTGCTCTTGTAAACAATTTAATCATAAACACATTGGTTGTATACGAATGGTGAAAACACAAAATCAACTAGAGCATACATCTGAGCCATCTCAGCCAAATTAAGCAAACGTGGTTAACTGTGTAGAATTAGTTTATTTTTTAGAAAATAAAATAAAAAATAATTAATCCCATCATCCCTATTTACAAACTTTGCACCCCGATTTCGGCGCAGGGGTGATAGTAGAAACAAATCCTGAGCCTGAACTCTTTTTTTCTGGGAGGTAAGCGGGCCCCTAAGCCAAGATATATGCCCTGATCAACATAACTGTCAAGCGGGATCCAGGGGTATGCTCCCCTGGAAGAACATTTGGATTAGGTTCTGCTGAATTTTGTGGAAATAAATTGACAATATTCAGGCATGAGATGAACAAACCAAATATAAGCCTATATTACAGTAGCATCTTTGTGTAGAGCATCAGAGCTCTTGGGACCCTGGGCCTGGTAGGCCTGTAATCCATCCCTGCTAATACATTTCATCATGTAAATATGAGCATTCCTTCCAGGTGATGTGACCTATTGGCTCAAAATCAGTGCAGGATCATACTTGTTTTGTGAGACACAACTCTTACTTTCTTTTTGTTTCTTCTTTTAAAAAAAAAAAATCAAATCTTAACATTCTTCATATTTTTTTAAATAAACGTTTAATACATTTAATACCCACGTTTTATTTTGAAAACCGGAAGTTTCCACACGCTGCAGTAAGCTAGCGCTGACTTTCCCAGTTGTCTCAAAGTATTTGCCATAAAGTCGGCAATAAGGGCACACTTGAAAATGTTGGAGCGGCTGCTTGACCACGCGAAACCGAGAGACGGCTGTCTGGACCGCAGTCCGGTGCGTGTGGATGTGCGGCTCCTCCGGCGGAGCGGTTCATGTTAATAGCGGAGTCCGGGAGGGTTCACCTTCACGGCGTAGTTACGAGGGATGTGCGACTATCGTCTTAAACAATACTAAAGTGTTTTTTAAAGTTAGAAAGATATTAGATATTCACCGATATTCACGCTCCGAATTTCAGCGATCAGACACGGGGAACTAAAGCCGCGATCACCGGTATGAGTCCCGTGTGTCTAGCGGTGTTTACCTGCCCAGGTGTTTACTTGCCCAGGTGTATTGGTCAGTATTTCTGCAGCGATGAGTTAAATCAGGGCTTGTTGCGACCACGGATGTATTCGGTTTGCGATGCTCATGCCTTCTTATTTTTATGTTTTACTTTTTGCTCGACTAATGAAAACGTATTCGACTAAGCCGACTATTAGGGGGCAGCCCTAGTTAACTTACAGCACTTATATGGACCATTAGTTATATTTTCAATTTATTTACAGAGCAATCCCTGCAAAGTGTTTAGGTAATAACTATAGAAGAGAGGGGGCGTGGCATCACGATGGAGTCAGCCATTACGATGCACGATGTCAGACCACGCGAACGCGAACCTGATTTTTTTTTTTTTTCACAGACACGTCGGTACGCCGGAATTCCGGCGTGGTGGCGGAACGCTATCAGCCCTGCGTACAAGGCTCGCGAATCGCGGGGCTCTCGTCCGCGACGCCTTGTAAACGTTAAGTTAACTTACGTTGTCAGAGTGTTTGAACTAGTGGATACTGTAAAGTTTGTTAACGTTACTTACCTCAAATGATGTGGTGCCCTGACATCTCGGATGCTGTCAGGTAACGCTATTCCAGTGCGCGCGCGTGTGTATGTATGAGTGTGCGCGCGCCGCGTACAGCGAGGAGGGGAGGGGCAGAGCGGCTGACTGGGAGTGAGAGATGCTTTGCTGAAGCAGCGGCGCGAAACACAAGTTACAGATCTTAATTATGTTATTATGTAAGAATTTTTTTCGGTTCATTCTAAGACTGTGGCGGGACAAATTAGACCATGGCGGGCCGCCACAGTCTAAGTAATTAATGGGAAACACTGAGATAGATAGATAGTAGATACAGTAGATAGATCACACCGCCCAATTATTTTACACCACCCACTTCTGTGGTACTGCCCACTTCTGCGGTACCGCCCACTTCTGTGGTACCGCTCACTTTCAAAGACGTTCCAGTGTTGCTCATCCTTCAGTTGGGACTATCCTAAAATAAACGAGTATATGGAACAAGATGCTTACATGTCGGATCTTACATTG